>BMAU01019628.1:447500-1047500 GCA_019973935.1 Trichonephila clavipes
TAACAGAAAAAGTTAATTTTTGAAGCAAAGTGCAGGACAAGTACTTTTTCTGACCGAAGCAAAGTGCAGGACAATAAGCCAATAGTCAAGCTAGCTAGTATCTCCATGGTGTCTCCAAACTGTAAGCTGGTCATCATGGTGTAGCAAATAGAAGCGTGATTTGGTTGTGAAAAGTATGCTGTGCCGTTCGTTTTTGAATGCACTACTGTGGATGCAAACCCGCTTAGTCTTGCGACAAAAGTAATCACAGCAATGAATGCTTTGGGAATATTCCACATCAAATGGTACGGAGGAACTTCGATTGTTACGCAACTTACCGTATTTAAGGTATCCGAACACGTTCGGAGCACTTTTTAACAAAATAACATATTTAAACATTATAAAGGCTTTTTATAGGACTCAATACCAATAAATACTAATATTTAACTAACAATATTTAAAATAAATTGCCTAAATTTCACAGAAATCACAATTATAAGTGAAATTTTAGCAACATTTTTGTAAAACTTCAAATCAATTAAAGAAAAAAAATAATAAACTTATATTAGTAAAAATATTACCAAAATAATCTAGATGCACTTATCTAGAGAATGTACCAAAATTTTAATATTTTATTAAAATTTGAAAATTTTAGTGTTGATTGAGTAAACATTATAAGAAAAATCACATTCTTTATGAGACCATTATTTAAATAACAAGCCCTATCTCAAAAAATATTCATACAATAAGCAATATTTTAGTACATTCTCTAGAAAATAGCATAAATATCAGGTTCAAAAAGTTTTATAGAAATACATGTGTAATATTTTGAGTAATCAGATTCGCCATGATAGATTTCGAGTAATTTAAATGCCCACTTCTGGTAGATCAAAGACCCACTTTCGGTTTTTCTAACTTAATAAAATTGATTGTAGCTTGGCCTCTAGGAAGAGTAGAAACAAAACAAAATATGTTTTGTAAAGCCAAAAAATGGCTGTATTCAATAAAAGAGAAAAAAATATGTCTTGACCGAATTTCGTCATTTCCAACGTGTTCGGATACCTTAAGTGATATGATTCCTGGAGAAGTAGAGTGATTCCTCACTACACCATGCGCTCAATATGTATGCATGTTGCTCAGTTGCTCCCACTTACATCCATAGGTTATATATCCATATCACTGTTGCTTACCTACTTCCGAGACGATTTCTCGGAAGGAAATCTACATACTGTATAAGCAACATTTCTTTCACAGTCAACTCAGAAATGTGCTCGAATGGCGCTCATACATACTGCTCGAGGCATACTGCAACTGCTGACTTTTAAGAGTACAGAGTACAGAGGTGCCTCCACATCTACAAGCCGCAAACAACAAAGGACAGGAATAAAAACCCTTAACGTGCACTTCGGACCCGAAGGTGGCCAGTTGAAGTACACTGTACCCAAGCAGCACTTAAAGTCACCATGGGTCTTCCTCCACTCCATCACCAACAGTTTGTCGCCGAAAGAGCAATGCCAGTATTTCAATATGGCATTCTCTGTTCTCCCTTTAAATACTACATATTAGTGGTACTACAAGCACAAATGAGTGGCCGCGGTAGCCGAGGGGTATAGGTATCGGATCGTGGCTTGCCTGGTCACGAGTTCGAGCCCAGTACCACTAAAGACCCGCCGTGTAGGGCAGCGATGCACGTTAAATCTGTCGAGAGCTGAAACGTCCTCCCGTTGGTGTGGTGTGGTAGTTAGGAGAGGGGGGGTGCCAGCTCAGGTGTCGTCCACGTCACTTGACCATGGTTCAAAATTACGTGGTCCGTCGCCAAAAGCCCTCGTGTAGCTGAACAGTGCGACGTTAATATTCAATCAATCAATAAATCAACAAGCACAAATGATGTGTAACTGCACTTGTATGGCAATTATTTTCATATACCGAAGAATATGTATGGTGAAAATTTCACGTGGTTTGGATGCTTTTTTAGTGGAGTTGCATTCTAGATTGCTAACAGTGCATCATATAAAAATTGATTCTTTTTCACTTTTGAATTTCAAAGGAGAACAATATGTATTGATTGGTGCATTTGTATAACCAATTAAATTTCAATAGAATATCGTTTTTTAAAATTTATCCTTTGAGAAAATGTTTAACTTTATGTGGTATTTAGACTACATTTTTCTCTAAGTAATGTAAATCATTTCTTTATAGCTTAATTTACATGTCTTAATTTAACGCGCTCAATTTTTATCTTCCATAACTATTTAACTTAACTGTACTAAATTTTTAAATGACATAACTCTTATTTAGAGTACTTGGTGTCTACATAATATTTAAATTGTCCTAAAAATTCGTTAAAAATTCACGTTGCAATTTAGATCTGAAATAATTACATAATATCAAGTAAATAAAAAAGCATTTTTTCAGCTTAAATTCATACTATACTCACGCCATTATTAACTTTAAATACTCAAATAAAACAATCCGTTTTAGAAAACAGTTTTTATTACTTTTTCAAAAAGGTTAAAAAAAAATCTGCTTCTTTATTACTAATATATTTCTCTTACTTTAATGTTAAAGAATGGAGTATAACTGGATATATTTTTTCTTATGAAAAAAGATTCCAATATTAGTATTACATTCTGATTTCATTGTCCTTTAGAAGAGAGCAATATATTTTATTTTACTGTTCCTTTCTGTTTGAATCAGTCATACTCTTATAAATAAAATATGGTCCACATTTTGCCTTATATATTGAAATAATAAACTTATATAACTAACTTTACCCATTAAAAAAAGTGAAAATGAGCATTTATAGAATATTTCAAAATTTAAAAAAGTTGTATGGTAAACGGATATACCACTTGAGCTTTTTTTAATATTGATAATTTTTTTTTCTATCTCAAAATGTGTTTCAAATTCGGGATTTCATTAGAAACATAGAGCGAAGACAGTCTTAATCCATCATAATACCCATCTGTTAATTCAATGTAGCAAAAAAGTTTGCAAATTTTAATCTGAAATAGGAATTAAAAACCATTTTCATTAAGATATAGATTTGAGCTTACTTCCGAAACAGAACGGCACTAATTTTAATTAAACTCGCTGTTTTATCTTCTTTATGAGTCAACAAATTTCAGTGAAAAGTAAAGATAAAATTTGGGAATGTCGTAAAAGTTAAACCTAATTATCTCAGTAATGAAGTGGAAAACTCCAGTGCCTCTAATTTTGATTGCCTATTTTAAATTAAGAAATGCTAGATCAATATTTTCAAATAATTTTGGATTGTGTTTATAAATTAATTGATTGTGTTGCTGAAATAAGTATATGTAATCATACAGGCGTTATTTACAGAACTGGATATTAAAATTGCTGCACCAAGAAGGAATAAAAATAACAAAATGATATTTATTGGACATGCCCACTATAGTGGGAAGAACAAGAGCAATTATAAATTTTCAGAGGTTTTGGATGCATAGATTGTGAGAAAGCAATATCCAGAGAAACCATTTTGGGGGCAGCAATAACAGAATTTATATACCCAGGCATGAAGTAGAACAGAGATTGGATGGCATGTACGGGCACAGAATTCTATATGGCTTCCAAAGTTTATTGATCGTAATAATTGATGAGTTGTGGCGTGCCAGTCACTTGATAACCATTGACAAAACCTTTTCAATTGGAGATATATCAGAAGAATGAGCTGGCAAGTATGAGAGTCATAAATTTTGTAGTAAGGAAGTTCCGAGAAGCACGGTCAACATATGATCGTGCATTGTCCTGCTGAAACGTAGTGTTACGGAGGCGGGCTCGAAGATAGGGCACAGCCTCAGGCCGTGATACATAAGAAATGTAATGAATGAGAGAAAGAAATGTAATTCTATTCCAAATTCTGACACCCCAAATAAGATATGAAAGAACCATGTATTTAATGGTAATTATGATATTATTTCAGGGGATGGTTCTGCAAGACGATGCAGAATGCAATTTATCAATGTGCATTCTTCATGGTGTCACCATGCAAGGATGCGTTTATTAATATACTGTTTTCAGAATCGGGATTAATCCAAAAAGACAGTGTGACATCATTCTACCTTCCAGGTTCATCGGTGATCTTTCCCTTGGAGATGGGTCAGTCTGATATAGCGTTAAGAGTAGCCGAAGCAATGCCCGGCGATCATACAATCCGTAGTGCTATAAACGTCGTCAAATTGTCCACGCAGACACTTGTTGAAAACGACCCTATTTTTAGATTTAGAGTTCCTTACGTGATTGTACCATCCCCCAAAGGGCTGTGTGTATGACATGTATGTTTTCTTGAGTGTTAATGAGGGGGGATATCACTGAGATCCTGTATGGCGTATTGTAGAGCTCGTATTGAACTCATTGATTCCGCTTTCTGGGGACAGTCATAGGATTTTTAACAACATAAATAACAATACTGTCACACAATAAACCGCATTTCCAGCTATCTACAATGCTACCAAAGAGATCAAAAGGCGACATGAACGGGTAGAAATTTCTCCTTCTTATATGAGGCACAACAACAGCTTTCTATACTAGAAAATAACGTTCAAATAACATTTCTGCATGAGATATCTGATATACAATATCGTATTTTATTCACAGTATGTATAGGCGCTACCTGCTTTACTTACATGTCTAATCATTTACATATCACAGCGTATTATGCCTATCATATTAATGCAACGTGTGTATCATCCCGTCTTTCTGTTGTAACAACTTCAATGATAAGAAGTATATTATGCCTTATTAGAAAAATAAGAGAAAACACGTTTCCTCAGTAAAATAACACGAACTGTACTTCATAAGGTTAAACGATAATATAAAAATAGCTTGCTATTATTCGATGTAAAATTAAAATTACAAAAACAAAAAAGTAACGAATATGTACTTTTACTGAAACAGTGTTTTGTTGTCAAATAATGTAAATATATTGATTTTCGCTTCTAACAAAATGAATGCGCTTAAGAAGCAGATGAAGGACTTGAGTAATGTTGGTTATGTAGCTTCAAATGATAAATGATATTTACTTAGTAGCCGAGTTTTCTCAAAATAATCAAAGGCAGAGTTTCCAGTCATCGCAAGAAAGTAACTTTCAAGATACTTTATTGGCAAACTCAGTTTTCCGTGACTGAGGAAAGGTAAAAAGGAAACGGGTAGCGATAGAATTCCGGTGTAGTTATTCAACAGCTACCGCATAAAATTAGTGTTTGAAGCATACGACATTTTTCATAACGTTTAAAATGAATTCGCTCGCGTGACAGCGGATCGTCAAGCAAAGGAGGTGGAGTTCAATTTCAATATCTTTTTACCTTTTTGAGGACTTGTAAAACGTTTGTATTGTCTACAAATGTTACTTGTTACGGATGTTATGTTCAACGATCACTCTCTTATTCAAATTTAAAAATGTATAAATATATACGACGTGTAACACACACACACACACACACACACACACACACACACACACACACACACACACACACACACACACACACACACACACACACACACACACACACACACACACACACACACACACACACACACACACACACACACACACACACACACACACACACACACACACACACACACACACACACACACACACACACACACACACACACACACACACGGTGCGTTTTCAATGGCATCAGGGCTCTAGCCCGCGCGACTAAGCAACACCTTCCACGTGTTCAGGATCATGACCACCACGCTACTGTTCTCCCTTGCACAGTTGACAGAGATATACGAACGAGGGCACACAACAATTTTGAGACCTTCTTTCAAAAAGAGTTGGAAATGTTTGGTGCTACTAAAATAAAATTCGTAACAGTCGGATGCCTGTTAAATACACTTGCATCGATTTTTTAGATGGGTGGTAATCTCTACACCAAATTATGTTTCTCCTTGAAATAACACACTTGTTGTATAGGAATTAGCTTTTCTTTTATATTATCTTATTAAAAGGCAAAATTTTAAAGCTATGTGTTACGTTTCCTTTCTTTTCTTTTCACATAATGATATATTATTAATTGAGTTACATTTTCTTTTTATTTTGTATAATTCTTTAATAAAAAAATAATTCTATTCTCTAAATTTTTTATTGTATATTTTTATTTATTTTCCTTGTTTTATAACTGTTGTGTATTTTCAAGTTTTATTGTAAATTTAAAATTACAGTCTATTTTTACCCAAGTTTGGAAAATACGACTAAAAGCTGGTCATTGTGTTTTTCTAAAAATGTAGAACCGAATTTTGAAATTTTACCGGGCTTTTGCAAGTCTGAAATCGAAGATGCCACAAATGGTTGTTATGCAAATATGTTCTGCTATGAGTTTAATAGAATTGAGCCTTTGTGTGTTTTATTTGAAAAGTTGTAGAAAGTAGGGGAGTGAGAAACATTATCAGGGTTTAATTTGATTTTTCTCATTGACGTCACATTCTAAGATAACACGTGAGCAATATATATCGGCAATTCGTAATTTTGAACTTTAGTCAAGTGACAAGAAGGATTCCTCAGTTGGCAGCCTACTCTCCATACTTCCAGACTGTATCAATGTGATAAATATTTTGAACCTCGGAAAATTTCACATGCATCAGCCTCTCTACGTTGTAGCCAGGACACCAGAATTCGAACTTAAGACTTGCTGTCATGAGTTCGTAACCATGAACTCTCGGCTACCACGACCACATATCGGATAGGAAATCGTCCTTATTATTTAACAGATTTTAAATTATACGGAGTTGATTCATTCGTAGATTCTTGCAGGTTATCATTGAGGTTAATTCAAAATCAAACCAGATTTAAGCAATAAGGGACCCATTTTTCTCACCATTTATTGACAGTCATTGTAAATAAGCAAGGAAACGGATTAGAAACTTATATTCTGCTTAAGGTATCCGACTACATTCGGAACCGTGATTTTCAAAAGCGAATAAATGGATAATTTTCATGATATTTAATGTCACTTAGATTAGAATATAGGCATAAAATTGTTTTAAGGACATTTTGATAAAAAATTTATTTAAATACAACATTTTGGCAAAAAATTAACTTAGAATAAACTTTTTTCCCAAATGTTCTCCTTTTGTGAAAAATGCTTCCATTAGAATAATATTTTGCCCGTATATAGCTCAGACCTCTGTTCAGAGGCTTAACTAGAATTTTTGAAATATATAACTTAGAAGTGGGTTTATCCATATATTTTACGACAACAGAGGGGAGCAATTTTAAGAAAAAAACGTGAGCAATTATTTTAATTGGTGGTAACTTTGAAAATAATGTGAATTTTTAAAAAATTCTGCTTGAGCCTCTGTAGAGAGGTCTGAGCTATATACAGGTAAACTATTATTATAATAGAACAATTTTTTACAAAAGGAGAATATTTGGAAAAAAGATTATTCTAAGTTAATTTTTTGCCAAAATATTATATTTAAATACATTTTTTTTGTCAAAATATTCTTAAAACAATTTTATACATCTATTCTAATCTGTTTGACACTAAATATGAAAATTATTCATTTATGCGCTTTTTTAAAATCACGGTTCCGAACGCAGTCGGATACCTTAAACGTACCCATTTATTTGATTGCGAAGAATCGGAATTTATCTCGAAGTATTGATACGAATGTATATCGGATTGAAATGACCGGATTTTAAATATTTATTTATTTTTGATAATATTTCCACATTAAAATTAGTGATACACAAAATTAAGGAAAATTTAAGCCAAATTTTATTTTCAATTGCAAACGTTAAGCGTGTTGCTTTATGTAACACGACGAACATTTAATTTATAATCAAGCCCGTTCCACACTTTTTAATTATCACACAGTCAATGGTTCCAAATGCTACACAAATGGGTTCTTGCGGCATCATTAGGTTGAAAAATTTAGTACAGATATGTTTTTTAATTTCATGAATCGTTTATTGTAATACGTGTAATAGTTTCGAAAATATAAATTTTTCTAGTTATTTATTTTTGCTAACTATATTCGATATCTGAAAATGAAAACTGTATAAGGATATTTTTTTTGGAAAATATTTCTTAGATATGAGTAGTAGTTTCAATTACGTGTAATTGGGTGAGTAAAAGGTCAAAGAGTCAATCCTTTGAAGCAAAATGGTTGAATGTGTAACCTTCTATAATTCACAGACTTTGTACTGCATTTATTAGAGAAGAATGAGTTTTTTGAAGATACTACTAAGGAAAACCTAGATCTACAAGCTTGGCCGTTGACCACTATTTGGACAACGGCTAACAGGCTCAGAAAAACAACACCAACTCACCCTTTCTCCTGTAGCAGCCATTGGAATGCTAGTATACAGATCAACAGGCTTCGGAATAGATATCAATAAAAAGCTTCACGAAGGATAGTTCTATATTCAGCATTGTACACTGCTGGGCAATTGCTAAGGACGGATAACACTATCATCCATAGCAACCACAAAATGAAAGGAAGCAAAATGTGGAAAATTAGAATAAGTGCGGGATATTAGTAAGAAGTATGAGTATGCAAATTTTTTTTTCCACGTCTGTTCATCACGTGATAGCGTTCATAAGAGCTTTAAAGGTTTTGACGCGTGTGGACAGTTGTTGTTTCAAGTCAAAGTTTTACAGGAAAGATTTAATAGACGAACTTAAAATTTTTGGCATGTCTTCCCGACATCACATAGATGATTTTATGCGTGGCCAAATTATTGGAAAGATCGAAGAAGGGCGAAAAATAACAGATGTTGCCAGGGAGTTCGACATCGCTCACAGCGTTGTTTCACGGCTGTGGAAGTCATTTAAAACTACTGGAATGTGTAGTAGACGGCACGGGGGAGATCGTGTTAGAAGTACGACGCCTGCAGAAAACAGATATATCGTCCTATCAGCAAAAAGGAACAGGCGCACCACAGCTCAGCAGGTGGCAAATCAGTTTCTTGCTGCCTCAGGAAAGCAGATCTCCCGAAAAACTGTTGCCAGACGTTTGAGGGGAGGACTATACGCACGCAGACCTGTTGTGTGTGTCCCATTGACCAGACAGCACCGTACTGCCCGTTTGCAAAGGTGTCGTGAGCATCACAATTGGACTGAACAAGACTGGGCATGCGTACTATTCTCAGATGAGAGTAGGCTCAGTCTGTCATCGGATTGTAGACGCCAACTGATCTGGCGGGAGAGTGGTACTGCTTATCGTCCAGAAAATATCCAGGAAAAGGACCGATATCCGACAAGCAGTATTATGGTGTGGGCCGGCATCATGATCAATGGCCGCACGCGCCTACATGTGGTTGCGAATGGGACTATGACGGGCCAACGATACATTGATGAAGTTCTACTTCCTCATGTTTGTCTTTTCCGTGGTGCTGTCGGTGATAAATTTGTTTTATGGACGACAACGCAACATGTCATCGAACACTCGCTGTTCAGGATTGTCTAGACAGCGAGGGTATTCAACGTCTCGTATGGCCAGCGCGTTCTCCAGATCTAAACCCCATTGAACATGTGTGGGATGCTTTGGGGAGGCAAGTTGCTGGTCGAAACTATCCTCCGACAAACAAGAACACCCTCATCCGTGCACTCACAGAGGAATGGGATAAATTGCCTCAACAGCAGCTGGATAATGTTGTGCAAAGTATGGTACGACGTGTGGAATGTTGCATCACACTCCACGGTGGACATATCCCGTTCTGATACCTTTCTTTAAGGTGCCTGCTGACTTTTAGATGCATTGTTCCATTTTTCCGTACGCAGATCAAATGAACATTTTTTTTTCTTTCAGATGTTTCACAGCTTTTGTACTTTCCAGAACAATAAATATTCTTTATTCTAATGTCTGAACAGTGTGGCAACTACATTTTATCCTACTAGGCCTCATGTCTCGCTTAATGTTATGCTACATAGCAATTTGTAATCTGTCCTTAGCAATTGTCCAGCAGTGTATATCTTTCATATTATGCTAATGAAATGAAAGGTTAGTTCGATAGATACACATGTCAATTGGAGTAAAAGTCAATTTAGGTTTGCTATTTATTATTGATGAGTCCCTATTTTGTTTGCGGCGTAATTGATGAAGATTGTGGGTTTGGCGGGAGCTCTCTAATAATGCATTATAGCGCTAGGCACATTAATTAAGGTATCCGACTACGTTTAGAGCCGCGATTTTAAAAAAGCGCATAAATGGATAATTTTCATGATATTTTGTGTCACTTAGATTAGAATACATGTATAAAATTGTTTTAAGGACATTTTGACAAAGTTATTTAAATACAATATTTCGGCAAAAAACCTAACTTAGAATAACCTTTTTTCAAAATGTTTTCCTTTTGTGAAAAATGCTTCTATTATAATAATATTTTGCCTGTATATAGTTCAGACCTCTGTATAGAGGCTCAACTATGATTTTTTTGAAAAATTCACATTATTTTCAGAGTTACAACCAATTGAAATAATTATCGATGTTTTTTTCTTAAAATTTCTGCCCTCTGTTGTAGTAAAACATGGATAAACCCACTTCTACGTTCTAGTTGAGCCTCAGTACAGAGGTCAGAGCTATATAGAGGCAAAATATTATTATAATTGAAGCATTTTTAACAAAAGGAGAATATTTTGAAAATGGGTCATTCTATGTTCATTTTTTGTCAAAATATTGTACTTAAATAATTTTTTATTGTAATACTATTCTTAAAACAATTTTATTTACATTTTCTAATCCAAGTGACACTAAATATCATAAATATTATCCATTTATACGCTTTTGCAAAATCACGGTTCCGAACGTAGTCAGATACATTAAAGAGATAGATTGGGAGAGCCCAGCACATATGTGTACTCAAATTTCTCTTGGAATGTCTGTACAAATCTCAAGAAGCATGTGACTGGTCAGTTATATAAAGAAAACGTTTTTAACTCAGTTATTCTTTTTATCGTTTTCGGTGCAGTATATAACTCCTACAACCAGCAAGTCAATAATGCTGAATTGTACATAATTCAATTAGCGGATAATTATTTTCAATATAATGTTATATAAATGGATTGGATAACACGGTTTCCGGACATGAATGTGATCGAGCATGTTTGGAATGCTCTAGGAAGACGTATAACTGCACTTAACTCCCCCCCTCACAACTCTTAAGGGTCCTTAAACTGTTTAGACAAGGCAACGGATTGTGTTGACAAGTGAGTAAGAAAAAAACATAATTTGGAGTATAAAAACATCATTGTCGTTGAATACAGATATTTTCACTCCATATTGAAGCCCAATGTACATTGACATCAGATACTGTTTAGTATAATTTAATTTTGTGTATTTCCTAGACAAAAGATAACTCTACTATAAAACACTATTTGATTAATGAATTTTTAAATTTGAATAAATATATCAATGAAATTTTACGAGTATAATATTTACGAATTTTTCTTATTTTTTTAAACCAGAGCATTTGATTTTTGCTTTGATTTGATTCTAATTGACGTCGTACTAACAGCTTTCGTGTTACTTTAAAGCAACACGAAACTGTTGGAGACATACCTCGTAATTTTGAGCCATAGTCAGGGGACGAGGACGACACTTGAGCTGGCACCCTTTTCGAAGCCGCACTTCGCCTTCCGGATGACTTTGAGCCTCATCAGAACCCTCAATATGGCGGGTCTTCAGTGCCACTAGGTTTCAAAGCCGTGACTCGACAACGCTGACCACGAGTCTAGACCATGACCACATGGCTACCACGACCACATCAGAGTATTTGAAAACAGTTTTGTTGTTATCGTGTTATAAATCTGTGTTTTATTTCAAACAGCTATTGGCTATTTCTAAAAGTTTAAATATTTTTTTAAACATTTTTTCTGGGGATTTTTAAGGCAAGTACAGAATTTACAACTTCTGGATATTCAAGTGATCTCTTTTTTTCTCTCATGGGGTTTACCATCTTCGATAAAGACGGGTGACGTACTCTTGTGAAGCATTAGTAATTTTCTCTTAAGTGACTTGTAAAGTAGCAAGTGTTTGATGTAAATTGGGCATATATGGACTTTGTGCCTTTAAAACCAAGTAACTAATTTTCTAAAAAAATCTCAATTTTTCTCTATACAGATGGGGGAGTACCCCTTGTCCACCTAACGGTGGATCAACCCCAATTGTACAAACTATACAACTGTTCATGTTCATTGCTCAAATTGTAAAACTGCAACTTACATGTATTATGGTGCTCTATTTATTTGTTTTTTGCTTTGCAGAATTCTTTCGTGGCGCTGTTCTTCAATTAAATTTATCTCTGAAGTTGCATGGTCAAACATTCCATTGATGAAATCCTCAGATTTTGATAAACCTGCACCACTTGTAGCTTCCCGGGAAGTTTAGTATTTAGTTTCATTGATTGTTAATACGTTTTCGTATGAGACTCCTTTCTTCTCATGCAATTATTCCAGTACAGGCAATCGTTGCGTTATTTTTCTGTGAGAGCTTGCAATAATGTATTATCACAACCGTATTGGCGACATTGTTGTGAAATGAAGCATATGGTTGCCAATTCGGCACGTACGACACGTGCGAAATCGGGGTTGACAAATTGGCGAGTTATGAACGTTGGCATTGCTGCGATAGTACATAACAAATTTATTACAGCATCACGAAATACTTTCTTTATATATAAAGAGATAAATATTTAGGATTGAAAATTATTAACTAAAACAAGACGTGTTATTACCCCATCATTTTACATAAAAATGCACATTTTTTCATTTTTGCCTAAGGATTTTTTCAGTTTATTTCAAGATTATTTACAAGATGGTTCAGAAATATAGATATTGTTCAAAAAGAAAATCCCAGATATTCTATGTTGTGCATGCATTTAACTCAATGATGACGCTTGCAATCAGACGCTCTATCAAAGGGGAAGTTTAAGAGCAAAAAGTACGGGCACAAAGGTAATATTTTTTATTGAAATTTGATTGTTTTTACTAACAATAAAAAGGAAAAGGAAACCATGGTGTGGTAGTGAAAATCAACACCAAGAACGAGAGGGCTAAAAAAAAGATGCAAATTACAAAGTAGGCGAAATTCGGCAGGCCAAGTTATGTAAATGATTCAAAAAGTGCAGCTGTCCTGCACTTGGTGTAAGAATTGGAAGATTTGGTAATATGGGTGCCATTCTGTTGGCGAGAAAAGTTAGCTAGGTGAGTTATCCATCGACTTAGAGCAGTGATTCCCAAAATGGTTTATATCGACCCCAGGGTATTACAACGGCCTGAAAGTGGTCCATGTCAGTGAAGAAATAATTTGGGGATCCATGAGGTGTAATTGGGGGGGGGGTCTATGATAGTGTGTCTCTTATTAAACTAGATCGTGACTTTAATTTTTTTAAAAATAAAATTTAATCAACTGGGGGGAACCAGGTTTAACCTATTTAACAGAATTATTTACTAAACTTAATGAGGTTAATTTGCAGTTACAAGGTGACAGCATAAATTTTATTAAATCAAAAACCATTTCAGTGTTTTTTTTCAGAATTCAGCTAAAGTAGTATAATACTGGAGGTCGCAATTTTTCTCAATTTTCACAATTTGTTAGGACGTTTTAACCTACGTTTAACATTTAAATGTCTTTTATTCGGGTTTTGAAACTAGGTTTGAGAATGTTTTAAATATAGTGATTACCACAGTGGGCAAGGAATTCACATGGTACCATTGAAAAAAAGGCCTAGTACAAGAGTAACTGATCAGAATAGGCAGTAACGAAGATCTTAATGTAAAGTTTAGAAACGGATGTCACACACACACACATCAATTTTGGTTTTAAAAAGACAAACCTGATAATTGTCCCGAATTATGGAATATTGTGAGAAAGTTTTTAATTGCTTTTTCTAGTGAAAAGGAATTTCAGCTCGGCCGCCAATCTCCAAAACAAAAAAAAAGAATGGACATTACTAACAGAGGAGATTTAAAGTTTTACCTAACTACCAACCGTTGAAAGTTTGTTATTATAGCCCCAGATTCATTACTCCCACACATTAAAAGCATTTTTGTTTGTTTAGTTATTTTATGTATTAATTAAATTTTAATTTAACTCGATATCATGTTCTTAAGTTTTAAACAATATACTTCAATACAGTTAGAAATTTAATTCTTTTAAAGTAAGTATTTCGTATAAAATAAGCTGTTCAAAAGTTATTTAAGTTGATAAATGTGCAAAAATTTAATATTAGGTAAGCAGGGGTCTATCCGAAACCAAAAAAAAAAAAAAAAAAAAAAAAAAAAACACGGCAAGGGATGTATGAGACAAAAAAAGTTTGGGAACCTCTGACTTAGAGGAAATATGTCATACCAGAAATTCCATATCACTTCCTTCGGATACAATTTCAGTAGACAGACAAGCTCACAAGGAGTTACGTCAGGGGTTCTTAACATTATTCCTCTCTGGGAATATCTGACAAACAGGAAACTGCTGGCGGGTGCAGTTCAAAAAAGTATAATGATTCTTAATATTTCTTTATTTTATTGCAATCATAAGCATCATAAGCAATATCCTACACTAAAAAGGTAACAAAAAAACTGAAAATAGTTACAGTGAATGCGATTTTTGTCATTGCCTATTATCCGCTATAAATTTTCAAAGTCAGGGGAATAAGATGATATTCCCAATCTTATGGATCTTTTCTTATCAAAAACTAATCAGTTTTAAAACTTAAATTGCTGAGAAAATTTCTGATGTGCAACAGATTCAACGCGAGAGTCTTCAACGGCAATAACAACTTATAAGACAGAACAGTGTTACCAGTACTAATGGTAACAAAACACAGTTGCCAGTATAATACTTTTACGGCTTGCATTTTATTTCTAAAGGTATGATGAATCTCGTGGCCACACAAAAAATCGTGGTGGATCACTGGTTGGCCAGTCGTAGGTGCAAAAAAAGAAAAAAAAAAGATTTGCGGGTATATTGCACCCACGGGTGCGGGGTTAAGAACCCCTGGGTTACGTGATCAGACTCTGAATGGTAGGTATGCTCGTCAAAGTATCACAGTGGACACTCGGTTAATGCATCCATGGTTCACCCATTGTGGCGAACATATTGGAAGAAGAGAATGGGCCACGTTGGAAAAGTACCATTGCGACCAGAGGGACGCCAGTATGTGCGAATCGACACATCCCAAATAAATATTAAAAACCTTACCGTCAAGGTGCTACAGCATAGACAGAATATCCTGGATACTCTCCTTCCAACCAGGATCATTATCCACTGATTGGGCGTTCTTAGCTTGTATTCATGGTATCAGCTGCAAAGATTGCCATTGATTCAACATAATCGACGCTTCTGTTTACAATAGTGTTGGAATGGAACTATGTGAATGATTGAATGGGCCAAAAGCATGTTCTTCAGGAACGATTTTAGATCCATAATAGGATAATGCTTCTCCTTCAGAAATGACAGTTGCTACTCGTGAATCTGGCGTTGACAAAGTAACAGGTCCATCCAACTACAACTGTGGAATACTATACAGTGCGAGAAAATGATGGATGAATTGGTATTTGTTCTGCAATATGAATTCTAATATTTTATTCAAGTTAAGACATCTTATAGACCCAGTGGTTGAGTGGTAGCATATCGCGCTTCCACACCGCAGGTCCGAGGTTCAAACCCTGAGCTGGGTAAGGTCACGACTCAGCCTTTCATCCTCTTAGTGGGTCGATAAATGCGCACCAAGCTTTCTTGAGAACTGAACACTGAGGGTTTTCGCGCCAGACTGACCGTTTAATCGAAACATCTGCTCATGCACTTCAACGCATATGGTTACAAGAACTGCAATGGGTACAGTAGACCTTAGCCCGCCACGGGCTGTTTAGTTTAAGACATCTTATATAATCCATCTAAGAAAAAAAAAGCCCTTCGTTATTTAATTCTGATTATTTTAAAACCTCATTTTTAACTAGAATAGTTAGCAATGCACAGAAAGAACAATTACGATTTTAAGATTAATATTATAATTCAAGATTAAGATTATCAAGTTTTAATTACTGTTATTCGTGCGTTGATTATCCTGTAACTTGAAATCTGAGAAAATTTTTTTGTATTATATTTCTACGTTTATTTATTTTCTTACCATGTTATATCGTTACAACTATGACTGTGGAAATAGTCCTAGTTACACATACATCTATTATTTAAAATAAATATTAAATACTCGTTTAATAATTGGGCAGTAGTATTGAATTCAGAGTCTGAAGAATTAGTAAAATTGATTCTAAAATATAGGGCTTTTATTTGTGTTGGAGAGATAAAGAGGTAAAATTTTCATATAAATTCATACATGATGTTATTATTTAATCTTTTGTAAGGATATAAATACAGTTATATCTAAAAAATAATGTTGCATAATTAGGAATAAAAATGGGCAACTATATCTCTGTCGAACAGGTCACATAACAAAATTAAAATTTTTTTTTTAAAAAAAAAATATGACTAATTAAATACTTTAAGAAACCCTCTCAAGAAACTTCGAAACCGCTTCTATTGTTTTCAGAACGCAATACATTAATTAAAATAATTTCAATCAGAATAAAAAAACTCTAAATGCTAATGAAATAATAATTAAAATTAGGTGATGTTGAGGAAATTTTTTTTCTTAGATGATAATTATCACCATCTTTCAAACACGAAAACAACCTAGATGCAACATGCTTAGAAGTTCCAAATGCGACAAAAGTAGTTTTCCAGCCTTATATAAATTGAAATTTTGGTTCCTTTCTAAGTAACGCCATAAATAACTGTATATGGAGAGACGGGAGCTTTTTTAAATTATTACTTGCGAAATAATTTAACGGATCACTTATAAAAAAGAAAAAGAGCGAATTTTAAATCCCTAGATTATAGGTATTAGTCTTTTCTGGAGGGTTTCGAAACCTAGAAGAAATAAGTAGCGGATGCTGAAGTTTCAGGCCACAGCTGGTTTCGAAATCTTAATCTATCACTAAACCCACCAAGCGACTAGAGGTACACATTAAAGTTAAGTAAGCTGTTTCTTCGACTCTCCCTTAATAACAGGCGAAACAAATGAAGAGGGAAAGACGAGTTTATTAGAAAATCTTTTCACTAAAGGTGTCAGGCATCTTTTACTAACTCAATTATATTTTTCAGCTGTGGTTTTCGTTTGAACATAAATTGGTTAATTTGTAAATTAATTTTGGAAGAATTTCAAGTAGTTTTATTGTATTTTTCTATTTAGTATTTGTGCCGCGCTTGAAAGCTTTAATTTTTTAAAAAAGAAGTGGATATGGAAAGTATTTCGAAATTGTGTGTAGATGTATGTATGTAATTGTGAAATTCGAAAAGCCAAAAGGGAAAAAAAAGAAATTTTTTTGAAAAGAAAATGAAAGGTGTAAAAATTTTAGAAAGAGTAATGTGCAGGCGAGTTGTATTAACATTAATGAAGTATAGCTGGAAAAAATTCTTCTTTTTGAGAGTACTTAGAATAATAAACAGATTTTGGGCATTACACTTGGAAATGAAGTTATTTGGTATTTAATATTAAAAAAAGTCATCATTTTGTATTCTGATTTCATTCACTTGATTTGTTATTTAATATAAAACTAAAATAAGTAGTAGTAAAGGGGGTGTTTTTTTGAAAGGTATAGAACTTTAAATTACAATAAAACAACGATGTATTATTCGATTGACATTTATTTTTTTTATTCGAAAGATAATCTTGTGGCATTACATTTTAAATATGATTTTTGGCATATGACTGCCACGGCTGGCTCGGATGTAGTCCAATCTGGACGTCCAATTTTCGATGACTTTTTCCAACATTTGTGGCCGTATATCGGCAATAACACGGCGAATGTTGTCTTCCAAATGGTCAAGCGTTTGTGGCTTATCCGCATAGACCAATGACTTTACATAGCCCCACAGAAAATAGTCTAGCGGTGTTAAATCACAAGATCTTGGAGGCCAATTGACAGGTCCAAAACGTGAAATTAGGCGGTCACCAAACGTGTCTTTCAAAAAATCGATTGTGGCACGAGCTGTGTGACATGTTGCGCCGTCTTGTTGGAACCACAGCTCCTGGACATCATGATTGTTCAATTCAGGAATGAAAAGTTAGTAATCATGGCTCTATACTGATCACCATTGACTGTAACGTTGTGGCCTTCATCGTTTTTGAAGAAGGATTCCACCAGCCCATAAAGCGCACCAAACAGTCAGTTTTTCTGGATGTAACGGCGTTTCGACATACGCTTGTGGATTAGCTTCACTCCAAATGCGGCAGTTTTGTTTGTTGACGTAGCCATTCAACCAGAAGTGCGCTTCATCGCTAAACAAAATTCGCTTATGAAAATCGACCATTATTTTCGAAATAAAATTGCACAATTTGAAAGCGTTGTTCAGGCGTGAGTCTATTCATGATGAATTACCAAACCAAACTGAGAATAAATCCCTTGACAGCTGTTAAATCGGTCGCCATCTTGGTAAGTAATGCCAACTTAAACTTCTATACCTGAAAAAAAAACACACTCTGCATATAAAAATACCAGTGAAAGAGGGATGTAACTTTCAGAATGAAATATTTTTGCTTCCATATTATAAACGATCATTCTCACAAAAAGGAAACTGCAATGAGCTCTGGGTTTGAAACAGTAGGAAATCTCACATTTCCATTAATTGTTTTCACACTTACTCTTTTCACCATTTTACAGCAGCAATCTTCATAGGTAAATGGAATGAAAAAAAATTCTGTAGCAAACCCTGCCTGGCCTGTATTTTAATTTCTACAATAATTAACATAATATCCGTATCCATATTATGCATAAGTATATAATACAAAAGATAAAAACAGGAGCCTCTTTTATTTTATAAAATTCTTCCTATTCGTGTTAAAGCAGCTGTCATGTCCAGAATTTTAAATCGGCATATTAAATGATCAGTTCAAATGATATTTTTCTCACGAAATTTTATTAATGTATTAAATTAAATTTTAATCAGAAGACATTATATGATATAAGTAATTGTAAAAGCACTTATGCTGATTCGTAATTGATAATTCTAGTTCATAATTTATTTCAATACCTTTTTAGTTCAAATAAATGTTTTACAGAAAGGAGTCAATTTCTTAAAAATGCATGGCAAGATGCTTATAAAAAACAGAAAGCTATGCCATCATGCACAGGGGCTGATGCACGTTAACTCTTTCGAATCTGCAAATCCTCTTGTCGACATGATTTGGAAGTTTAGACAGATGGGTACCAGCTTAGGTATCATTTTCCCACTTGACTATGATTCGAAATTGTGAAGTCCAACGCCAATTGTTTTTGTGTTGTTTCAGAGCTCAATGTTAATAACTATTAATTAGCCAAGAAACCTTGTAATAGACTCTGATAATATATGAACTCAAAGAATGATATGAGATAGACTGAAGATAAAATTAATTAAAATATTAGAACAAATTAAAACATTAAAAACATTACTCAAGCAATTTATTCAGCAATAACTTTAGTCACATTTAGCTTTAAGAATAGTCTGAAAAACGTTTCAAACTCCTTGCTTAAGATTATATTAACATTTTTAAATGCTTCTTTAGTAATTCTTGAAGGCATTGCTAATATTGATATTTTTAATTTTTGAGCTCGAAGATTTTATTAGCTTTCTGCACGAAGAGTTTACGAAAATTTTACTTGCTGTCTCAAAATTATATGCTCTAGATGCCAATCTTTAAATTTTTGATAAGGTTTTTCAGTTTGGTTCTCTACACTTTATCTTATCGTTTCACAAATTAATTCGCTGAAACTTATAAATACAGAGCTCAAATTTCAAATGCTTATTCAAATTATAAGAAGTTCTTATGTTTTTGTATTAATTTATCACTTCGAATCTCAAAATGATAATTTATTTTTAAAAACTAAAAATTCATAGAATTGCTTTGAAATATATGTTGTGACTTTATGTTAAATTAATATTACCTGGTATTCAAGATAAACAATATTTAAATTTTTTTTAAAACTATTTTTAATTTTTTTTTTTGGACTTTGAAGAAACAAATGAAAGAGAAGTAATATTTTCTAGCGTATTTTATTTTTGCTTTTTTCATTACTTGTGTAATGCATTTCAGCTATTTCAAATGTTTCTATTTTTATACTGTGCAAGAAAACCATTACAAATATTCTTAATTACTGCTCCAAATACAAAATTAGGAAAAATAAATAATCTATTATTTATTGATGCATATTTTATGGACAATTAAATTAATTATAGAACTAAGATAAAAAAGGCATTATTATCACGTCAACAAAAGCAAGTTGCTTAAATAATTGAATTGAAATTGTTCTGAAACTGCTTACCAGAAAAAGTTTAGCCCAAAAAATGACGAAAAAGGTTGGGATTTATATTCCTTCAGATTTAGAAGGTCAAGAATTCTGAATTTGATGAATTTTTAAGAAATGTAAAGGTAGCAATTAGGAGCATTTTAGCTCCCCATTTGAAAATCTTTCTTTAAAGAACGTCAAAAGAGGCAAATTGATATTCAGTCAGAAAACTAACATTATCATGCATCCCAAGCTATTTAAAGTTGAAATATGTTTTAATTTGAGCTCCATTCGTAAAATAAATCTTATATTTTCATCTCTGTATCTAGTTTTAAGGAAGGAATATGCATGCCTATTAATCATTAAATTCTCCAGTGGCATTTGAATCTTAAAATTTAACTTACTAGGTAAGAATTAATTAATTGCGAGTTTTGAGAATCCTTCTTGGGGAACCGTGCAACAAATTTGCTCCACTTGTGACATTTAAATGACTATTAATAAAGCAATGATAGCTTGCTTCAGGTGCTCACTAATTAGACGAGAAAACTTGAACTTTATAGCTTGTGGAACAACCTCTTAAAGATGACAACTGTAGATTTCAAAATATTGACTAATTGATCGTAAATTCGAGACAAACAAACTGCTACTTTATCAGAATAACTAACATGGTTGTCAGATTCTCGGTTAATTTACAGAGACTTGAAGATATATTTACTTTGAATTAGGAATAGAATTATAAAGTAAGAAATCGAGCATTGGATTAAGTTTTGAGGCAATTTAAGGGTTTTCATTGATTTTTAATATGGTTATTGGAAGCTGAGCCAAAAAGCATTTAAATCAGGGCGGGCAATCTTTTGCTGGGTATGGGATACTTCTAATTTTTTTCAAGGTATTGCGGTCCAGCCAGTGGCGTAGGTGTGGTCAGCTTTGAAAAATGTCTACAATATTTATTATAATTTAATAATAAATACGATATATGTACTTACCTACATAATTACAATAGAATAAACTTACACTTTTAAGACTGTGTTTAAAGCAAAACGCAAGATACAAACATAATAATAATAGCAACAAATATAATAATATCAAATAATGCATTTGTTATAAAACAATTCAAAATACATTTAAAAAATGAAAAATTTCATCTGCATACTTCAGCCAATCTTGAATATTTCGATATCTAATTAATAACTGCTAATTTTCCGGTGGTCACCCCAAAATGTCTTGGCTGTCCACCGGTCGACCCCGATCAATTTAATGCACATCCTTGATTTAAATGATAAAATATTATGGCGTAATAAAAACATTGTTTTAGACATGAACACAATTCTCAAAATTTAGTTTTAAATATATTACTGGAAATTATAAAGTAATAAAATCTCTGTAATAATGACCTACTACAGAAATATGATGCTGTTGTATAATTTTTTGGATTGCAATATTGTTTTCGAATTTCTGTTGTGATACTGTGGTATTGTATAGATATAAGTATAAGTATATGCATTGTATAAAATAAGTATGTGTGTTGAGTGAACATGTGTAAGTTTAATTCTGCGTAAATTTTTTCTAAATGAAAATCTATGTAATTAAATTTTCGAATAGAATCACAATTATTGTCTGCATATTTAGTAATATTTACGGGTTACCTGTTTGAGAAAATTATACAGATAGAAATATATATCAGATCTCTTATCGAAAAGTAGAAATTACTCACAAATAAAATACAGTTGTGTTTTTAATACAATATCTTTCAAAACTTTTAAGACACATGTCATTAAAGAATATGTAGATTTTAGACAACTTTCATAACATTGCTCTCCTTTAGATAAAACTTAAAAAAGAAACTGAATTCAATTACTTTTTTAATACAAAAGTATCTTTCTGAGAGTAAGATAAGGAATTTTATGCCTGTAAATACAATCCCTTTTTTTAAATATTGGTAATATTTAAATGAGCAATTTAAAAATGTGATCCAAACATCATGTTTCTATAGACACTCTTTAAAAAAAGTAGCGCTCTTATTAACAAAAGGACTATTTACACGAAATCACTGCTCTTATTTACTAAACATTTTTTTTAAATAACATTATACATTATATATATATATATATATATATATATATATATATATATTGATATTATCGATATTTTTACCTTAGAAAGTACTATAAGAGTACTCAGATTGTTATTTATGGCATAGCTTCAGGAGTACATGTAAGCAAGGAAAAGAATACCTTAAGGTTAATTTAATTGCTTATGTAAAAATCAATTTTACATTAGTTACTGAAAATCGCTTTATTTCTGTTTTCATTCACATAATATATATTTACTATGTATCCATCTATCTATATCTCTCTCTATATATACACTTTTAAGCTGCTTTTTTAAAAATTTTTTAGGTGTATTCGCCGTATAACGCGCATTTCCTTTTATACGAAGAAATTTTTTTCAAGTGTTAGAATACAATAATTAAAGTCATTTATTCGAGGTATTATCCCAGACTTTTAAAAAAACAGTATACTTTTAAAACTACAACCCTTTTAGTTCATAAGGCATGTCATTTCTTTTAAATAAACAGTATTTCGATATGTGTAGAAGTAAATTTTTTTATGCTCATCTCTTTCGTTATTTTTAAAGCTATTTTTTTTTATACTCGGCGTCCATCACGCGCGCCCATCAACTTCAATCTTATTTTTTAAGTTAAAAGTGCGCGTTATACGCCGGATTTTATGGTATATATATACATATATATAGCTGAAAAAAGGTTACATACATATATACATATATACGTGCAGTTATACACATTTCAAGTCTTCCTGAAACTCATTGAAAGAACATTTTATTCTGTGTAATATCGAATTAGAATTCCAGTGGCTGAGTGGTAGCGTATCGAGTTTCCATGCCAAAACCCTAGACAAGGTCAACTCAGTCATTCATTCCTTTCAGTGGGTTGATAAAGGAATATCAAGTTTGCTTGGGAACTAAACACTGGGAACTTTGCGTCAGACTGACCACCTGACCAGAACATTTGCTTTATCACCGCAGTGTCCATGGTCGTGAAAACTGAGATGGGTACAGTAGGCCTTGGCTCTAGTGTGCTGTTGCGCCACTGAGTTTAGATTAACATCGATTTAATAAGAATGCCATAATCATGTAAAAAAGAAAATTATCCAATACCTATTGAATTTGGAGGCTTAATTCGAAAAAACTCAGTAAACCTCCAGATCCTCTGAAATAAGTGTATATATATATAAAGAGCAATTATAAATACAAGTGATTTCATGTAAGATTTTTTCATCCCTTGATAAAAAAAATGACACAGATTCATGATTGAAATTAAATTTTTTTTATGCTTTTTACTGGGATATTTTTTCTTGTATCCAAGCATTGTTTTATTCGTTAAACTATTGCAAATAGACATAGGGCTCCGATATTTTATGAGTATATAATGTATGTAACTAAGTTTGCTACATAATCTGATTTTAGTTCCTTATTTATAAAAATTATAATTTGTTATTAGCTTAATTATTCCTACACAATTTAATTCCAAATTAAGCTTAAATGTTGGAATATATAAAAATGAACACTTTTCTGTTATATCGGGAATTATTCATTTTTATATTCATTGCGGTTTTTTTAAATTTAATTTATGAAATACATCAGCATATCAAAACGCTACAAACATCAGTCAGAAAAATCTGGTAAATTTTATACATGAATAAAATATCGTAAGGAAAGCTTAAATGACTGACATGAAAAAAAAAGCAGTTATAAATGATTAAAGATATGAAATGTTTCATTTCTATAGAAAAAAAAGAGCAATACGTTTAATATTACATATAACTGTAAACAATACATAAATTATGTTTTACTTGTATTTTCCGTGTCTGAGGAAGAAAGAGGTGCCACTAGTTGCGCGCACAGGAATTTTTCAAAGGGGAGGGGGTGCAAAGTTGAAAGTCCACTGTTCTCGTATCAAGCTCCAATACACCGCTCAACATATTTTTTTGATTTTGTCGATTTTCGGGAAGAAAAAGCAGTAAAAAATTAATTATTGAATAACTAATTAGCATTAATTCATAAAATTAACTATTAATAATAGATACTTAATTGAATTTTACGTACTATATGCATGGGATTATAATCAATCGAAAAAAAATAAAGGACTATGGGGGAGGTCCGGATGCAGGCCCCCCTCTTGTGTGTGCCACTGGGTGACACAATCAAAAGCATACAATTGTAACAAACTGAAATATTTCATTACAATAAAACTCTTACATATATACTCAGATCTTATAAAGGGTGTTTTTTAGAGGTATAGAAATTTAAATTGCAATAAAACAACGATGTATTATTCGATTGACATGAATTTTTTTTTATTCGAAACATAATCTTGTGGCATTACATTTTAAATATGATTTCTGGCATATGACTGCCACGGCTGGCTCGGATGTAGTCCAATCTGGACGTCCAATTTTCGATGACTTTTTCCAACATTTGTGGCCGTATATCGGCAATAACGCGGCGAATGTTGTCTTTCAAATGGTCAAGCGTTTGTGGCGTATCCGCATAGACCAATGACTTTACATAGCCCCACAGAAAATAGTCTAGCGGTGTTAAATCACAAGATCTTGGAGGCCAATTGACAGGTCCAAAACGTGAAATTAGGCGGTCACCAAACGTGTCTTTCAATAAATCGATTGTGGCACGAGCTGTGGGACATATTGAGCCGTCTTGTTGGAACCACAGCTCCTGGACATCATGATTGTTCAATTCAGGAATGAAAAAGTTAGTAATCATGGCTCTATACCGATCACCATTGACTGTAACGTTGTGGCCTTCATCGTTTTTGAAGAAGGATTCCACCAGCCCATAAAGCGCACCAAACAGTCAGTTTTTCTGGATGTAACGGTGTTTCGACATACGCTTGTGGATTAGCTTCACTCCAAATGCGGCAGTTTTGTTTGTTGACGTAGCCATTCAACCAGAAGTGCGCTTCATCGCTAAAGAAAATTCGCTTATGAAAATGGGGAACAACCGCAATCTCGTTTTGGGCCCATTCGACGAATCTACGCTTTGCTTGATCATGTTTAAAATGTAATGCCACAAGATTATCCTTCGAATAAAAAAAATTCATGTCAATCGAATAATACATCGTTGTTTTATTGCAATTTAAAGTTCTATACCTCTAAAAAAACACCCTTTATAAAACAAATGATTGGCTTACATGGAATATAAATAACCTTATGAATTTATAGTAACTTAAAGGATTGATAGTAACTTAAAGGTTCTATTCGAGTTTGCTGTTACCGCACATTGTCTGTGGTCAAGTTAACAGTAAATTTAATTTATTATTTTGTCATTTAGATATAGTTACGCGTTAATGCCAGAAGGTATGCTACGGAAACAATTGAGTTAAGTGAAGGGAATCGTAGCTGGAGAACTGAAAGGTGGCAAATTTGTACAACACCAGACGGAAAGCAAAAGAAGCACAATACAGACAGACGGACAGCGAATACGGAAAAAACGCATTAGAATATTAGCAATAAAGATAAAATGTGTTAAATTTGATTCATGACGTTTCAGGGAAGGGTTAAGATGGAATTATAGCTTATAAGCAAGGCCGCTTAAATAAAATCATCAACTAAATGCAACGAGGCAAGGAAAAAAAACCGGAAGCAACTTAAAAAAAAGCACCACGTAATTTATTTAAAAACTTGCCTATACGCCTTACTCCCAAACCCTCATTCCTTTCAGCGATATCAAGAAAAGAACCAACCAGCAACCTTTCGCCAAGCCTCCTAAAATGATTTGGCGGTGGCAATTGGCGGGGAATCGTTAATAGCTGGCGAACAAATTGCGGCAAAATAAAAGCCATAATAAACATATTATGTGACTAAATACCGCAAAAGAGGGAAAGTAAGAGAGACGTGAGGAATGACCGAGGGAAGTTATGGGCAGGCCGCACGCGGGCCGATTATCATTTCCGGAGGGCCCACCCTTCGCGTGATTGCGACGCAATGAGCAGCACGAAGGCCCGCTTCTGTGGACAGGAAATTATTCATTCGAATTTCCACCCGAACCTCCGAGGAGGTAAAGGGGGGAAGGGAGTCCTTCATTTCCGAAGAGTGCCATTGAAAAGGCTTGCGAATGACGATTGGGTCCGACATGTCATATTTGACACATTTATTCAACCTCGCGGGAACATCCTTGTAGACACTGCTGCCTCCTGGAAAATCTGGAGGTGGAGATTTTGGTCAATGAACTTCCCTAGAGAAAAAGAATTACGTTTGGGGAGCAGATTACACGAAGATTGGTTGGTGCAATTAAAGTGATGGGTTGATAAAAAGAAAGAAGTAAATAGAAATGATGGTTTTTTGGTGTTTTGTGATTTACTTTAACCACGTATTCTTCCGAGAGGGATGATGTGTGTTGCCATCAAATTAAGTAAAAATTATATGTTGAAGGGGATGTATTAAATTGATGAGAACAGTTCATTGTAAGCGCAAATTTTGCTTCTGGCGATTGCTTAAGAGGTTTTCATGCTGATAATTTAACAAGCATCAGTATTATTAAAATGTAGGTGCCTTAAAAGTAATATTCACTATCATTATATTAAGTAACGAATTATTTATTGCGCCGTTTTAAAAGAAAACGAAAGCGTATTAAGGAGATGAAAACATTTTTAAATAGGATGTCAAATTTCACTTAGGTTCAGGATAATCTTTAAATATCCAAAGCTTTTTACAAGTATCAACGCCAGTGAAACCTTAAAATTCGCATTAGGTATAGTTGAAGACAAAATCTAATATAGAATTATAAATAATCAATTTTTAATTTTTAATTCTTGGTATGTTCGTCTTAGGATACAGGTAATAAGTAAAATTAGCACTTGAAAAGCTGTTTTATGTGTAAAATATTCCATTACTATTAGTTAATAACTATGAATTAAGCTATGAGTGAAATAAAACTAGTTATGAGGATAATTAATTAATTATGAGCAGGGACGTCTTAAGGCACGTGCCAACTGGGTTTTGGCCAGGGCCTCGCACTCGAGGAGGATCTCATCTACTCCTCGATTCAGCCTTAGTAAGACCCCAATCCAAACAATTTTAATCGTAAAATGTTATTTTCAGGCATTTTCTCCAATTCGAAATTTCGAACAATATGCCAACCGGCAACAATGGTAAAATTGCATTGTGCTTTGTCCATCGTTCGTGTCTAGAGCTTTGCCGTGGGTTGACTCTTTGCATAAATGGTTGCAGCTTTCCATACTTCTGCCTCCATAGGTTGTTAAAAAGAAATTAAATCTAAACTTAAAATTGTTACCTTTCACTTTTTCCTTTATTACACTATTATTGAAAAACTGTTCTTCTATTTGTATACATATTTAAGCATTTAACTGTCTGTAAACAGTTAGTTCTTTCTTAAGTCTTTTCATTAAGGTATCCGACTACGTTCGGAACTGTGATTTTGCAAAAGCTTATAAATGGATAATATTTATGATATTTAGGGTCACTTAGATTAGAAAAAGTATATAAAATTATTTTAAGCATATAATTACAAGAAAAAAATTATTTAGAATAGAATGACCCATTTTCAAAACATTCTCCTTTTATGAAAACTGCTTCTATTGTAATAATATTTTTCCTGTATATAGCTCAGACCTCTGTACAGAGGCTCAACTAGAATGTTTGAAATATATAACTTAGAAGTGGGTTTATATATCCATGTTTTACTACAACAGAGGAGAAAAATTTTAAGAAAAAAACACCGATAGTTATTTCAATTGGTGGTAACTCTGAAAATAATGTGAATTTTTCAAAAATCATAGTTGAGCCTCTATACAGAGGTCTGAGCTATATACAGGCAAAATATTATTATAATAGAAGCCTTTTTCACAAAAGGAGAACATTTTGAAAAAAGGTTATTCTAAGTTAATTTTTTGCCGAAATATTGTATTTAAGTAATTTTGTTTGTCAAAATGTGTCCTTAAAACAATTTTATACATGTATTCTAATCTAAGTGACACTAAATATCATTAAAACTATCCATTTATGCGCTTTTTTATAATCACGGTTCCGAGCGTAGTCGGATACCTTAATGTATATACAATCTTCTGATAACACTACAACTGTAAGTAAAACATTTAACAATTCCTGGTTCTACTCTACATAGATATTTCTTCATAATTTTTTTGGGCAGCTGTATGTATACAAAAAAAAAATAAAACCCTTACCAATAACTTAATATAGATTTCATGACTTATAGCGAAGTAATACGTAAAGTAACTAGTCAAATAAGTTATTATAAGTAGAAAATATTAAGTTCTTATTAAATTATTAAGAAATAAATCCTAATATAGTAATAAATAAATTTCTTATTTAATAAATATTTCTTACTAATAACGTTTCGAAGTATTTTTTGTTGACTTATTATGTTATAACTATTCAGTTCTTATATTAAGTTAGCTATAAATCGCAAATTATTATATTGTTGTTGTTGCTGTCGTGTGTTTATTGCTGGGATACATACGAAAGACGTGAGGTAGATGAACAGACACATATAACACAGCCAAAGAAGAATACAGATTTTATTACAAACGATGATCTCAGCATATAACAAGATGTGCGCTGCTGTTCCTTTCGAGACGGGTTGATTGATTGATTGAATATTAATCCATTTGGCGACGGACCACGTAATTTTGAACCATGGTCAAGTGACGTGGACGACACCTGAGCTGGCACCCCCCTCTCCTAACTACCACACCACACCAACGGGAGGACGTTTCAGCTCTCGACAGATTTAACGTGCATCGCTGCCCTACACGGCGGGTCTTTAGTGGTACTGGGCTCGAACCTGTGACAAAGCAAGCCACAGTCCGATACCTATACCACTCGGCTACCGCGGCCACCTTTCGAGACGGGAATCCATTTCAGGCGAAAGACCGACTTCTTTCCCGAAGAAGATACAACCAAGTCTTACTCGGGACTCGAACTCGAACCCACTCAGTTACAAGCTGAGGGTCATAGCCACATAATTTAAGTCTTTAATATTAAGTTTTTTACTAAGTTATTAAAATTTTCTTAGCCGTTAAGTTTTTAGAAAATTTTAAATATTGATCACAAAAATTGAAATCGTTAATATATGTAGATGACAAAAGAACAAATTGTGACAAACCTATACGGAACTTTATCACTAACCTTCTGAGACGTCTTTTTATAGGGAAATTTAATTCCCCTACCTATTTCCAATCAGCTCCAAAAAGAGGACAGGATTCCTTGTGTGTGTGTGTTATGCAGTATTAAGTATTTAAGTCAAACGGAATAGTAAAGTAAAAAGCAGTAGGAGAGAGAGATTGAAGCAGAAAGGTATAATAGTGAAGTTAGAGATTTATTATTGAAGATTTCTAGGTGGATAAATTAATCTCAGGAAGAGTTGAGATTCAGTGTGGTAAATATTGATTTATATTTAAAGTCTCATTAAAGCTTTATATTAGGAGTGAGATTAAAGTTAAATGTTCAATAGGAATATTATTGAATATAATTCTGGGATCTCTTATCGTGGTAATCTCTGCGTGATCGATATTCTAATTGTTAATTCATTGGATCATTAAATATTTAAGTTAATTTAAAGGAAAGTCCCTTTTAAACCTCATATAGCTAATTTGAATTATTTGTTATTAAAAGTCTTTGATTCTATTTGGGAAAGATAACCAAATATAAAGTTATTTATAAAAAATGGCTACTGGCTCTTATCTAACTCCAAATTATTCTCGTTCTCAAAGTGAGATCCAAGGGGATCTTCACAAAATGACGACCAGTTTATCAAATAATAAATCAAGGTGCTTAAGACAGCACGTAGCAACTCATAATTCTTTTTAAAACTACGCTTAGTATGCGTAAAAGTCTCAAAATGACTAACGTGTTGAAAGGTTTTTAGAAACTTTTTGTAATATATGATAATAGTTAACAATTTTCAGAAAATTAGTGTATGATGTTGTTTTACTGAACGAACTATGTAGCTTCAAAAGGCACATTTTTCAAAATAAAATCACCCATAAAACACTAAACACAAGCCATGTTATTATATAAAACGTACCAGTCACTGAACTTCCGGTCAATGATAACATTTTTAGATGTTTCCGCATTTATTTCATTAAACAGTTACCGGTACAGAATCTTTTTTAGATTCCTAGAATTGTTTTGTATTCCGAATAAGTGTATACTTAGATTATTTCAAAGGTTGTATAAGATATCACGTAATCATATGTGACCAAAATGGCTCAGCAAAATGTTACAGTTGTAACAAAAAAAATCAGAGTTAAATCTAGGTAAAAATGTTGTGTAAAAAAGTAAATAAATAGGGAAAACTATTTAAACTTGATAATTATATAAAGCTAAAAATGTTTTAAAAATTAATGTACCTATATTTATTTTTGGTCAACAGATATTGCTATTTTTTTGTACGTTAGGAATTTTTACCTTTGTAAATGAAAAATAGTTCAGGAATTCCAACATTATTTTTCTATTGAATTGTACTTTTATTAAACAATGTGTCAAGGTTTGCATTCATCGATATAATTCATTTGTAACGGGTTTTATTCAGGTTCTTCTACCAATCCTCTTGAGGAAATTATTCTTTAATTGTGATTTCAATTTAAAAGCAGTTTATCGCAAAGATGACTTTATTTTATGCAAATGTAACTACTATTAAGTGCCTGTCGTTTGTGACGGGCTCACGCGTCTTTTCTTTAACATGTACTTTGGGTTCTTTGGGGCCAGAACTAATGGCAACTCTTTTCCAACCAAATACAAGAAGTGAAGGGTGAAGGAAAGATGCACATTAGGAAGCTTTTAAACATCAGAACTTAGAGTAAGCTGGATGGCAATTTGAGGAATGTAAAGGTAATACGTGGTTCAAGCGTGAAGATGTTTTGGAAACATTAAGAGACAGCAATCAGAAGTTATACGTGACAGAGAGCCCTTAAGTCAAGGTGCATACCATTGCTCTCGAGTAAATACGCAACTTCATTTAGGATTATTGTGATCACTACATCAGACTACATTAAAGGTAGGAGTGACTATTTAATATTCGGATCTGTGATAGTCTAGGAATAGAGCTTAGATAGTGGTCCGGGTTACGTTAGTTCGGTATTATATATATTGTGCGTTTAGCCCCACCGTAGATTCTCTCACATATATTATTATATCTAATTTGTTAAAGATCTTAATACAGTCATATTAAGATCATGTATGCTTCTAGTTCTTCCGTTATTCCTACACCTCTAGCTCACCTGATAATCAAGGAGAAGGGCACTCGAGGGTGCGCCCTCACACGTTGAGTATGTGAGTTTTTGGTTAAGTATTGATTGTTAACCATGAAATATCCAAGGATTAGTAAGGGTGAAGAAAGACTGATTGGTTCGTGTCTTGAGATTAGAAGTCGACGTAGAATCCACCAGAAAGTGGTAAAGTAATCAACCTTGGAGCTGACCGAGCAATCGGGCTTCGAGAAGGATCATAAGAAGGAGCTTCAATCCAGACAAGTACTTTCAAGAATTTAGTTATCCGGTTACAGTTAGGATTTCAAATTGCTCCCAGGGTTAAGTTAAGAATTTGTATACTTCATAAAGAACAAAGGATAGAACAAAAGTATATATATATATATACATATATTATATATATATATATATATATATATATATATATATATATATATATATATATAGCTATTTTTATGATAAAGTCTGCTTCTTCCTCAAACTTTCTCGTACTCGCCGACCTTCGGGCCGCGACTCAATGAACTGCATATTATTATTTTTCAGCCGCATGATTATTGTATTGAGTGTACACAAGGATAGAATAACGCAAAAGTATTAATTTAATTTTATAGTATTATCATAATATGATCATAAACTTCGAGGATTTTTTTTTTGTTTTCCTGAATTTATCTATTTATTTGACAATTGATTAACTACGGAAGACACTCGATATTTAAAGGCAAATAATGTAATATCTATAAGCCTCAATATTTAAAATATTGAAGGATTTTAAACAGAAAGTAAATGCTTTGACATTTGATATTTCTTATTAGTGTTTCCTAATCAATTAGCAATATGTGTTGTAATATTTCTAAGCAAAATTCAAGTATATTTTTTACAAGTGATATACACTTATCTGAACTTTTTGTTATGGAACTACTTTCACAAAAGAATTCTCGTAATTTTTCTCATGCACTTATAACAATTTTGATAGCAATTATATAGGGAAACAGATACATGGGCTATAATATATGTACCTTATACAAAGAGATGGTTCTATTTTCCAATATTTTTTAAAATGCAGTTTAATATCCTCGATAAACAAACTTGTTATTTTGTAATATTTAGTTTCATTGTATCAATCTAGTATTTTATAGAGTATTTTTATCTTCAAAATCTAGCTTATTTTTGAAGTGAGACTCAATAATTTATTCAAATAAATTTTTAACGAATAATTTTAAAACCTTGCAAATAATGTTAGAGTCTTACAGTTTAGCTTGAAATAAATTTGAGATTATATGTGACTTGTATTATTTTACCCTTTTCTTACGGTATCTGAAGAAAGGAATGATATGTGGATCTACTGTAATGAAATTTACTTTACAACTTAAATCTTGATCAGAAATTATATGAGAAATTTCAGGTACTTTTGTGAAGCTTAGAAAAAAGGAGAATCCTCTTATAGTTTTCAATATAACTAAAGATTTGAATGCAGAATATATGCGACATTATTTTTATTTTACGTTATCATATCCTATGAAGAAAGGATCAAGCGCTGTATTCTTATTAAATTTTATTTTATTGTGTAATTACGAAATACCACAAAATACAACTTTTGAGTATTGTATTCCAAATACTGAAATATTAATACATTTCTGTTTTCATTCTAATATTATCACATTGTTCCTCTCTTCATAGAATATCCCAAACTATTACAAGTATATATCCATGCAATCGCTACAAATACAGCAGTGATTTTTTTGTAATTTAAATTCAAAAGTGTTTTAAGGTTTTATTTATTGCTTTAAAAAACAATTATAATTTAAACTCGAAACAAAAAACTCAATTGTTTCTTCCAAAACTTTTAAATTGAATGTTAGTTTTTAAATGGAAATTAATCACAAAATATAAATAAAATATTGCTAATTTAGAAAGAATATGAGTTTAATATAAAATAATTACATTATAGCAACTTAAAGAATTTCTAATTAAAAAAGCCGTAATTTAACATTTTTAAAGAAGTATTATCATTCAATCTTTTACATTCAATAATGTTTCTAAATGTATTTTAAGAACAACTGCATGAAATTAAAATAAGTTACTAATCGCCAGATATAAGCAAATTTAAAATAATCATTGATGCAATTGCATTCTATATGCTATTTTAATTTACAAAAAAGCTCGAAAATTGTCTTTTTGTTTACCACATCAAAGAAAAATTAAGAGTAAAAACAGAAAAGTTAATTATAACAGCATTTTCTACGAATAAAAGGGACGAGAAATTAGAAAAAAATAAGAGATTTTTAAGAAACCTCATTTCGATAAAGTAAAAAAAAATGCTTCCTTGAAAATTCATTGGAAAATGAAAACATTTATTTTTCCGATGGAAAAAAATACGCGACTTCTTTTCAATAAATGTTTTGAAAATACATTTTTGTCAAGATGGTTAACATGTTCATAATTTAGAAAGTTTAAAAACGTATTGATTAGATTGGACTCACGAGGTTAGAATAAAGATTGGTTATTAAATTCTGAACATGTTTGACAATTCAGGAGTTAATTAAAAACATTTAATAAAAAGAATAACCATTGTAAATCTGCGCACACGTCAATACCACCATGTGTAAATTGTTGACAAAAAATAGTGCGACTTCGATCGATTTAATTTAAGCCTAACATCTAATTTACGGATCGTGGAAGTAATAAAGTAATTATTTTTAAAGATTAAAAAAAATGTTGCATTTTTTTGTTCAGTTTCAGATCTCTTTAAGATCAAGTTATTGAAAAATAATTATTTTGAGAATCGTTATTAACATTTCTATGAACAAGTTTCAAACATTTAAACAAAGAATGTCTCACACACGTTTTCACCTTAAAATCATTACAGGTGAAATTTTACTATACGAGTTTATGCCAATAAATGTAAAAGGAGGAAAATGTGTCGCAATATGTCACATTTTTAATTTTAAGAATTTCTGAAGATTTGATTAAAATATCCCATGTGAAACGTAGTTTATAGTTTCGTTATCTTAAAAAAATGTGCATGGTTTCCATTTAAAATGAACAAAAAAATGTGCATTTTTATCAATAAGTATCAATGTATCTGTAAAGTAAGAAACATAAAAAAAAGAAAAAATGCTTTCGTATACAGTAGCATGATATTAGCAAAAAGAGCTACAGCACGTTTTACCGTCCTCGTACTTTACTTTTCATTTTATTTCATGCTTATAATCTTTAGTTTTATTCTCCTTTTTTAGCAGGAAAATGATTTTTTTCTGTTGCTTGTATTTTTTTTTAAAAATATATTTTTTAAATATTCCTTTCCATAGCTCATTCAACTTCGCATTGGTGTTACCAAAGCTTTTCTTCAAGATCTTAGTGCAAAAGATTCTTGATTCTCATACTTTTTAGCAGGAGTTCTTAAGTTAATTTTTTACGAAAAATATATTTTGACAAAATTTTCTTTTCACTAATATCTTGAAATTTTATAATGTAACACTATAAAAAACGAATTAAAAAGGCCTATTGTTTTTAAATAACCAAAAATCATAGTTATATGCTTCTTAAATAAACATAACACTAAAATTTTCTTAGTTTAACCCAAACAACTAGATCTAGAGAGTAAGAGAAATATATCCGTTTCAAATCATATTAAAAGAATTTAAAAAAAGATGTTTTACTCATATGTGTATCAGAAATTCTCTCATCTAAATTTGTTCCATTTCCTTAAATTCTGAAAGTACTGCCAACATTTTTAAAAAAGTTTCGCACAGAAAATTCAAACTATAACGTACACTTTTGGATTAAAGGAAAATACACAGCGCAGAATTTAGTATTCAAACTATCCTCAAGTGGTTTTCTATGGAAGACCCTGTCCATCTCTTTCTGTATTCTAATGTTTTTAGATATCAGATGGGTGAAAGAGAGAGAAAGAGAATGGTTCTTATAATAAATTCTCAGAATATGTTTTTTTTAGTTTTCCTTTAAAATTTCTACCTTATTTAAAACTTATCAAGAGTTTTGGAATTAATGTAAAAAATAAGATTTTAAAAATCAGAAATACTAATAAAATTTTTTCTTGCAAAAGAATAAACTAATTAAAAGTTAAACACATAAGTGATACATATTAAAAATAAGTTATTAATCTTTGTCAGTTGCTTTTATGTTACGCATAACATTTATATATATATAGTATAATAAAAATAAAATAAGAATAGAAAAATTGTAAATCCTATATATAAATACAAAGCCAAGAATGGATGAATTTGAATTTATGAATGAAAAAGTTATAAATATCCTTAATTATGTGCAAGACATGGCAGTCTTTAAAATTATTATTTTTAAGAATATCTTTAGTGTACATTATTTCTTTTTTGTTCATACTAAACATGAGATATTTAATTTGTTTAATGTTAAATGTCATTTCAAAATTATTACATAATTTATTAATTTTAGGAACTGTATCTTCTGGTAGTTTGCTAACTCTTTTTTTCCTATTTCCTCTTTTTATTCGTTTAACTTTTAAATTATTACCACCATTATAAAAATATTCCTTTCTATTTTTTTGTTGAATTCTTTAGAACACATTTCTTCCAAAATGTATGGTATTCAAACCATGTGGATATACTGTGTTATAATATTTTATGAAATGGTTTTCCCATCGCAATCTATTTAACATTTGGGACTTTCTAAGAACGAAAATATCTTTACTATCAAAGACATTTAGATGAAAGTGTCTAAGTTCAATTTTATTATAATTATTGTTATTATAGTTGTAATTTTTTGGTATTTAATGTATGAATGTTTATACGTATAATGAGATTATTAGACGTTTAGCTAACTGTTTAAAATTACATTTTTTACTATTGAACATATATATACAAAGGAAGATTTTACATAAGAATTTGGAAGTAGCATCATATTGCTCTTTATTTAAAATTGGATTGCATTTATTGTAACGAAAATGATTAATATGGTGATATATTGCATAGTGTCATTATAACAAATTTTATTGTTGAAATTTATTTGTTTATGTAGTTTAATGAAGTAGGAATATATATATAAAGGGTGTTTTTTTAGAGGTATAGAACTTTAAATTGCAATAAAACAACAATGTATTATTCGATTGACATGAATTTTTTTTTATTCGAAAGATAATCTTGTGTCATTACATTTTAAATATGATCCTTAAAGGCGTAGATTCGTCGAATGTGGCCCAAAACGAGATTGCCGTTGTTCCCGATTTTCATAAGCGAATTTTGTTTAGCGATGAAGCGCACTTCTGGTTGAATGGCTACGTCAACAAACAAAACTGCCGCATATGGAGTGAAGCTAATCTACAAGTGTATGTCGAAACACCGTTACATCCAGAAAAACTGACTGTTTGGTGCGCTTTATGGGCTGGTGGAATCCTTCAAAAACGATGAAGGCCACAACGTTACAGTCAATGGTGATCGGTATAGAGCCATGATTACTTAACTTTTTTCATTCCTGAATTGAACAATCATGATGTCCAGGAACTGTGGTTCCAACAAGACGGCGCAACATGTCACACAGCTCGTGCCACAATCGATTTATTGAAAGACACGTTTGGTGACCGCCTAATTTCACGTTTTGGACCTGTCAATTGGCCTCCAAGATCTTGGTGATTTAACACCGCTAGACTATTTTCTGTGGGGCTATGTAAAGTCATTGGTCTATGCGGATAAGCCACAAACGCTTGACCATTTGGAAGACAACATTCGCCGTGTTATTGCCGATATACGGCCACAAATGTTGGAAAAAGTCATCGAAAATTTGACGTCCAGATTGGACTACATCCGAGCCAGCCATGGCAGTCCTATGCCAGAAATCATATTTAAAATGTAATGCCACAAGATTATCTTTCGAATAAAAAAATTCATGTCAATCGAATAATACATCGTTGTTTTATTGCAATTTAAAGTTCTATACCCCTAAAAAAACACCCTTTATCATATGTATTGATAGGGGGCCGTCAGTCCCTAAGGCTTGCAACTGTAATTTTTATATCGGCCCTGTTGTTGTTTACAAGAAAAGGAATTTCTCACCCCACCAAAAAGGGTGACGCGTTTCCCACTCCTAGAAGAAGGCAATGTACCCATAAATATATCATGGTTTGGGTTGTTTTTGGGAATTTCCCGCGTTTTGGGGGAGTCATTGACCGCGAGAGGATATCCCTCCGCTGACTCCAGTCCAATCAGAAGAGCTGATTGTGTTTCGAAAAAGAATCCTCTCCAGAATACAGAAGAAAACCGCCGCGAAATATAAGCGCATGCACGACGAATTTAGACACTCTCTGACACAAATTTTATCACCGATCTGACGATTTCTGACGACCCTTTGACAAAATGCCGCGGTTGGGGACTCGCGGGATGGCCACACCATGTTTCCTCTCTCTCAGATCCTAATTCAGTTAAGTAATCATGTATATCTCCTTAGTATTTAATATAATTTCAATCTAATTGTAAATAAATTAAGTGTTAATTTAAAGAACGGCTTTTTAATTTGGTGTCCTGTTTTATTTGTCTTTAAAAGATCTAATGTTTAAACGTAAACTATAGTGTGACGCCAAATGACAAATTAGAACCTGGGTATTTAAAATGGATCTAACGAAATAAATTAATCAATTTAACATTAAGTTAAACGGGCGTCGCATTAGTATATATATGCTTATGATTTATGTTAATTCTGTGTGATATTGCAATCATATTTATAATGAATAAAAATGCTATACTAAATAAAAACTGTATTCTAAAAAGTTCTAGTTTTGTAGGATTTCGATTTATTATTAGTAGTATTAACTACTTTAAAATTTGAACCTCAATTCACGCAATTCATTGTGTTGCGTTGTATGTTGCGTGTGTGTATCTCCATTTTAAAAAAAAAAGTTAGTATATCTCTTTTCTAAAATAATAACTGGTATTAGAATTCGCCAAAAAAGTGGAACGATAATATTCCAATGAAAAAACCATAAGTATATCAAGTCAAAACTACATAAAACTAGAAAGAGGCATCCTAATGAGGAAATCTGATTAAAATAAAAACTGATATCCAAAGGATATCTAATACTCAATTTATAGTAACTATATGGTAACTTTATGGTAATAATACATATACCATAATAATGTATCACCAAACAAAGATATGCTATAAAGCTCTTATATAGTTGCCAGTCACTAAAAAGCATTTTTAACTACAAGCATAATTATTTGAGAAAAAGTAATTAGTGCCTAATATATAATTAAAAATACTTATAAAAACAAACAATTTTCTAGAATAGAAAATACAGTACTTAGAATATACTAATAAGAGTCCGCATAAATAAATGTAAAACTACATAAAGAAAAATTCAAAAAAGAAATAAAATAAAAGAAATATAACAAAAATAAATCACAAATGAATCAAAAGAAACTAAGAGAATTCAAAATAAATCAAAATAGTTCAAAATAAATAAAAAAATTCTGGGATAACATAAATATATAAAAATACAGTGAAATAACAAAATATCTAATCCACACTTTCCTCAGTACAGAAAATACAATTAAAGATACTTAATACTAAGAAATATTAAAAACTTTCAAAAACAGGGAAAGTATTGAATAAATAATCACGTGTGAGCGTGTTATAACATTATTTATTACAATAATAGTTATAGGCATCTTGCTAGTAAATAACATACAAAATGTACAGTATCAAACTATACTAACATTAATTGGCCTTCGCAGCTGAATTTAATGTCTGAACCTATATGGTATGATAAAATAAAATATATAAGTATAGACAAATTGTATATCCTAGAAAGTAAAGAATGAATGAATATGGATTTGAAAACCTATAAAAACCCTCTAAATAATAAGCAGACTTATAAAAAGTCAATTGACCAAAATGGAAAAGTATTATGTTTTCTAGAGCTGCCACTATATATAATATATATAAACTTTCAAAGAAATTGATAGTAAAGCTTTGAATAAAGAGTTTCTTACAAACGTATGATTCTTTAAAATTAAATGACTAATTTCTCGAATAAAAGAGATTTACAAAAGTTATTCCATTTTTATTATGGGTTGTCTTATATAACAACCCGCAGAGTAAAAGATAGAAGATAAGAAGGCGCTTGAAATGAAAATTTTTTGGCTTGGAATTTTCAATGCATTTTCGATGTTTCCGATATTCCCCTTGCACTTACAATTTTTACCACGCATCTGGAAAAAACCTGAAGTGTTTCGAAGAATAAAAATATTTGCTTTGAATTTGTATTCTAACTTTTTTCTCCTTCCCACAAGGAGTTGACTCCTCTTTTTTAATAAAAGAGCCAACAGCGCTAAAAATGTAGCTTTGCGACGTTTACACCAATGAAATGTATCCGAGCCTCCTATTGTGGTTGCGGTTGAGAAACCCTGTCACTTGTAGCCTGAGGGGGTATGGGCCCGGTTACCTGAGCAATCAATGGAAAAAGGGAAAGAAGAGTTCTTTTCTGAGGCTCATCATCGATCGTAATACGGGACGGGTCCTTCTTTCATTGTTCCTTCCCATCCGGATAATCAGGTGCATCTCCAAGAAAAGAAGAAACATCGCTCGATTTGTTCCCTGATTGAAAGATACCGTGAAATAAGTATGATTCTAGACTTAATCTCTCTGACAATTCCATTCAAGAAAGACGCTTACTCTTTATTTTTTCCTCACACGATGGAAGTCACTTTCTTTTCGAAATCTTTGACAATGGCGAAGTCTTGTCCGGCTTTTATTGGACACCCGTAAAAGCGAGAATTGGTGTCCTTTTCCGCCAAACATCCGAGAGATCATTAAAGCGTGTCCACCAATCACCACAATTACTCACAATTAACTCCATGGCGGCGGTTCGCAGTTAACACTGGAAGTGACCTTTGTTTCGTCCATTTGTCTTCGTGCCAAGTTTGTGAACTCCACTTCGTCTTCTTGAAGTTTCACAATTCAAAGCGGTTGTCCTGTTGGTGCAATAAGGTCGGGGAAAGGCACGCTAACTGGAAAGCGTGCAGGACGCTGGCTTGGAGAAGGCAATTTACCGTCGACGAACATATTGTTATCGTGTAAGCGCATCAGGTTAGAGTTTATAACAGTAATTCTAGATCTTATACATTTCTCCTTTGCTATGGAAACGGATTCTTATGCCAATAAAAATGTCAATATTTTACACAAAGTATTTAATTTAAGGTATCCGACTACGCTCGGAACCGTAATTTTGAAAAAGCGCATAAATGGATAATTTTCATGATATTTAGTGTCACTTAGATTAGAATATATGCATAAAATTGTTTTAAGGACGTTTTGAAAAAAAAATTAAATTAAATACAATATTTTGGCAAAAATTTAAGTTAGAATCTTTTTTCCAAATGTTCTCCTTTTGTGAAAAATGGTTCTATTATAATAATATTTTGCCTATATATATCTCAGACATCTCTACAAAGGCTCAACTAGAAGTTTTGAAAAATTCACATTATTTACAGAGTTACCTCCAACTGAAATAATTATTGGCGTTTTTTTCTTAAAATTTCCCCCCTCTGTTGTCGTAAAATCTGAATAAACCCACTTCTAAGTTATATATTTCAAAATTTCTAGTTGAGCCTCTGTAGAGAGATCTGAGCTATACACAGGAAAAATATTATTATAATAGAAGCATTTTTCACAAAAGGAGAACATTTGGAAAAAGATTATTCTAAGTTAATTTTTTGCCAAAATATTATATTTAAATAATTTTTTTTGTCAAAATGTCCTTAAAGCAATTTTATGCATATATTCTAATCTGAGTGACACTAAATATCATGAAAATTATCCATTTATGCGCTTTTTTAAAATCACGGTTCCGAACGTAGTCGGATACTTTAATGATGTATGAAAGAATAATTTATATATGTCTCACAAATTTTTAGCATGAATCTACTTTTTACTTTGAAATATTTGGAAAATTAAATAAGCATTTAAAAAGTAGTTAAATGAAAGAAATGAACGAATTTTTGGAATTCATCATTTTTCAATTTGTTGTAAAACATGTATTGATAGTTAAAATTGTTATAAAAAGATTTAACTTAAGGAATATGATTATCATTTCTATGTAGCCTGGTCTTAATTTCTATGATTTGCGTAGTTCCAGATCTTTATGATTGCTTTCAAGACGCCGTTCAGTATTAATATAGAAAATGGATTAAGCTGTTCGTAAGTTTGGATAATCAACTTCGAGAATAAACTGGAGCTCGTTGGAAGAAATAGAATATCTCAATAAAACAGAACAAACCTATATTTATAGAATAAATTAATTAAAAATAAGACAATGCAAGGCTTAAAATTTAAGTTCGTAAAATCTATTCATAATATAAAAGGCAATGTTCAGTTTGACTTATAAACGAATTTCGTGTTCGCTGCTTGAAATTGTGATAGAAATGATATTTTTTTTATTTTTAATTAGACTCAGTAATGTAACACTATGGATGGAGTATTAATATAATTAATGCGATTGAAAACTATTTAACAATTCTTGATGAAAATTATAAATTTGATTCAGAGTAAACCAGAAATAAAATGAAAAGAAACTTAATTATATTGTTCGAAACATATGGGAAGTTTATTTATGGATATTAGCAAATGTGGGAAAAAATATTGAAATAAGTTAGCAATTGAATTGCTCTATGAAAATATTTCATCATACTTAACGAAATAAATTATTTTAAGAAATCAAGATATATATATATATATATATATATATATATATATATATATATATATATATATATATATATATATATATATAATTTCTGAAATTAGAAAAAGAAAACTTTGTTAGATTTTTGCTGAACAATTGAACAATTTAGAAAATTGCAACGTTTTTATATGAAGTTGTTACTGTGTGCCTATATTATACAGTAATTAATAAGGTTTTTATTTCTTCATTTTGAGTGATTATGTGTTGACTATTATCAGTTTGTTTTTGCCTTAATTGGAAAACAAATAAGTATAATACATAGACTATTTTTCTACTTAGTTATTTTGTAGAAATTATATTATGAAGTTCTTAAAATATAATTGATTTGTCTAGACTATAATGTACGAAAAATAATTCTTAAGAACTCGTATAAAGATAACATTTCATATTAGATTTCCTTTTGGAGCAATATTATTGGTTTTAAATGAACCATTTTAAGAACAGATTATTCGAATCATTTTTTTTTAAAACTTGTCTAGTCAGAAATATAAATCGTATGAAATTAGTCTGAAGTATGCATTCGTAAACATAAACACATACAATAAAGAAAGAAATTTTATGGTTTCTTATGGTTCTTTAAATATTTTCTCAAAAAAAACTCAAATTAGAACTCTTTGGAATTGGATTCTTTCATCAAGAAATGACTGTTAAATTTATAGTAAAAAAGATAATAAACTAATAGAAATGAAAACTAATTTTAAGATATATGAAAAGTTATTTCAGACTTTCGACATATAATAAATGAAGTGAAACGTTTTCCCAATTGTGTGAGATAAATAGAAACCATACAAAGTACTAAAGCATAGTTGATTAAGTATGGAATGCATTATAATTCATTAAATCGATTTTCCTGTAAGAAAAAATATATAAATTATTGTACATTATTCTGAAAGGAATTCAACGGAAATAACAATCTGGCAATATCTATGAAGTCTTTTGTCGAGTATATCTATTATTAGAAACACCTTATTTTATTTATCGAGTAATAATCAACATTTTCGAAGTCTCAATTATTTTGTTACACAACTTATTTTTATTTCCAATTTATTCTTGTATGATACAGCTTTGTCCTGGAAAATAAAAGTATACATTTTATTATTAATCTCTATGTATTTTCATTAATATATTTAAACTTATAATGAGTATATTAACAAGTTTCTGGAATAAAAATGTACTCTATTTAGAGAGGGTTACTGCAGGTATTGAATCTAGATAGTATTTGTATTTATAGACTGTAATTGCATATGAAAGTGTAGTATGTTGCTGAAAAGAATCATTTGCAAAAACAGATATAGGAAAAAAGATTATTTTACAATATAAAACAGACATATGTGTAAGTTGGCATTTAATTACAAAACTATTGAGAAGTTAATATTTCTTTTGAAACTGCATATGCTCAAAATTCCGGTATAGTTTATCTACCTTACTAAGGAATTCTCTCTCTATGTAAAATATTATTATTTTTATTCATAACCTCTGTAAAATTATTTATTTCGAAAACTAATCAAAAAAGTTTTGTGCTAAAAAACCCTTTAAATAATACATATTTTACTGTAAATTTTATTTCAGCTAGTTTTCAGACAGATTCTTAATAACAGTTGATTCTTATATATAGAGAGCGTTGTTTAATTAAGTTTTAAATCCAGCTATGAAATAAATTACGCACTTATATTTAAGCTGTTAATATCACATACTGTTACGGGAATGCTTAGTGACACCTCTAATTTTTCGACATGAATCAAATAGGTATAAAATCTTCAGCAAATACATACACGAGATTGTCTCAGCTCTTAGAAGACGTATCTAAAATAATTCCTATACATTTACTTTTTTTAAATGAAAGAAATTCAATGGCGGATCTTAACTTTTTCGTTACGGATCATAAATGTACATTATCTTCAGCAAATACAGCCATCAGGTTTTCTATAATTTTCCTTCTAGTTTAGCTGCTAATAATGGTGCTGTAAAAAGTAATTGGTGGCCTCAGAGTGTACATTCTGGAGCAATTTCAAGTCCTCCGGCTAAGAAGAAGAGGAGAAGTCCATTCTGTCGTATTGATCTGCAAGCAAAGTATCTGAAGCCGCATGTTCACCTGATTTATACAAGAGGGCTCTTAAGACGTGGAACACATTAGGTCGGTGCCATCTTACTTTCGAACGAGTAGAATGCTAAGAAAAGCGATAGTAATTGTTCTTGTTGTTCTCCCCTTTCTACTATCTTCTGCCTGTTAGTCTCCCGTTGGGGCCCCAAGTGGACAGATCTTTTCAGAATCAGGTGACTCTTGAGAACAAGTTACAAACAGGTGCTCTTCTTCCCCGACCCTTGTGGTGTCCCTTTAATCATTATCTCCCTCAAGTATAGTTTTCGGTACCCTGTGTCTTAATTTGTCCTAGGGAGTAAATAAAGTTAGTGTTTTTTTTATCTAACTTTGTTGTTTTATTTGATGGGAAAATGTTACCAAGAACAAAAACCAGGTTATTGCACATTTGTTGTCTTGAGACTTTCGAAGAATGTCGGGGGAAAAAAACCCTTTTTGGAGGGTTTTATTACCTTTGGGGGAGTTTTGGGATACGTTTGTATGTTTAAAAAGAGTTATTTCGTCGTGGTTGAAAGATAGTAGGACAATTATGGGAAAAGGTCATGCGTGTGTTATTTGATATTATCAGTATCATTGTTTATTTTATTTAAAGGAAGATTAAATAAGTAGTTTACAGTTCTCTTCAAAAGAAATAATCCTCAGTTTCCAGACTAAAACTATAACTAGTAGTAATTTATGAAAAAAATTTGCTTGTAGGATAAATCTTTTGATAACATTTGCTTTGTTTTTGCTGTGTGCTATTTATGTGCATATGCTTTCCCCTTTTCTGTTTTTCGTTCAAAATTTATGAAAAAAATAACATTAATTACAAAAGAAATGCTTCCTTAACCTTTAACTGTGCCTCCCATTTGGTATAGTGGTTAGCGACGCTGATTGCTGGGCCGTTGGACCTGGGTTCAAATCCCGGAGAAGACATGGATGTTTGTAAATGTATAGTGCCTTCTCTCGTGAGGTTGGTGGAAGGCGAAGAGAGGTGGGAGGCCCCTGCCCCCAAGGGTGTTCTCCCTAAAAGTTGGAATGGAACCGAGCTAAGCCATTCTGTCACCTGTGTGGTGCTCAAAACTACGGCTAACTGCTGGCGTCACTTAACCCTTTGCCATAATGAAGTTCGTAGGCCTTGATTTGTCCTTTGCCGATCAGGTGGCATAAGTAACAACAACAACCTTTAACTGTTATTTTGTATGGTCACATATATTGTTCAAAATACATCTGTTAGCATTCTTTTCATCATTCTTTTTCAATTCCGAGAGTAAAATACAGAAATAAAATCTTATTTTTCCCAAAATAAACTTAGTTGTGCATTAATAAGACATAGAAAATAAGTGTGATTTAGCTACAAAGTGTAGTGAAATTTAAATGTCGGAGCTTGTCTTGCCTTACTTTTATGTAAGTAGTCCTGTAGATCACGCTATAGCAGTTGTGTGATGATATTCATCCTCAGCGAATAAATATGATTTTCCTTTACACAAACATAATTCGTTTTATAATAGTTTAAATTTATCTCTCAGGTACTTATCCGTATAATATCAACTACAAAGTAACGTTTACAAAGTACTTTATAATATTATTTTGCATTTCTTTATGGCTCAGAAATCAAATGATAAGATTGAACATTCCTTATATTTATCATGTTTATTCTAGTATAACTTCAAAAATTTGAAATAAAAAACTGTATAATTAAGGTATTCATAATTTAAAAGCTTATTAATTTTTAACAATCCTTAAAATATCTATATAATTATATTTACAGGAAAAAATTAAAATAATTTTGCATTGATGCAAAAGAATTTTTATACAAATAGACTGTGATGTGCCTATCGTATAATTTTTCATTAATTTACCATTTTTTCGGGTTTTATAAAATTTTATTGAAAAACGTTTCTGAAGTATTTACGCGATTGTTTTGCTTGAAACTTCCACAAAAATCTGTATTCTTGCGAATGTGTAATATATTTTTAAACGCTAATTGTGGGCTTCCCATAAACATTAGACCTGATAAGCCATTTATCTTTTATTCCTCTTCATTTGCCACTTAGAAGAAATTTCAATGACGGTTCTCTTAAAAGTTATCTGAGAGGTTTTGTAAATAGGTATTACAAGCATGTTTCTGAACATTAGGTTTTAGTTTTCTATTGTAATGATCCTTCAATAGCATTTTTTCTCAGTGAATGTCCTTAATTGTCCTTTATCATAATAAACGAATGACAGTTTTTTAAGCATAACAAATGTTACTAATCTTTGCTTTGTATATTTTACTAGTACACTGTACTTAGGATCACTTTTTATGGTTTAACATTTCGTAATCTTATCAGTCGCAAATCTAAACATTTTTTAAGTAAAACACTTTTTCCGTAAAAATATTTAAAATCTTTTCCCCTTATCGTTAAGTTTCTATCAATGTTGTTGTTTGTGCATGTTTTTACAGTCTATAAATAGAATAGATGTATGTATAGTCGGCAAAAATTAATGGACATAATTAAAGAAAGAATAGCTACTATGCTATAGGTTTTATATAAAATTAAAGAAAAAAGTATTATTTTCAATAAAAATATGATTTACTATACACAATCATGAAAATAAAGTTAATTGTAACATACCAGAACTTTTTGATGTTTGAATTTTTCATGCTATAAAACCTCTAAAACCAAAAGTCTAGGAAATTATCTTGAAAAGTTCGGGATATATATCCGAATATGAAATTAAGAATCTAACTTATGGATGATGATAAAAATCGGGTATTATAATGTTAAATTGATCTACTTTTCATGCGTTAAACGAAAATAAAAAAAATACATTATGGGCTGTTTTATTTTTGAACTAACAACATAAACTTAGAGTTTAATTAATTTTAAAAACGTAAAATATTACAATTAAAAGAAAATGGATTAGAAAAGCTTTTTGTGTACTATATTTAACTTGATTAAAAATGCTCAAAGTTTTTTTTTCGGGATTAATCGTTTGTTCAGAGTAATCTATATATGACTTCCTAATTGTTTTCTCCAAATATCTCTGGACCTAATAATAGGATTCTAATTAAAAGTAAGTCTTTTAGAGCCTTTTTAAAGCAATGTTTTAAAAATATCGGCTTTCGTAGCTAGAATAAGCATTTTAAAAGTTGATTAAATATGTAAATAAAGGTAACGAAATTATCCATTAACATCATAAGTTTGCATTATTAAACTGCGTTATGGTTTGGCTTCTATAATATAGTCGCATCAGAGTTTGATTGATTATTTATTAAAGTTACACTTAGAAGCAAAATAAGAGCTGCTGGAGACAATCTTCCTTATTCAGGATGGCATTCCACCGTCCTAATCTTAATACAACGCAAAAAAAGGACTTAAGAGTTCAGACAGATTTAATCAGCACTAGCTACACACAAGATGTTTTTAAGATAGATGAGATCGAGATCTTCTATTCCTTGGTTACGAGTTTGTTACATTGCTAACCTGACCTTAAGGGGGTTCACCCATGTGATGGGTTCAAAAAATTCAAAAATTTGTGTTTTCACAAATTGCTTCCTTATCATGCCTAGAATACGGTGGTAAAGTGATTTTTTGAAATTCGAAGTCGTTATAAAGAAGATAATGAAGCAGGTGTTAGAAAAGCAGCTGATCGTAGTGCTAAGTTAAGATTTTCATTGTCTTGACTGGATTTGAAACTTTAAACGTGTTTTTCTCAAGATTGTATTTTTCAAACTTTCCTCCATCATATCTCAAGAACGATTTGACCGAATGACTTTAAATTTATAGTATATAGGCGCACTAATATGCGCACCTAATGTGTGTGGACTACGATCATTCCAAAATTTAAAATATTTCTATTTTTATAACAAGAACATAACAAAAAAAAACCCCTATGAAATTGGAAACTTTTTTCAGAGGTCTACCAAAATTTTCTAATTTTTGATATTTTCAATTGAGTATAGTCTATTCTGTGCATTTAAGCTTATAAATTAAAATGGCGTTAATTTTTTTTAAATTTAAAATAAGCCAATAAGCCGAAATCATGGATGAAGCGAGCGTCCATTTTTTCGAGGCGGGTGTGTTCAGAGTGCAATAACTCACATTCTATTGGATATTTTTGGGGAAAAATTTACATACATATTCGTAAAATGCAAATAAATAAATGATAAAAGAGTACTATCATTTTACTGGTCGTCAAAAAAAATTCCCTAAGAATGCTTAAAAAATAGGTCGTCATACATCCCCTTTATTGGAATTCAATTTAATGTTTTTGCTACTCAAGCATTACAGGAATAAAATACAGTGAAATACATTTAACTAGAAAGCGTTTAAGACGAAACATTGGTTAACATGAAACAATATAACGGTTCCGACAACCTGCTATGTATAGTCACTCTTTTTGTTTCTCTTAACATGAATCGAAAATCGCTTAAAGCGAAAAAATTTTCCTTTTGGGAAGGAGCTAAATACGGAAAACAACAGCGGATTGGACTGTCCTATTGTATTATTAAAAGAATTTAATGCAGTAAATTATAATGCATGCACAGCTCCAGATATGGCAGATAAAAACATTTTGGAATATGTCCAAAGCTCAAAAAATATCATTGATGAAGATTCCGACGGCGAAAATGAAATTAATACTGCAGCTCTTGTTTCCACAAAATCAGAAATAAGGAACACCCTGAAAAGTATGCGCAGTTATTTAGATGCACATTCTAATGACGAAAGGAATAACAAAATGGTCGGTATCAAACAATTTGTTAAGAATTCGCTACTAAAAAACAATGCAAAGAAAAATATCAGATTATTTTCAAAAAATTAAATGTTTTGTTTTTCAAAAAAATTGAAGATAAATGAAATTTCTTAAAGTTCTTGTGAATGTTTTTGTTTACTTGATTTTCATTAAATATATGCATGTTTACATACGTAAATAAAATAATCTCTAATAAACTAAATTTTGTTGGCATATGTTTTTTTTTTTACAATATCCTTTAGCACGGAAAAATATTTCAGTCCCTTCAGTTTCGAGAGTTAGAGATTTTCACTGTACAGTAAATAATATTTTGTAAGGTATGCTTTGCTGTTGATGCATTTACTATACAGTGGAAAATACCTGCGGATTGATTGATTGGACTAGCGTTGCACTCAATAACTGTATAAGGGGTTTTTAAAAATAATATTAGGGAAAATTAATGTTAAAGAAAAGAGAGAGAGAGAGTGAGTGTGTGTGTGAGAGAGAGAACAAGATTAAAATAATATTTCCAAACAGTGTTGAATCATATATAAGAGGTTACCTTGAATTTTTTTGAAAAAGAAACATAGGGATTCAAAGTTTTGATTATAGCAAAATTTTGAATAGTAAGTATTGAATAACTTAGCACTGGTATTAAACTAGTATTGAATAACTTAGCATTATTTTATCGAAAAACCAGATGTTTAAATGTTTGAACAGGATAAGTTTAAAAAAATAACACACACAATGTTTTGAAAATTTCGTAATAGTTGTAAAAAGTATTTCGGAAATTTTGAATGTTAAAATAAAATATACCTGGATATGTCTCTTTCACTAAAAATATTATAGATAAGTTCATTAATTAAGACTTAAAGAACATGCAATTGGACTAGAGAACTTCCAATTAAAGAATAAAACAGAGTTGACATTCAAATTTTAAAAATTCGCACTAAGAAAATCAATTTGAAAATAACCCCAAATCACGTCTATGAGGCAAACTTCGGCTACATTAATAATTACCGCATTTATAAATCACAAAAGTTTAATGAGAACTTAATGTATTACTGTTCTTAACATCATTATGACTGATGATTAATGATACAAGAAATTTGCAGATAGCTTTGTAAATTGAAATTATCTTTTAAAATAGCTACGTAATATAATTAAAATTTTCGAATAATATTTAAGTACAGTAATACATACTATGTGTGTATTCTTTGCTTTTAATGACTCAGAAATATATCGAATTAAATACTGTTTTGAAAATAAACAGATTATTATTTAAATTTTTTTTACAGCGACCATTGTTAGAAATTACAATCTTTTTTGAAGATTGATAGGAAATCAATAACATTACATAAAAATATGTTTATATGACCAATGATTTAACTTTTTTACTGCAAAAATGATATGCTAAAGATCATAAAAATTAGAGAAACAGTTCTTTTTCACTTTAAGAGTTTACTTATTTTACCAATAATCATTTCACAACTTTTTAAAAAACCCAAAATTTTAATAAATTTAAGAAATAACTTACTGTTTCTTTAAATTATACTATTTTTCGCGTTCGAAGTCTCAAAAAAATATCTTAAAATCTTAATTACGTAATGAAAACTCAGACACATATAACTGGAACCAATTACTTTCAGAAGGTATAACGCAAAACTCAATCTTTCGGTATATATATCAAAGGTCTGACCTAGATATTACATAAAAAGCCGGTAGCCAGAACTGATATCGTTCGATCCATCGGAAAGTAGATAAATGATTAGTGGATGTGGTTCAGTATAAGCTATTTTTTCTAGTATGTGTTTTATATAGGTTCTCTATCTCGAGTACAATTGCTACGTTCTTCCCCTTGAATTCGAAAGAATATTTTTTTGGCAATTCACAAAAAATTAAACATATTTTAAAATTAAAGTAACCAAATAAAATTTTTTTATTCTAGAAGCATGAATAGAGAGGGAGAAAGCTGAAATCTTCGTATAGTGAAAAGAGAATTAATTTGAAAGTAGTATATAATATGAAAGAGTGCGCATACTTTTTTTTATTTCGTTTCTAATTGATTAAATATTTTCATTAAGTAAAATGCTTTCAAAAACAAGTAGGCAGACAATGATTAATCATGTGATTTTTTAGAAAAATGCTGCCTTTTGAAGAAAATAAAATTTACCTGCGAATGATTCTTCAACACTGAAATGTAATCGAAAAACAGTATAAACGCATTCAAATACATTTTTTTAGCGTTTGAATTCTTAGCTTAATTACGATAATTTATGAAATGGTTTCTTGCAATCAGTAAATATCTCACATTCTTTGAAGGTATAAATGGAATTAATATAAATTATGTTACAAATGGGAAAAACTTTTAATTACAAATAAAAGACCAGGAAAATTTATCAAATCCTTATTAAAATCACGGAAAGTTTCTTATTATTTACAAATGGATTTTTAAAGTTAGTTCGATGACGTATTTGAAAAATTAAGTTTATACACTTTTGATTCAGCAGGATTTATGGATAAATTAAAACAAGACGAATTTATAAAATCATAAAATATAATAAACTAGAAGGTACACCAGTTATTTTTACACGGGGGAATTTAAAAACGTAACAATTGAAATGAAAGCATAATTTTTTTTAATGAGGTAAGGTTTTTAAGTAATATACATATTTTGAATAACTTTAACTGAACTGCGAATTATATATATATATATATATATATATATATATATATATATATATATATATATATATATATATATTACAAGGAAAAGAATGATTTAGAAAATAATGAGAATAAGTATAGACAAATATAAATCTAATTTTTATGAAACAGCAATAAATTGAGAAACATATGCCATGTTATAATTTAAAAAAAACCCATTAATTTTAAAAGAAATATATCTGTATGTTAAAATTATAAAAACTATTTTTGAGTAATTTTTTAAATTAAAATAAAATTTCTAATACAGGGATACTCAAATAAGAAAACTCAGTTTTACTTAGAATCTCGTGCATTTTATAGAATGCAAACTTGTAAGTAATAAACGAACTTTAAGTATTTAATAGTTTATTAACATGATAAAGTCTGCATATTTAGAGTCATCGATTATATTATTTGAAAAAATGCTGTTTGATAATTTCCAAATTTATTATCTTATCTGAGCTATACAAATGCCTTTATCTTTTTTTCCCAACAAATATTGTGAGGTATCTATATTAGACATATTTTCCTACGAGTAAATTTTTTTTTCTTGCATTATAGTGTCCTATTTATTTACTAACTAAATTGGGCTTAAAAAGTTAAGATACAACCAGTCTTCTGAATCTAATTTGAAAACAAATAAACGTAAATAATTAAATTTAAATTAAATGTGTATTAATCTCAGCTATTTATTGAACTTTATACATTTTTAACATCAAGAATGGTTCACAAAAGGAATTACATTTTTATTAATGTTCCTTTTGGATAAAAAAAATAAATCGCATCCTTTAAAGAAAAAATTAAAATGTGCTGTAATAAGAAATGTGTCCACCCTAGTAATATATTGGTGGCATTGACTTTCTATATTGTTAGTTAAGTTGTCAAACACTGGAACAGGAAGAAATGCCTAATAATGGAGCAGCCCTTATTCTAGCTCATTTAACGGCCTTGGAGAAGAACGCTTAGTCCCATAGATGCTCTATTGGATTAAAGTTCGGAGTTCAAATTATCCATTTATGCGCTCTACAAAATATTCATTAGTAAGCCTAGATTAATGAGGTTGGACTAGTATATAGTGTGACATATGGAATAAGGATTTTACATACAAATCCCGATATTTCACAGCAACTTGATTTCCTTTGTTGAGAATATGTAAGTAAGTGGGATCATCTAGAGATATTACAGTCCAAACCAAGATTTCATCTATTCTATAACCATATTTCTACAATAAAGGATTAGTAATATCTGATGCTTTGTTCTCTGAAGCTCAACATGCTATAAGAATCACACTTCCCAAATTATCCCTTTAAGACCCAACCCGCACGACGGTGCGGGTTAGATATGCTTGTAAGTTTTTGCTTCTGGAATAGTCGTACGTAAGAAAATCGCGAATCGAACGATTGAGCCGGTTTACAGAAAGTGTAAAGTGTTACTTTTTATCAACAGACGATGGTTGCAGTCCATGTTTTACTTTCAGCTGGCAAATCTAGCTTTGTTTTCAAATACAATGAAAAAACGTCTTCTTTTTATCTGTCGTAAAAAGGTAATTATCAATATATTTCTTATTGATTATAGATACAAATTTTTGTATTAATGTTTAATAATCGTAAAATAAAAAAAATATTAGTTATACTCTATTAATGTGGCTTGTAGGACACATGATTTTGTTATCCACACGATCGTGCCGGATGGGCGTTACTTGAGTCACTGCAGCTATAAAGATAAATTCTTGTCATGCGAGTTTTCTTTTCTGCTTCAATAATTTTGATGAAAGCTTACATAAAAATGAAATATATAGTTATATAATTAATACCAAATTTTTCTTGGGGGTTGCCATGGATGAGTCCCTTTTTTTTCTTTCTTTCTCTCTCTCTCTCTCTTTTGCAATTAATTTTATTTTTCATGAATTTGTTGAGGAGTATGGGATTTTTTTATCCTCTCCACAGATATCTGCATCCATATCTCTTCCCCTTCCCCCCAAAAATCTGGGTTTTCCGGTGGTAGTTAGTATGGTGTGGTTTATATATATATATATATATATATATATATATATATATATATATATATATATATATATATTTAAATAATAAAATTTTCTGAATACATTTTACTATTTTTCATGGAATACTGTGTTAACTTTTAACCAAAAACTTTTTCAGGTGTCTAAAAGAAGAAGAATTCTCACAGAAAAATTTTTTTCAATTGATAAATAAATCAGATTGAACTTAGATCAGAACTTAGTGATCTCGGATGATGACAATGCTGCGAACAAAACATATGAATGACGTACACAGGAAGGAGAATCAAATTCAGACGAGAGCAATGAAGAAAAACATGGGGATATTTGAAATGGAAAAACAATTTTGGATCATTCTTTACCATAAAAGTCTCTTGAGCCCATTCATTTCATTGTTTTAGTTAAAACAAATTCTTGGTTTCTGCGCAAACAAGATGCAATACCAAATAAAATTCCTTTAAAAATCAAAATGGATAACTTAAAATTTAATTTAGAGATAGTTGAAGCATTATCAGCCTCTCCACCTAATAACAAAAGTATTTTAACTGATGATGAACATAAAAGTGTTGTAATTTCACTCGTTTAATAACAAAACGTTATAATTCACCTGCTATACATGTCATGGCTTTTATCCTGGCCATTTTAGGATAAAAGGTTTGGCATGTATAGCCATTTTTGATGTGTTGATGACATTTCAAGTCCTCGAAAGTGCAGATTTGAAAACCACGAAAGCAGTTTGAAAACATGTCGTGAAAAATGCAATGGTTATTTATACTTGTCAAAAACAAAACAAAAGATTTTTACATTAAATAAATAATGAGCTAATAAAATAGTTAATTATACACCAATAATTTCCTTATTTGTAACAATTTTAGTTGAATAAAGATATGATTGTGAGCTAAAAATGTATAACTCGTAAAATTTCATAAGTGACCTGTTTCACAGATAACGCCCAACCCCCACGATCGTGCGGTACCGTCTACGTTCCAGGGACGGGGAGCGGGAATATTTTTATTATTTTCCCAATGTCATTGGAGTCCATATAGTATTAATAACCAGAAGAATTTAACATTTGAAGGTAAAAATAATTCGGGTCTTAAAGAGGTGTACTGGGACTCGTCTGTGAAGGTACAGAAGCCCATAGTGTGGTCCAGATAACGTACGTTCTTCCGCAACCTAAATCGACACTTCTATATCCAATTATTTCTATCTTCGATTTTGATACTGGTGTTTGGATTCAAATTGATGTTGCGTTTTTCAACCACACTACGAGGCGTATTAAAATGTCTAGAAGTTTCTGGTTTGTGTGTGTGTGTGTAACAACTTTATTTCCCTCCTTCCGACTGCTCGATATCTTAACGAATCTTGTGAATGATATTCCATACACATGCTCAAGAATATATTAATGCAAACACACAACAGCAGATGAATACACATAAAAAAATCACGTAAAATATATGGCATGCACCATATGATATTGCAGATAAAACACCAAGAAGGAGAGACCAGAAAATTATGCAAATTTCAGGGTAGGCGTACCTCATCAAGTTATACGAAAGATGTGATATACGAAGTTCTCTGACGCACTATGAACAGAATATAAAGGAAGGATCTTGCAGAAAAGGTAATATTCGTGCTGTTACTTCTGCCAGGGAAACCCTTGTAAAACCTTTTTCTTATCTCAGAGGACACGTGTAATAGCGAAGAATGTCAGACCGCCACCAATGGAGGCACTTCCAGCAGATAGACGATTTTACGAAGAGCATGGTAATTAATTTGAGAAGGGCAGGGTGTTTCATACGTTAAATCTCAACTAACATCCATTTAGATGCATGTAAGATGAACTGGCCGTTAAAAGAAGACCGGAAGAAAGTACTGTTGCAAGTTTGAGTGGTACCAGTGTAGCCAGAATGGCGCCAGTACATATGGATTGATGCATCCACTGACAAACGGTTGTGATCCCTGCAACCCTTTCTGTATACTTTGCAGCATGTACAGAACACTCTTGATGTTACTATGTCGACCAAAACCATTACCCATTCCTAGTGGTTTTCACTCATGGCGTCCATTAAGAAGATAGGCATCAATTCCACTGCTGATAACAGTCCCCATGTACGAATATGGCACTGACATAGTGACAGGTTCATTCCAGCCGCATCTGTGAAACACTTTTCTATCCCACTACACATATTATAGTTTTAGGTACCATCGCATGTGACAGCAGGCCACCTCTTTTTCATATTTAGCGCACTATGATGATCCGACGATACATGGAGTATATGTTGCGACAGGTGATATTTCTCTTTCCTCAGAAGGTGAACAATTATCTTCACCTGCAGGATAACAATCAACAGCACACTGTATGCATTAACCAATGTGCTATACAAGATGCGTGGAGGCTTCCCAGCCCATTATTATCCTCTGATATTTCTGAAACGAGGACGTCTCTGGAGCTTAAATATACGCCACTTTCATACCCTGCCCTGTCATATTACTATGCGAAAAAAAACAATTGAATTATTGTTTATTAATGGGTTTAATAGAAGATTTATTTTAAGGAACATTACTTATGATTAAATCACCATTTCGAGTGAGAGAGGGAATATTAATGTTGCCCTATTCAGTCACTCGAAGGCTTTTGGCAACGGACCTTTTATTTTTTGAACCATGGTCAAGTGACGAGGAGGACACCATAGCTGGCACCCCCCCTCTTCTAACTTTCACACCACACCAACGCAAGGACGTTTGAGCCATGGCATATTTTGCGAGCATGAGCCCTCTCAGCACGGCGGGTTTTCAGTGGTACTGGGCTCGAAATCATGGCACGCTGACCACGATTCCGCTACCTTAACTACTAGGCCGTTTCGAATAATCGAAACTGGGAATTAGGAATTAATATTAGTAATTAACTTTTTATGTAAAAATTAAAGCTTTTGGATGACTTAATCGGATTCATTAGTTTTAACTGACTATAAATCTGTAATTTAGTTAGGAAATAGATTCAGGTATGAATTTAAAGCACCTTACAGAGTTTTACATGAGAAAATTGAAGCGCGTGTGTTTCTATTTAATCTTTATAACTAATTTATATATACGTAGTAATAAAATAGATTAGTTCCTAACACATCTAAATCAAGATACGATTCAAATATTTAATATTTAATAGATATTTCATTGATAGGTAATTCCATGTCTTATGGATCTTATAGAAACTATTTTTAAACCTATAGATAGTTATATCTTTCTTACAAGATTTTGTGGATTATATATATATATATATATACCTAGAAATTGTCTCTTTTAGATATACGAGGCAGGATTTGAAAAGCAATACTAATAAACTTTTACAAATAGTTGATAATAAATAGGTTAATATAAAATTAAAGATTTCTTTGGATGATATAACAGGATAGTATTCAGGAGACAAGGGACAAATAACTATAAAATTCTAGGTTGATCAGTTACAACAGAAATCGAGTTATTTAAATTGAACACATTTAGATTGTAAGAATATTTAACTATGATAAATACTTAAGAATTATTATTGATATTAAATCCAAATACATCCAGTAGTTAAAAAAGAATTATACAAAAGCAATTTATTTCAAGAGAGCTACGTGAAATAATCAGGGGACAAATAAAAATTTACCAGATATCAGTAGGAAATAAAAGTAGAAAAAGTGAAATAACCGGTCATTTAAAAGCATGTGTCGAAAATCTAACGACAGAGCAAATAACAAACTAAACACATTAAAAAAAATATTTGCTAAATATTTCACACATCAATTAAGTTACACAAACTGATGTGATTAACATAATCTTACAGACATCGCTGGGATTAATTTAGTAGCAAAATCTGTACACAGAATTTGAAATTTTGAAGAAATATATTTTAATAAAAATTACTTTTTATATGTGTGTGTGTGTGTGTGTGAATGCCGCCTGGGTGGCGTGGTTGGTTTGTCGCTGTCCCTCTGCACCTAAGGTTGCGGGTTTGACCCCAGCCCAAGTTGGTGGATTTTCATGATGCAGAAAATTGACAGCGGCCATGTCGTATGATTATACGGCATGTAAAAATCCCTAGAGTGTGTGTTTGGCTTAGATGCTCTCGGTAAAATTAAATACTAGTACAGGTTCACTTCGTCAGAGCTCAGGTGCCTCTCTCTAGGGGGGAAACTGGGCGTTAAAATTGCCTGCGGTGATTGGTATCAGCCTGTATGGTGCCGCATTAAAAAGAGATACCAGCTTCCGGGGGAATGCACTAGGTCTGCAATAGTAAATACCAATACGCACCCCATTAGAAATAAAAAAATTTTTTTATTGAATTTGTACTTTGATAATATTTACACTTATAAACTTGTTGTGTTATCTAAAACTTTTACTGTCCTAAATTAAATTAAAACACCAAATAAAGGATATATATCTATGTGTTACAACACTATGTATGTAAAAATCTATGTTACAACACAGATGTGAAATATATGTTAGAGGTACATATTTTTTTATGTGTATTATAACTAGATCATATACTTTTAAATTAATTAATTTTAACCCCAATTTTTCAGGTATGGACATCTCTTCCAGAATGATGATAGAAAAAATTATCTTACATATAATTGTATATAGATTGTGACGGATTTTTACTCGACCTTCACACTAATTCTTTTGGGGGATCTTTGAGCTAGCATTCGCGTTTAATTCACAGCCATCCCTCTTAAGAAGAAACCTTGATATTTAGATTACTTCGACAATATAAAGTCAGAGTTTTTGTAATTATCGAAGAAGGAGCTGAGAAGCTGTTACATTCGCCACGTAGGTGAGATAGAGTAAAGTTGATTTTCGCAGTTTAAGATTAAGATCGGTGTTTGCCACTGTATTAAATTAGTGGATTGGGGGTTTGTAATCAACGATAGATTAGGTTAAGTTAAATTGGTTACTTGCGCTTGTTTGCTTAATATTTATTGCTTTCTCTCTGCTATTCTTTTGACACATCCAATTAGAGATTAAACTGTTGTTGATTAGTGTGTTTGAGTAAAATAAATAATTGTTATAATGGAAGTTTCTGGTTATGCTTTTATTCCTTCTATGGGGAGGGAACAGTTTTAGGAGTAAGTTGCTCACAAGATTGTTACTGAAAATATGAATCTTGTTCTCTTCCTTGCTGAAAAGGTATTGCGGGTGGAAAGATGGTTTGCAGGGTAAAAGGGAATACTCTTTCAATAATGTTAAAAGAGTAAGAGTTCAATTGGTGACAAACATGTTGACAAAATGTGTATCCCAAATGTTTATAATTTGGCAACACAAAAATAGATGCCCTTACAAAAATCTAGAAGAGTCTGGAATGATTATTTGACGAGATAGCTTTAAGAGTTTCTAGAAAAGTCTTCCCAGCCTAAGTAAAAACGATGCAGGAAAGCAAGTATAAAGTGTGTCAAAAATTGACAACAACTTTACATTTCGCTTCCCTAATGTAATTTTTTGACTATTGAATTATATTGCTGTGATTCATACTTGTGTGAATTTCGAATTGTGGTATTGTGTATTTATATATGACAGCATAAAAATGTTTATTGTTAGAAGTATTATAGTTGTACTGTATGCATTTACTATAGTTCCTAGTAGAGAGAAAGAGCTCAACACACTTCCCTACAGTATATTATATATACATACAAACCTACGTACATATATATGTAAGAAATAGTGTTTTATTAATTTCGAATAATTAGAATGTTTTAAATTTTCAATATACTTCGAGAGAGAGAGATGCAAGAGATGGCTGCCCAAAACAAACCAAATTGAATCTAGAGGCATTTCAATACCCAATGAAAGAATTTGGAGCGATGACGTCAGACGCATATAGTCCCTAAGCGCGAGATCATTTTTTCACTCGCACACCGGACACGAGCGAAGTAAGGTCGACGCCCTTTTAGCAACTTTACCTTCGTAAACAACGCTTTTTTAGGCCTAGCGATGTTTGACGCCCCCCTCACAGGTGAAATCCTGCTCTCTTTTCGAACTATCTTTCATTTATTTTCTTGTAAATTATTCAAAGCTGCAAATATAGCCTGTTCCTTATCTTAATAAATTAATTGTTCTTTAAACTCTTGGCTTATGCTTTCCTTCGTCCAAAATTTCATCATTACCTCTAGACACCATCCCCCCATATATATATATATATACAGAGAGAGAGAGAGAGAGAAAGAGAGAAAGAGAGAGATACAATGAGTGCAAATTTATATTAATGCCACAATATAAAACAACACTAGAAATATTGGCAACGAATCTCGAAATTTGAGCAATGATCAGGCAATGTGAAAGACACCTAATCTGGTACTTTCACACCACGCAAACGGTAGGACTTTAAGCCTCTACAGATTTAATGCGTGAATCAGTCCCTCTACAGAGGTGAGGGGTTCTTTGGTGGCACTTGGGTTCGAATTCATGACACGCCAGACACGAGTCTGTGACCCTGACTCCTGGCCGGCGTGTCAAATCGAATTTTGAATTGTTCTCATTCTTGAATTTCTGAAAAGAATAACCTTTATGAACGTAATTTATTTATTAAAGGATATGTATGAAGTTTTCTATGTATTTGTACAGTTGTATATATATATATATATATATATATATATATATATATATATATATATATATATATATAACTGGGGTTCAAAAGTTAAAGTACTTACAACAAGTTTTTCGATAAATATTCCTAATTAATATGAATGATTGCAACGGACTTTTAAAAACAACAACAACCGAAAACTGATAATCAAACAAAAAAGAATGATATAACCATCACTTTTATCTCAAAGAAATGAAATCTTATACAAGAGTGAAAGAAAATACTAAAAATTCAAGGTTTTACATTTTTGTGTGCATATTTTGTGGATGATTGTTAATCTACAAGTATTGTTGGTAATATCATTTACGGTATCCAGGAAAGTCTAAATGTTTAAAAGAGATTGTTGATCGCTTCATTAAAGTAGCGGTCGGTCTAATGGATGAAAATATGTTTTGTTACAAGTTGATCCTACTAGACATCTCGCACTGTGGTCTACCGACTAATAAACTTGTTAAAATGTGAAGATTCTGTGTCTCGAAGGTGTAATTCAAGTGGAACAGGAGTTGAGACTAGAGTCTGCGGGGGAAATGGTTTTCTAAGGTTTTTGATCCTAATGAGGAGAAACACTACTGTACCTCACTTCACTTTGTCACATCAGGAACAAGAATTTCTTCTACTACAGAGTGAAGATGCAAGTCTGTATGCAAGACTGCCAGTTGTAAATGTTCCTTGGATCCGACGACAGAGATGAGCTTGTTTATGTTGTACAAGAGAATACGTTTTCTGGTTTGGAGAACTATGGTCTTCTGTACTCTTCACAGATGAGTACAGGTTCAGGCTCGAGAACTATTCAAGGCGTCTGCTGATTTGGAGGGAACAACGTACCAGATACAACCAAATCAACATTGTTGGAAGAGATAGTTACAGAAGTGGAGGAATCATGGTTTGGGTGGAGATCTCTCTCCGTGGTCAAACTGCCGTACATGTGTTAAGTGGAAAAACTCTAATTGGTATGAGATATCGGGACGAACTCCTTGATCGATATATCCACCTGTAGACCACTGCTATTGGTAGTAAGTTCATTCTGATTGATAATAATGTATAACCTTAAGGAGCTGCCTTTGCTTCGGAATATTTCGAGAATCACGTTTTAGAGCAAATGGAATGAGCTAAAACAAAAGAAGCCTTCATTTCCCATTTTGATGTTAGACAACTTTATTGGCAGCATGGAAAAACCATGCCATCGTAGTTAAGAGTGGACACATTCTTTATTAAAATTCAAGACTTTTTTCGGCATAAAATTGAGATATACGGCTTTCTCTAAGAATGGACTATTTTTTCAAGGGTGCCTTTTTGTTGTAAATCATGTTCGCATTAAATTTCTTAACCGTATTTGATAAAAAGTTATTTAGTGCATATTTTCTCTGAATTTCTTGTGTTTGCAAGCCTATTCATTCATTTTCAAAATAGACACGTAAGAAAGCATACTGCACCTTAACTTTTAGAGGGCAGTGTATATATGCACTGGTGTTCAAAATTAAGAGGATTGGTATATTTTGTCAGATTTCTCAAAAATAATTAAACGAAATGTAAGAATACTGCTTCAAAACAAAGAAAAAAATCTTGTTCGTCGAATATATAAGCGTATAGATGTGTGCGTTGGGGGGAGATAATCCAGGAACGATATTTATAAGCGCGCATGCCAAAATCTGCATTTTGTTCGCATTTTACCGAATTTCTTTTTTTTGCAGCAATCACATAAATTAAAATTCAGATAGTAAAAATGAATAACCACCAAAATTTAGGCGATGGAATGATGTGGCGAATTAAGGGAAGGTCGTCCAAGAGCCACGATGGCCCAGGAAGACCACCATTTTCCCATTAAAGCGAGCCGCAATAGGGATGTTACAGCTTCTCAGCTTTCTCATGAGTTGTGTGCAGTCACCAGATCCCGAGTTTCACGGGCGACTGTTTCCAGAAGACTTCAGGAGAGAGGGCTGTTTAAAAGTAGACCTATCGTTTGCATTGCGCTCAGTTCTACGAACAGGAGAGTCAATTTAAAATGGATCAATGAAGGACTATTCTCTTCACAAATGAGTCCCGATTCAGTCTAACCAGAGATTATTACCGTACTTTCATACAGAGAAAACCAAGGACTCTACTTTCCCTTCAATGTCTAAGAAATCGGCCATTACGACAGCTGAAGCTTGATGGTCAGCATCACGTTGGATGGTCGCACATAACTCCATGCCTTAAGAGACTATGGCTGCTGAGAGGTATAGGGATGGGGTCTTGGAGATGTATGTTTAGCTTTTAAGTTGGGCAGTAAGCCCTGATTTAATTTTAATAGAAGATAACGCAATGCCAAATATGGCTCATCTGGAAAGTGAGGATATTTGCCGGATGGATTGACCAGCCAAATCTCTGGTTCTTAACCCTACGTTCTGGAGGGGGGAGCAATTACAATCAGCAATCCTCCAAAAAATCATCCAAAACCTGAAAATGGAGTTGCTGAACTAATGGGAGCAATTGCCACAGGAATAAACTATTATTAAACATCATAATAAATCATATAAAAATCATATCATATAAAATCACGATGGGAGGCCTGTATATCTGTAAGAAGGGACCATACCCATTATTAATCCAATTTTTTGTGTTCCATTCTGCAACCACTGCAGCATATCTTCCGATTTCAATGAGTGTTACGTACGATCAAGCATGTGTATTATAACAGTTGAATGACTGCTTTTTTGAATTACGTCAGACTTAAGTATAAACCAAATTTCACTAAAATATGTTAAGTTGTTTTAGAGAGAATCGCCCAAATTTAAAAATTCTCTTAATTTTGAACATCAGTCCTCTCCACCTTCTAATTATAGTTTTGTCTTCATCGTATTTTATTTTTTCCCAACAATTTCCTTGAACGTAGCTCTTAAACAATGTTGTATGGTTCTACTAAAACATGTCTAATACTATGTATGGTTTTAAGCTATAAAATAAATTTCTGATGTGAAACTAATGAATAAAAATACTTTTAAGAATAACCAAGATGATATTTTTCAATTTTTTTTTTATTTTAACGGAAATTAATTAGCATCGTTTTCCATGGGGCATAGCGAAAACTAAAATCACAAACAATCAGTATAAAAATAGAAATACCATACAAATAAGAAATGTATGAAATAAGGAAACTTACTGTATTTCGATTTTTAAAAAAATTCTTAGTGCTCTATATATTTTAATAAATATGAAAATATTGTCTTGAATATATTTTTCTTAAGACAAAAGCAATTTAAAGCGAAAGATGGCTTATGAAAAAAGAGAGAAGTGCTTAGATAGAGGTAAACAGAGAAAGATTCAAAGATGACTTGGAAGGAAACACAAAACCCTTTTCAAAGAAAAGCGAAGACTAAATTCGTCTAAATAAAATTTGAATAGTTTTCCTATCCTATATGCGCATGATACGATGAACGGGACATCAGGAAATTCAATTTATTTTAGAGAAGGAACTTTTCTGAGAACATAAATAAAAATATCATATAAGAAATCGGATTATCATGCAGTTTAGACAGATTTATTGATTTTAAGCATCAATATATTATTTTATAACTGCTTATACTGTATTTAAAGGAAGATTAAAAATCATTAGATTGAGAATTCTTTTTATAAAGCTAGTCATATTTAAGTGTACTGAGAAATCAGAGTACGTTACATATTTAAGCGTCTATATTTGAATGAAGATTAATACACTGCTGGACAATTGCTAAGGACGGATAACACTATCATCCATAGCAACCACAAAATGAAAGGAAGCAAAATGTGGAAAATTAGAATAAGTGCGGGATATTAGTAAGAAGAAGTATGAGTATGCAAATTTTTTCCACGTCTGTTCATCTCGTGATAGCGTTCATAAGAGCTTTAAAGGTTTTGACGCGTGTGGACAGTTGTTGTTTCAAGTCAGAGTTTTACAGGAAAGATTTAATAGACGAACTTAAAATTTTTGGCATGTCTTCCCGACATCACATAGATGATTTTATGCGTGGCCGAATTATTGGAAAGATCGAAGAAGGGCGAAAAATAACAGATGTTGCCAGGGTGTTCGACATCGCTCACAGCGTTATTTCACGGCTGTGGAAGTCATTTAAAACTACTGGAATGTGTAGTAGACGGCACGGGGAGGTCGTGTTAGAAGTACGACGCCTGCAGAAGACAGATATATCGTCCTATCAGCAAAAGGAACAGCCGCACCATAGCTCAGCAGGTGGCAAATCAGTTTCTTGTTGCTTCAGGAAGAGCAGATCTCCCGAAAAACTGTTGCCAGACGTTTGAGGGGAGGAGGACTATACGCACGCAGACCTGTTGTGTGTGTCCCATTGACCAGACAGCACCGTACTGCCCGTTTGCAATGGTGTCGTGAGCATCACAATTGGACTGAACAGGACTGGACATGCGTACTATTCTCAGATGAGAGTAGATTCAGTCTGTCATCGGATTGTAGACGCCAACTGATCTGGCGCGAGAGTGGTACTGCTTATCGTCCAGAAAATATCCAGGAAAAGGACCGATATCCGACATGCAGTATCATGGTGTGGGCCGGCATCATGATCAATGGCCGCACGCGCCTACATGTGGTTGCGAATGGGACTATGACGGGCCAACGATACATTGATGAAGTTCTACTTCCTCATGTTCGTCTTTTCCGTGGTGCTGTCGGTGATAAATTTGTTTTTATGGACGACAACGCAACATGTCATCGAACACTCGCTGTTCAGGATTGTCTAGACAGCGAGGGTATTCAACGTCTCGTATGGCCAGCGCGTTCTCCAGATCTAAACCCCATTGAAAATGTGTGGGATGCTTTGGGGAGGCAAGTTGCTGGTCGAAACTATCCTCCGACAAACAAGAACACCCTCATCCGTGCACTCACAGAGGAATGGGATAAATTGCCTCAACAGCTGCTGGATAATGTTGTGCAAAGTATGGTACGACGTGTGGAATGTTGCATCACACTCCACGGTGGACATATCCCGTACTGATACCTTTCTTTAAGGTGCCTGCTGACTTTTAGATGCATTGTTCCATTTCTCCGTGCGCAGATCAAATGAACATTTTTTTTCTTTCAGATGTTTCACAGCTTTTGTACTTTCCAGAACAATAAATATTCTTTATTCTAATGTCTGAACAGTGTGGCAACTATATTTTATCCTACTAGGACTCATGTCTCGCTTAATGTTATGCTACATAGCAATTTGTGATCCATCCTTAGCAATTGTCCAGCAGTGTATAACTCTGTGTTACAAAACTAAACTGCTGTTTGCAAAAAATGCAACACCATGAAGAAATCATCAGAATTAAATGAAATTAGATGCACAAACGACTTGTATTAGTACAAATAAATGACGAAATTTTCAAAGCAAAAATTCAATATTAAGATCAGTCAGTAGGGTAAACCCCTTTTAAAAATCGATTTTGAGTTTCTGTTTGTTCTGAAATCTACAAATCAAGACCTTTCCAATGATATAACATACAAGCCATTATATCAATTAGAAGTATTTTAAAATGATTTTTAAAGAATAATCAGTTGATTTAACACACCCATTTTGACAAATAGAAATGTAAACATTGCCTTTTTAAAACTGGGGAAAAGTTGCAAAGCGCCTCGATTAGTTTTTATTTTTAATACTCAAATTAACTTTAGATAATTGTATAACTGCAACTGTTAGATTTGCTAAAAACGTTTGGAGGCAATTTCAGATTTTCATGTGGGTTTTAGTAAATGTTATACTTAAAATGTAGGCATTTTTTACTGAAATTTAAGTCTTTTCTTTAGTTTAAATTCATTTTTAATTAGTTAATTAATGATTACTAAATCTTCGCGTGTTTAAGTAGTGTTGAAAGAAAAAAAAATAGAATATATGTATAATTGTGACCAGGTGAGAAATATTTACATAATGAATCTTCATTTTATAACTGCATAATGGATAATGAAGATAATATACTTAATATAGGATACTTTTACAAGATAAGATTTTTTTATAAAAATTGTTTTCTAAATGTTTTTTTAATTGTATAAATGTACTCTGTTTCTTAAATGCAGTTGTGTATACTGAAGTGACATTTTTGAAATATTCTTAAGCAGATATCATAACAAAAAAAATGACAATTTTCAATAAATTCAAAATAATCATATTTGCTCGCTCAAATAAAAGTTTGTTTTTGAAAAAAATTAATTAATATATTTAAAAAATTTCACTTCAGTATAAATATAAATATATAATTAATACATATAGTCAAAGTCTTGAGTTCATATGTTTAATAGTTTCTGAGATAAAGGTATGAGATGATACATCCAGTGTGATATTTGTTACCTTTGCGAGAAGCTTGTTACATACATAAAAATACATAAATTTCATGTTTAAAAAAACAAAAAAAAAGTTTTATTTTGGCTGTTTTAGAAAACATTTGTCCAGTTTAGAGTAATGTTTGAAGTTTAAACCTTAGAAAATGTCTGCAACAACAAAACTTAATGATAACTTTACAAAAAATCCCAGCGAAAACTTTCAAAATGTCATATATATATATATAATCAGGTATTTTTATAAATACCATCTCAAATTCATACAAAAACCATATTGATACATTTTCCCATTATATTTATGTTGCTTTATGTTCAAATTTGATATCAGTAAATCATGAAAGCTACTAATTTTTCAAAAATTGATACAGAATTGAGAAAATTGATGTAATATTAGAAATTATCTCGTTAAAAAAACTGAAAAATGCTATACTGAGCTATGCTATGCAATTTAAGACTTTTTTGCTTACTATTTTATGCAAAATAAATTGCAAAGATGCTAATGTTCAATAAAATGGGACAAATACATGATGTAATTCATTATTTTGTGATTAAAACTGTATTCATATTGAATATAATGGGCACTTTATAGAGAAAATTCAATTTTCTCAAAAATGATGTTTTTAAAACTGTATTCATATTTTTCTCTGAATATAATGTATAAATGCAATGAATTTTTTTCTCTTCATGTTACTGATATGTAACTATATATATTCATATGAGTTTTTGGGGATTTTCCCAAAATATTTTACTGGAGTCCAAAATGCAATTATCTCAAAATGATTGTTTTCAAACTGCGTGTACCTTTTTCAAAGAATCTAAAAAATGAATATTCTTGCAATTTTTACTGCACATAAATAATATGTAACTCTATATAATATAGCTACTTTCTTGGAGATTTTACGAAAATATTTTGCTCAGAAGCAGTTATCGTAAAAAAATGACAATTTTCACAAATTTCAAAGCCATACTTTTACGATGAATTTTTTTTTTTTTTGAAAAAGTAAACAATGTATTTGAAACATGTTACCATTATTTAAATCAAAAAAAAAGCCTAATTATTATACAGCCAAAATTTGAAGTTTTTATATTTAACAATTTCTGAGAAACAGGTTCCTAAAATAGCTCAATTTAACATTGTCGGTATAGGGCCTACCGACTAATCTTAAGTGTCCTAAATCAGTATTTGGTGTAGCCACCACGTGCTGCAATAAGTGCTGCTATACGCCGTGGCATGGAGTCAAACAGATTTTGAATGTCTACTTGTGGAAGAGAATTCCATATTGCTCGTATGCGCAGAAAAAGTTCGTCTTTTGAAGCTGCAGGACACGGATCACAAGCAAGACGCTGAACGACTAAATCCCACACATTTTCAATAGGTGACATATCCGGCAAATAAGCAGGCCAAGGAAGAAGTTGCATGTGTTGGGCTGAACAGAAGTCTCAAATATTCTTTGAAACATGTGGGTGTGCATTTTCCTGCTGAAAGATAGCCCCAGAGATGCCTTAAATGAAAGGGAACGGCTTCGGGTTGCAGCACTTTACGGACGTACCTGTTGCTATTGAAATTAGCCTCAATTCGTAGCAAATTGGATCTCCCATGCTACGGAATCGCACCCCAAACCATAACTCCAAGTGTTAGGCCACTATGTCTTTCGATAACGCACTCTGAAAAGCAGCGTTAGACCGGCATAGCGTTTAGCATGAATGCGGTCAACATGGTCTCCCAAATTGAAGCGTGATTCATCTGAAAAGACAATTTGGTGCCAATCAGCTTGCCAGGATCTGTGGTCATGAATCCATTGCAGACGTAGCCGACGATGGTTTGATGTGAGGGAAATCCTGTATAAAGGCACCTTCGCAAGCAATCCACGGTGCAGCAGACGTCAACGAATTGACGAAGCCGACATTAGTACACCTGTAGCAGTAGACCAACTTTCTGCCAACTGCCTGGATGAAAATGTACGGTCATTCACCGCCATGCGGAGCAAGTGTTGATTGTTGCGCGCTGACGTCACCTTCCGTCATCCACTGCCATTTTTTTGAGTTGTTTGATGCTTGTCGGTCCACTGCTTCCAAACTCGCATCAATGTGGAACTGTTCCGCTGAACACGAGCTCCTATTGCGTGATAGGAAAATCCTCCTTTTCCAAGCCGATAATCTTCCCCGTTCATACTCCGAAATTGTTGGAATTTCTCTTTATTTCGTGGTGGAGACATACTTAGATCTCACTAAAACGTTCGCCACAAACAAGTAATCGTTGACTATTTTCAATGTTCTACTACAGTCCTCTATTTATACACTTTCAGCGTCAGTTCAGAGGGTTCTGCGCATGCCACGTATGCTCGATGGCTCTGAAACATTAATATTTTACGTTACATCCGATAATTGATAGTTGCTGCAAAGCTCATTTAATTCTGATAATTCCTTCATGGTGTTGCATTTTTTACAAAAAGCAGTGTAGATGTATATTATACATATTTGCAAGAATAAGTAATTACTAAATTTAAAGTTGCAATAATAAATGAAAAAAGAAACTTTGAAATCAGAGTTAAGAGTGTGTTTAAAAATCTCTGATTTTTACTTTCAGAATAGTTTACAAAATGGCAAATGAAGTAAAATTTATGTATAGGGTAGTGGTTCTTAAAATTTCAATACTTGCGACCCAATATTCAAACCTAATTTTCATCGCACCCCACCTTCCATACAATGATAATTTATTGAATTCAATAATACGATACTTTGATGCTAAATCTGCAATAGGATTTAAATCTCTTAAGTTCCACCCGCGCATATAAACGTCTCGCTCAGCTCAAACATTCTTTTTCCCGGACGTATATATACGTCTGTCAAAAGTACGATCTTTTCTGTGCACTTTCAATATTCCGCAAGCTTTGGAATACAATAAAAGGACAGTGTTTGCGAAGATGTACTTATATTTCAGAGGATTTATTTATTTTTATTCCTTCCCCTCCCCCAATACATCATATAAGTACGCCTACGTGGAAAACGGTGGCATTGGGGAGCGAATCGCATAACTTTTAATCGGCAGTTAAGGGATTCATTATAAACCGCACAAATTATCAAGATAAGTATGAATTTTTTTTATAGTGACACAACCATGGTCGTAATTATTATACTTATTCTTAACTTAGTATTGTTAAATTAATTACGAAATACATTATTCAGTACTGATACTTTTATAAGTGTACTGTATCAGTGTAAATGTGTATTCTATTTTTTACTATGTCAGTATGTATTTGTTTTGTTTACTTTCAGTAAACTAGTAATTTTTTTAAAAATAATCTTTTGTTTTCCACTTTTCAATATGCTCGCAACCCCCTTGTAAAGTTATCATGCCCCCTCCCAAGGAAGTGTGCCCCATAGTTTGAGAAACGCTGGTATAGGGTGATTCATGCAAAAGTATACAATTTAAATGCACTTCAAATCAAGAACAACGCAAGATATTATACGTTACTTGTAACAAAATTATACAAAAAGCAGAATACCTTGTTCCTTACAGGAAGAATTACTTGTCCTCTCAGGAAGAAATCACAAGGTGTTAATTCAGGACTTCCGGTTGCCCATTTGGGTTGAGAGGCATGTTATAGTCCACAGTTCATCTATTCTGTCGGTGAGGGAGATGTTCATCGAGGTAATCTTGCACGTAGGGTGACCCGTGTGGTGGTGCACCATCCAATTGGAAAATGCTGTCAATATTGACCTGTAACCGAGGCATCAATCAAATTAACGTATCTACAAAAGAGGTTTCCGTTACAGTTTGCTGGTGAAAAAATAAAGATCTGAACACTTTCGTTCTAGACATTGTACAGAACACATTTATCTTAGAGAAATCTCGCACGTGTTTCACTGTCGCTATTGCCTGCTTCACATCCGTCAGGGGTTAGACACAACCTTTAAGAGTACCGATGCCTTATGGTTTCCTGCAATGGTTCGTGTTTTTGATTGCTACTGTTTTACAGCATTAGAGAAGTGTGTACTTATTTATGAATCCCTCTGTGTAAACGATATTCCGTAGTAGTGAAATAGTGATTTGATACTTGGGTAAAACCGTCGGATATATTAATCTCATAGAGAGTAATTTAAATGTTTCAAAACTAATAGTTAACATTTCTAGATATAAAAAAGCTTTTAAATGTAACTTATTTTATATAATGCACCTGTTGCTGGTTTGTTGCTTTAATTTTTTACACTTTTATTTAAGAACTGCAAATATGCATATACATGCACATTTTTTTGTAAAATTTTAAACCATATATTTTGTCTCTTATCACATTTGAAAAACTTCAGATAATTACTTAGGAATATACACAAAATATCAACGGAGATACCTTAGGCTAGTGGTCACCAGGCAGTGGTCCGTGTAAATCTTTTGACGGTCCTCAGAAAAACTGGAACATTATTTACAATTTTATGAAGATTCCGTATTAAAAATGACGAGTAACAAAACTTATAGAGTATGGATTGTACTCCTTTTTTTAAATTAGCTACTTTCAGCGAAATTACTTCTGAGTTAGCTACTTTTGCTTGAGTAACTAACGACATTTGAAAGAGAGATTTGGCAACCATGAAAAATTGGTGGCATAACACTTCATTTTGTTGATATTTTTTATGTTGCTGGTTTGTTTTTGCTTTTGGTTAAGTTCCTTTTCAGTGACATGGAAAGTAAAGAGAGGCGTAAATACGTGACAAGATAATTATAATTGTTCCCCCAAATATAAAATTTTACATTTAGTGGTACATGAAGTTCTTAAGTTTGGAGACCCGCTGTTTTAGATGACATCAAAAGCAAACTATTATTACGTCTTGCAAAAAGAAGCTACAAAGAAATTCTTAAAGTTTCTGAATTAATCTACTATTTAAAAGGGTAGAATCTAAATAGTAGTGATAAGGTAATTACTTTCAGAGTTTATTCTGGTATCGTAACTGATACTAGATCTGAAGCTTTTGTAATATTTTCTTTTCTTTACTCAAAGGTGAGTGAGAGAATTAAATTTCAAAACTGTTTCACGAATATAGTATTTCCATTTCTCTTTCGCAATAGATCTCATATTGTAATATGTATATTATTGAAATAATTTTAACAAGTTTTTTTGATAAAAAGAAAAATAGCAAAAATAGTATTTTTATATTGCCTTCTTTCTAACATTTAACCTGTCTGTGGAAATTGAGAATCTGAATGTAAAGAGGAATTTAGAAAAATAACGATAATGTAAAAGATGAAATTAGGCTCTTCCAGGAGTTTTTTCTGTCAACTATAAAAATGATTAGCTATTTAAGATAAAAAATAATGATTTAATAGTAATATATAATTTAACATCGTCAAATTAGTGAAACTAATTGATATTATTTTGTCCCATATATATTTGTCTTATCTTGATTATTCTTTAAATAAACAAAATAAAAAAAATTAATGCAATAAAAACAATATATAGTCTCTGAAAGGGAAGATTTTCTGAAAAATAATTGATTTAAAATACGTTTATTTTTTTTAAAAAACATCGTAACATTTAAAAGCAGAGAAACACCGAAAACCCTCTAATAAGCAGTCTCGCTCTGATTTTTTCTCTTTTTAAACCTTTTTTTTATACTTTTAAGGCTCAATCAATGCATGTGTTACTTGCTTAGATGTGGCATCATTCTCAAAGTCCACAGCTAAGTTCGGCGTATGATATGTTGTTAAAAATGAAATACAATAGCTTTCACAAAATTTTTTAAAATGGTAAAGTAAGTAGCTTCAAGTATCAGATATGAGATAAAAAAAAGTATGCCAGAAATAAATTTTCTAAAAGTAAAAAAAAAATTCACTTTTTCAATTCCTTCCTCCCTCAGTAGCACAATAGCCCTGAGTGGACCTTGGCCTTCTCAAAAAGCCTTTTCCAGGTCAGCCTTCTTCCTTCTAGTGTTCTCCAATTCCTAGTTCTCAAAGCAAGGAGATCTTTTTCTAGGCCATCAATCTATCTAAGATTTGGCCCATCCTTTCTTCGTGTGCCAATTGGTTGAGCATTGAAGACTTTTTTAGTGGTGCGGTCTTCGCTCATTCAGATAATGTGGCCTGCTCATTTAATTCGTTGTATTTTGATGATGTTAACAATGTCAGATTCTCTATATAATTAATAGAGCTCTAAATTTGATCTTCGTCGCCATGTTCCATTTACCTGAAATCCTCCAAAAATGAATCTTAAAATCTTCTTTTCGTAGATACTTATCATGTTCTCATCTGCTCGAGACATGAACCAAGTTTCACATGCATAAGTTAATACTGATCTTAAAAGGCTTTTATACAATAGAACCTTTTTTTCTCTCTTTTTCTTTTGATTAAATTTGATTTCACATATTTTCGTATTTCATTAAGACATATATTAGCCATAATAGTTCTCTTTTGGATTTCAGCACTACAATCGTTCCTATAGTTAATTTCCGAACCTAAATAAGTGAAGCTGTCAACAACTTCAAAACTATACTCTTCAGTTTTAAAATGGGAATCGTTAGAACATGATTTAGTGCAAGGCATGTACTTGGTCTTATTCTCACTGATTTTCAGGCCCATCCTAAAGGTCTCTTTCTCTAAGAGATAAGAGTAAGATAATAATAAGATAAGAGTGCTGTGGGTGTCACTTTTTCAATTACCAAGCTTTTATTTTAAATTAGAATGACTAATATTTCTCGATATGTAAACACGCAAATTTTCCAAGTATATACACTGCTCTATATAATTATAGATACATACATATAATGAATACTCTAAATTAATTGAATTAAAATAAATATTTGTAAAAATAATTTCCTGTCTGTGTGGTAAGAATTGTTGTGGTAGATGAGAGGATATGCAAAAGCACCGCTTATGCACATGCAACGTGGTAATCATGAAGTGAGAACGCGTGATGCAGCTCATAAACATGAGTCTGCGTTTCATTTTCTCGTCAAAGCACGAAAAAGGTTTAATTGAAGTTCATAATGATAGTGAAAACGGAGGTAGAGAAATTGAGTGTAAAATACGGGGATTTCATAGCGTACTCGTAGTTGAAAATTTTCTTCGGAGTGAGGGAGTGTTTATTAACGTTGCTCTTTAAAATAACGCAAGGGCCACTAAATTTTCTTCAAAATAAGACAATTTATGGGATAATTAAACTTCTTGGAAGTATATCTTTTTTTCGAAAGAAAATGTTGAATTGTTCAAGCAGAATCAAGTTATAGGGTATCCGAGAAGCAGCTAATGAAACAATGTGATCTAAAAGTGTATTCACACTTCTTTTTTGTATACCTTTGACTGCTTAATTAATTACTTTTTTTCAGATTGTGTTTAGTGGTGAAAAATGTTTCATTTGGATGGTTCGGATGGATTTAATTCCTACTGGTACTATTTGTAAAAGTTCAAAGAGTATTTTTCAAAGAAAGATTTTGGAATGGAAGTTGCATGGTGTATGGTATTTTTACTGCGTATGAAATTTTCCTTCTGACATTTGTATTGGTTAAATGGATAGTTTAGTATAACACAATGAGCTGAAACAGAAACTTTCACCTTCTTTTTGGGAAGGTTTCGTCGGTATCTTTATGCAGTTTAGTAAGATAAAGCTGCTATTTATTGCAGAGGCTTACTTTTGCCTGGGAAATCATTGGGATTTTTTTCTTATCTTAGACGATACTTGTAATAGAAAAGAATACCAGGCCAGAGCACCAAATGGACGCAGTTCCAGCAGATAGGTGATTTTACGAGAAGCATTGTGATTGGGCTTATAAGGGCAATGTACAACACAAGGTGTACAAACTCTTCCCGGGCCCCATTATTCCACTCTGATTTCTCAACAATCGAAAATTTCTGGATTGTGATTGGATGCCACTTGCATAACCTGCCGCCACCGCGTTTCAATGACAAGCTGCTGCAAATGGTTGACAGAAAATAAAGATCCATCTCTCAGGACGCTATCCGTACTCTTACTGAATTTGTATTTAAAAGTGTTACTATGTGTATAATCATCGAGCTCTGAAGCTCGAGCTCTATGAGTATAATCATCAAGCGACTAAGTTTATACCATTCTTTCTGTATGTCTTAAGAACCATTTTAAAATAAACATAATTGATTGTTAGATTCTGTCTTCCTGTGCTTATGAGTATCTTCTCCCCTTTCTGATCATTTCTTGATGTTGCAATTTCAGTATCACGAACTCTCTCTCTCTACATATACGTAATAATTTAATATTTATTTAAAGTTCTAATTTTATATATTTTTTCCCTAAAACATAATTCCGAATATCCTATTACGAATTGCGTCTCCTTTCAACTCGCCTTAAATGATTAAAACCTAGATTTTGACAGATTTATTAGGGATTACTCGTTAAAAGGATTTGACGAAATTTTAACTGGTGAATTGGCAATTCCTGGTAAAAGAATACCTTAATTGCTTGCACGTGCCTTACTAAGCAAGTATAACCTTTTCATAAAACATTGAAAGAATTTATATAAATAACTTATACTTCCATTCACTTGAACACACATGATTATATATTTTTATATTACATTTTCCACTTTTTCCCCATGTATTTAAATGTAGCGGAAAGATAATGCTCTTAGCACTTAGTAGAACGCACATGGCCTGCTTACATTCGATATTATCTTACAGACGCTGAGTCTGGTGTGATGGTATGACCACTGGATACACGACATGAACTATGAACACTTTTTGTTCACGTCGTCTGTTATCTGAACAGTTCCTAATAAATTTTATAGATATTAAGGCCGGTGACTTTGCCTTATCTTCGAGGCATTGCAGACGCCTTGTAACAATGGGTTATCCACGAGATCTATTTTTTTAACTAATGATCCAGTCAAATTGATACTTTGAGATAAAAAAATTCTCAACGCTGTAAATGTGAACGTTACAGCTAAATATAATATAAATAGTCAGTGAGATAGTAAATAGATATTATGCGGACAATATTACCACGCTAGTTCTGTCTCAGTTGTAATCGATTGTTACTGAATTGGACTCCGCATTATAGTTGCTTAGTCATTCAAAGATATTGGAAGATTTTTTGTGGGGGACTTTTGAGGTTGCATCTTGTATACGCATCGCGTAATAAGGTTTAACGATAAATTAATAAAATTTAAATTTATTGTGAACAGTTTGTTTTCTTTTCGAATTAATGAATTTTTAACATCTGCGTTCAAATCTCCAGGGAGCCTCACCGATCAGAGAGCTCTCGACCTAAACCATTATGAACAGGAGACAACGTTACAGCCATCTTTCAACAAGATAATGCAAGACCACAAACTGTCCATCATGCACTGACCTATTTCGATTCAGAGGGTGTTCGATGGTAACCTTGGCCAGCATGATCTTCAGATCTCTCACTCATTGAAACATCCGGTAATGGGTTGCTAAGAGACTAAACCCCAATCTCTCTCCGTCGATTGCGATTGATTAAGTGGGATGTAGACTTGAAGAAATATGGAATAACTTGCTTGTATCTGTCATCTAAGCCTAGTTTGACAGGATTCTTAATCAGGTTAGAGCCATTTTACCTGCCCTTGATGGCAGTTGAGTGGGCTAATTTTTAAATTTTATTTTCTTAAATACCGAAATTATGTAAAAATTTAATCAGTTTTCTTCTTCTTCTTCTTATCCTTATATATAGGTTCTATATATAAGGATTTTTTATTTGTTTCCCGTAATAGTGCAACAATTACAAATACATACAGAAGTACTAATGTACCATGAGACGCCTTCTAATATCGTGAGTAACTTCCGTTTTCCAATTGAAATTTAGCGATTCGACCCGGCATTGGCTCAACAAGTTATCGGTAATCCCTTGAAGAAATACTCCACCGTGTGGCTTTAACAGTTTTGCAGAATAGTGAAAATGCTACCACTGTAGGAGTTTGAGCGATTAATTATAATACCCTATATTTCTTTGACGGTATTCATTTCTAGCAATACAGATGACTAAACTACATTTACTGGAATTCCTCAGAAATTTCCTTAAAATAATAGTGAAAAATTTTGGCTTGTAATATAACACATTGTCTTCCTGGAAAATTCCATCGTTGTTTAGACGCATATACGGTTATAGACGCATATACGGTTATAGACGCATAGACGCATATATGGTTTCGAAATAGCTAAGCATAACCATTTTTACGTAATTGTTTCAGTTTGATCGGAGAACCCAGTCTATTTAAAAAAAAGCCCACGCCATTTTGAAAAGATGACAGTACGTAACAAGGAAACGTATACTTATTTAAATACATGTAAATTTGCTCGATATTTGTTGTGTTGATCATATGTATTTATTTCTCATTATCCTCCACGTCTTTTTCCAGTTTTTAATTAATTTTGATAGTTTACAGGAAAAAATGTTTAACATTAAAATTGTAAATGTTATGAATAAAGCATAGTATGAAAATTTATAATAAATGACAAATTTTCTAAAAAAATAATCAATTATACTTTTATATCACACTGATTAATCTTACTTCTAGCCATTAGTTTGAGATCTATATTCGTAATAAATAAACTAGAGTATTTTTATGAAAACAAAAATACATAATTTTTGTTCAAGTATTGTATCCCATATTTCATTACATTTAAAATGAATTAGAGCTGGCAACGTAATATTCTAAAAGAGTTTTAATGCAGTCGCATATTTAAAGAATGTGAATTTATTCTGTGATCCCCCCCAGACATACGAAGTTACTGTTTTAAACATTTGCCATAGCATAATTATGAAAAAGTTTTCCTTTGCCTATTTTGGCGTACCAGCCGCTATTTCATAACAGTTTTAAATCAGATTTAATTAATACAATTTCTAGAAGAATTTAATGTTTAAATGTAATTAATGCAACTTCCAAAATGATCAATCTTTTAAAGAACATTAAATATTAATTTACACAAAAACATCTTTAAGTGTTCATCAGATTGTACAAAAATTACAATGCATTTAATACGGCGAATATATTAAATATAATGTTAGACGACACATTAACTATAATATTAGAGGAAAAAAACTTTACTTATATTTAAAAACTAATGGTCTCCACAAGATAAAGCTTACATAACAATTTTCGATTGTGATATCACTGTTAAAAACCAACATGTTCTCTTGACCTAAATTTTATTGGTGATGTATTGTTTACTAAGATAATATTTTTATGACCGTGATAGCCTCATGGTCATAGTCAAGGACTTGTGGCAGGCGTGTCATGAGATTGAGCCACAAGAGCACCATGTAGAGGAGCCGATGCATGTTAAATCTCTCAAAACTCGAAGTGTGCCCTTTAACGTAGTGGGGAAGTTCAGAGAGGGTTGTAAGCTGAGGTATCATCCTTGCTACTTGACCACGATTCAAAGTTACGAGTTCCGTCACCAATAGCTCTCGTGTTGCCTCACAACGCGACGTTAATAAACAGTCACATTCGATCGCATTTTGAAGCTAAATGATTGCAATTGGTCTCATAACTCATAATTTTGGACCGCGTTAAGTCACTAGGAGGACACCTGAGCTTGTATTTCTCTCTCCAAACTTCCACATCACACCAACTGGAGGGCTTAGAGTCTCTATTGATGTAACGTGTATCAGATCCTTTATTTTGTATGTTTTAACCCTTTCGCGAGCAGTGGCTAACATGTCTAGCCACATATTAAAATTTTTTTCTCCAAGCGTGTGATGGATATTTAGTCTATCCACATGCATTAGTTGAAGCTAAAACGCTTAAAAATCAAAACAGATGACAGGACAATACCTTTTTTTGCATTGCATGTTCTCTAATGGGTAGTTAAAAACAGTTTTTCTCGGTGTAAATCTACAAATTGTATTTTGATTACTATAAATGAAATTTCTGATCTTTGAAAAAAATTTCGACTTAATGTCGTCTCCGACGAAATATCTTAAGTATACTTTTCTCTCATTTGAATGAATTAAGCAAATGTGCAATTAAAAAAAAAGGTCTTATTTAGGTTTTTGGAAAGTTTTATGTGTGAATAAAGGCTCTATCCACTGTCCACATAGAACAGAAAAATGGCCTAGAAATTTTCACTTTTCCTCCTCTCGAGGGAGAGCCCTTAGAATCATATGAGAATGTTGGGGTCGGAAATATAAACAAACTTTGTTTACAATATGTGGTACAAGATTCTTGGGTTCGAAAATTTTTCATTGCAGCTTTTCTGCTTAGAGAAAACGTTTGCATATTATGAAGTTCCGCAGTAAATAGCTTATCAAATTTGGGAAATAACTAATTTAAATTCTCAAAAATATTACTTTATTTCTAATTTTACATACTAAAATTAAATAAAATATAAAATGTTGATATATATAAATATCAATTTCAATGTATATTCTAAGTATTCTACATACATTCTAAGTAAGTAAGTTTATATATTTTATGTTTTACAATTATTCTATTATTATTTAATTACACTTATACTTTGTATTTAATTGTTATCGAAATAGTTATTACATATATGTTAATTTTTCATAAAAAGTTTATCGTAGTATGATTCCTTATTTCTGTCCTGAAAAGTAAGTTAAATGTCCTAAGTGCGCAGTGGCTATAACGTCTAGCCACCACACAGGAAAAAAATCCTTGATCAGATATTTTTTTGCTATTTAATTATGTTTATAGAGGATGAGAACATTACAATTATCAAGTACTTTATCACAGAAAGGTGTATTTCAGCTTTGTGCCCGTTAAAGGATTAAGTGGCAGGATCTAAACTAATTTCTTGACAGAAATAACTTCAACCACAAGTTTCAGAAAAGGACTACTTGGCTACTGCGGCCTTGTAAATTTTGTTGATTATATGTAGGACAAATATCTATACTTCCATTATGATTCATTAATTAATTATAGTAGAATGTTGAGTTGCTCAAAAGTTTGTCTTACTTTTGATTTATCATTGTTATTAGATATACAAGAGCTATAGAGATAGATCTTGTAATTTTTAACTACGATTCATTGATAGAGACTGATATCTGAGCTAGTACTCACTCTCTTAAATTTTGCACCACTTCATATGGTTTCAAGACACAATTACTTGTTTAATGCAGGAAGTCCTTTTTATTCCATTTTAGTCTTAAGCCTTCTACCACGTGGTCTCTAGCGTAGCATTTTATGAAATCGAGTATTATAATTTCCAAGTTCTTTCAAATGAATTGAATATATCTCATAGATATATTTATCTTCCATGTGTTCATGAAAGGTAAAAATAATCACACAGTAAAAAGAAAACTGAAAAAAATTCTCTCACGAGTCTAACATGGATTTATTCATTCATCCATTCTTTCAGTTTCTGTGACCGGTTTCTGAAACAAAAAAATGCACTTGGACATACACCTGCATATAATTCACGACATAAATAATTTTGAATAAATTATCAGATAAATATAAATATAGAATGATAAGCAACTAAACTCACACATGTTATATATTAATCTATAATTTCAAAGAATAGCATTCTCCAAATTTTATATTATTGATATTTTATTAACTCAGCAAAGTTTTATTTGTATCTTTACTGCAGGGAAGTAAAGGAAAAATACATTTTACGTATTGATTTTGTAACAGGTTCTCACCGGTCCTCTTAACCTCAGGAGCTACTTTACTATAATGTTTGTTTTCCGTGGTATATGCGCATGGGCATTACTATTTACGTTAAAGTGTATTGAATGAGAAAGGTTGGAAAAGAGATAGATAGATAAATAGTATTATAAAAATATATATATATATATATATATATATATATATATATATATATATATATATATATATATATATATATATATAAGTCGAAGCAACTTTAGAAGAAGAGATTCATAGTGCGTCTACCTGATTTGAAGACTTTTTAGAGATCGTAAGATAGGTAAATTTAATGTTGTTATAGCAATTACTTAGAACCAGATCGAGTTAAACCACTGAATATTATTTATTTATTTTGGTACTGATTATTCAAAGAGTTAGTATATATATAAATTGGTTATTATATAAAGAATAAGGTTGATCCTTATTGAGAGAGAATAAATCGAATCAATAAGTAAATAATAACTGAACTTACTACTAACTAAGCGAATTTGGCAAAACTTTATTCATTGCTTAGAGTGAACTGAGTTGGTGGATAACACTCCTAAAATGCTTGATTTATGAAACTGATAGAATAACTTACCTTGCACATTAGTGCGGACTTGTAACTACACATAGTTTTCATTCAATAACGTTAAAAATGGCTGCCCGGTTCAGTTTGGTGAGGGGGAACATAGAAACAGTTTACAACAGTAAATCTTTTTTTAAAATTAATATTTGACTTATTAATTGCATTTTTTAAATTGGTATAGCTTTTAATACTAACAAATAGTTTAGCCCATTTTTTTCGATAATTATATTGAAATATTTGATTCTTTTTAATAAAAGTTAAAAACCAATGAAATATTCCTCGTTTTTCACATACTGTACAGAATTTTTAAATAAATATTTCACTTTGACTGTAGCACAAAACTGTATAATGTTCTTAAGGTTCACAAATTCCTACATTTTTCCGTCACTTGCATTTAAAAGGAAGCAAATGTGTTGCCAGTCAAAACATTTAAGTGTTTAAAGAAAAAAATAGTATACTATAACAGAAGAAAAAATCTTTTTTATAAACATAGTCACATAATTAGTATTTGCTCATTAATCAACATTTATTTGTTATTAAAATATAGGTACTTACAAACGCAAAAGCGAAATTATTTTTGTAAAAAATTTGATTATCCCTAAAAATTAATGCGATATTAAAATAACGCTTAAAAGTTTCACTAATATAAACATAAAAACAATTGTCACTAAACTTAAAATTTAGTGAAAATATATCGTTTTTTCATTCCTCCTTATAGTAATTTCTAGCTAAAAATTAATGAATCAGTATCAAAATATGTTTAATATATTGAATAGCACATTCTCTGCTCCCATATTTGAGTCATTCGTACTATTCACACAAATATTTGAACATCTAATAAACGAATATTCAATAAATTTGTTATACTTTATTTCTTTTCTGAAAATATTATGAAGATGTATTAAAAATTTCTTTGACGGTCTAAAAATAGCCATTTTTCATTAAGAAAATGGTTTGCATTTTTAAAGAGGAAGATATTTGACTGTACTTAATACCTTTTCTATAAAAACTGTAAAAAAAGTAAATGAATTATATTACTTTTTTATCCTCAGTGTAAAAAGTACCTCATGAGAAAAGTTTATATTTGTCTCTTTAAATTAACTGTCAGGACAGCGATTTCGGTGAAAACATTTTTTAACTTGAATGAAGTTTGGACAAATAAAATCTAAAGAATGTAAAATTCCCAAATTCTTCAACAGAATGGGATTTCCCCCGAAAAATCTGAGGCTAGTAGTTTATGTCTCATCAAATAAATTAACAATAATATATAAAAACGAAATAATTTTAATGGAAAGAGGAAAAAATACAGAAGTATGAAAATTATATTGAACTTCATTAAGTGTGGGAAATTTGACCTTTTCTAATAATCAAAAAAAAAACATCTTATGTAAACACATTATTTCATATACACTCATGTCCATAAATTAAGGATAATTCAGAATCACACAGAAATTGAACTCTAAAATAAACATTTCACGTGTAGAATTATCACACACATCTTGAAGAAGAATATGCAAATTACAGAAAACCACCAGAGAGCACGGATAGTACGTAACAATGTCGAGAGTGTAAGAGAGGGTTATATAAGGAATGGTGGCAAAGAAGTAAAATTGTTCACAAGCGCTTTAAAAGCCTTTCAGTGCAATAACCGCATAGTTATGGCACAAATAAAGCATTTGGATGATTTTTTACGTGGTAGAAATATTGAACGACTGAAATGTGGACGTACCCAGCTGGAAGTATCCGATGAACTTGGATTCGCCCAGAGTGTCATCTCCAGGATTTGGCAACGATTCCAAGATGATGGTAATGTGAGTAGATGTTACAGCACAAGTCGCCCCCGACTTGCAACGCCGAATGAGGACCGGTATTTAGCAAATACTGCCAAAAGAAACAGACGGAGCACAGCATCAGACCTGTCTTGTCAGCTCTCTTCAGCTACCGGTACGACAGTTTCAAGGCAGACCGTGTACAGACGCTTAGGGCACATTGGTCTGTATGCTCATAGGCCTGTCAGATATCTTCCACTTACCACAACTCACTGTCGCCTGCGATTAACCTGGAGTAGAGAGCATGCATTGTGGACACCATGACAGTGGTCTTGTGTGATGTTTTCCGACGAGTCCAGGTTTAGTTTGCTGTCTGATTCTCGCCGGACTTTAATATGGAGAGCGCCAGGTACCCGTTACCATCAAAAGAACACCATTGAACGACACCGTTACGGTGGTGCAGGATGGATCGCGTTTGGAGAGGACTTATTCTTGGTTCCAGAACTGACCTGAATGTTCAGAGTGTAACGATGACAGGCCGCATCTATCGGGATGTTATTCTGGAACAACCTGTACATTTTTTTGTTTCGGGGCACCATGGGTGCTGAATTTCTGTTTATGGATGACAACGCCCGTCCTCACCGTGCAAACATTGTAGACGAATGCCTTCAATCGGAGGATATCACCCGCATGGATTGGCCAGCATACTCACCAGACTTGAATCCAATAGAGCATGTATGGGATATGCTTGGCCGACGAATTGCAGCCCGTCAACCCCTTCCCACCTGTCTACCGGAACTGCGGAGGGCATTGCTTGATGAGTGGTGTAATATTCCCCAAGATCAGATTGATAATTTGATACTCAGCATGTCTAGGCGTTGTTAGGCCTGTATTGCATCGTCCGGGAGACATACTCCGTATTAACCATCATACTAACCATGTTATACTGTTTTTTGTAAATAGGTTCTTTTTTGAAATTTGCTCCAGGGAGTAAAAATCGCAATTTTTATTAATTATGTCAAACATATAGCATCTTTTTTGCTGTTTACCTTTTGTTTAATAAATAAACTTTACAAATAAGTCAAATTTGTTTTACTTCTGTCTCTTTCTTTGCCTGAACTTCATTTTCCTTAATTTATGGACATGAGTGTAAATGGACAATGATCGTATGATTTCTTCTCACGTAATTTCTTTTTCATAAAATAGTTATTAAAATAATTATTATAATAATATTTATATTATGAATTGTATTTTTTAACTTATATGTAATGTAATAGTTTTATATCTACGTAATACAAAAAATTAGATCCCGGCTATTAATGAAGTTCTTTTCTTTTGTAACTAAACAATTACTTTTGAGGATAAATGAATATCTTAAGATATAAAGAAAAATGTATGATTTGAAGTTATAAAAATGTATGGCTTATACAACAAATAAACATTAATTACAGTGAATATTGAAATACTTTTTTATTTTAAGGATATTGTATGACATATATCTATATGCACTGGCCTCCAAAACGTAAGGAACAACCAGAATTTTGCGCCTTATTTTCAAATAAATGTAGAAACACCAAATTTGGATGACATATGCACAAAACAGTTATGTATTGACTGCAAGATAGAAGTTTACATAACAAAAATTCATAAAGGATTTACAACAAAAAAATGTAATTTCGCTGAAAAAGTCCATTCTTGGAAAAAATAATAACCACAGTTTTATGTGGTAAAATTTCATAGAAACACAATAAAAATGGGTTTTAGTAAGGTATATGCTCATCCCTAGCGTCAATGCATTGGTGGCATCGAATTTCCATGCTGTCAATTAAGTTGTCGGTTACCGAAATGGAAAGCGAAGACCAGACATGGATTAAGGTTTGTTTCAGCCCTCCTAAAGACTTTGGAGGATTACTTAAAGCAGAAACCTGTCTACCAAGATAATCCCAAAGATGCTCTATCGGATTTAAGTCTGGAGATTGAGCTGGCCATTCCATTCGCTCCAAACCAAGACCCTGAAGATATTCCTGAAAAATTACAGCTCGGTGAGGCCATGCATTATCATCCCTCAGAATGAAGTCATTGTCAATAGGCATTGTCACAGGCATACGGGTGGAGATATGGATCAAGGATCTCATCCCGATATCTCACACCAGTCAGAGTTCCTCCCTGGAACACATTCAGGTCAGTGTGGCCACTGAGTGAGATTCCTGCCCAAACCATTATTTCATCACCTCGGTATCTGTGTCTTTCAACAGTGTTGGATTGATGATATATGATGCTTCGTTCCCTCCAGATGAGCAGTCGTCCTGAATCGCTTCCCAGCGTAAATCTGGACTCGTCTGTAAAGAGTACAGAAGCCCATCGCAGTCTGGTTCAGGAAACGTGTTCTCTTGCCCAAGATAAGCGGGCTCTTCTCAGTCGTCTGTTGAGGGGTACACACACAACTGGTCGCCTTGCATACAGACCTAAATTGTGAAGATGCATTCGCGCCGTACTAGCGGATATTCTTCTCCCTGATTCTACAGAGTGGTCTGCAGAAAGACCGATAAAACGGTCTTCTGCAGGTTTTGTAGCTCGTGATCGGCCTGGAACATGTCTTCTGGACACAGATGCTTCGGTTTGATATTGATTCCAGAGACGGCGGACCACACTATGAGACACATTAAGACGCCTAGCAGCATCATACTGTGCAACCTCATTTCCATCCAACCGAGCGCCTCCCATCTTAACGAACGGCTGATCTCACATATTGCGAGACCCCCACTGCCTACTGTCAATAAATCTGCTAACAAAAACTGTAAACTAACAAAAGTTACACGCTTAATTACGAAAGCCTGATATATGCAAATTTTTCTCTCACTCATATATATCTGTTCTTTCCTATTAAAAAAAGATGTTAGCTATTGCTTTTGCATAAATTTTTATGAAGTTCGTTTTTATCATTTATATAAACTATGAATTTTATTGTTACAGTCATTTTTTTAGGTGAGCTTCGAAAAACATGTTGTTCCTTAACTTTTGGAGGCCAGTGTATATATGTATACTGTTTAATTATCATGGAATTTTTTAAAAATTTAAAAAGTTTTTAAAAAAATCATTTCTTCTTTAAGCTGCATCAATTTTACACTGCTTTAATTCTAGTGTGCATAAATGTAGAATACTTTTAAAATAACATTTTATTTCGGGTTTCCATATTCAACGAACATCTGCCCAATCATCTAACCACTGAAGTCTGATTGCACCGATCAATTTACTGCTTTAATATACAAGGGAGGACAAAAGTAGTAAACAATACATATTTGTGGTCGTAACTTCTTTTTATTTTGGAAGTATTGATAACAATTGGGAGTGAGAGAATTGGGAATGAGAGGATTCCGAAATAGTTCAGAAAGAACCAGGAAAGGTGTGTTAAATATGGCAGGAGATATTTGATACTTTATAATCGAGTCCTTAGCTTATGGTATATGGCATGAGTCTGATAAGATGAGTAAATGAGTGATCGATAACCTCAAAAGAATCTCGAAGTTGATAGCTATTTTTATTAAAAAGCACAGAACAAGACATAGACTAAGGAAACTTACATTTTTCAAATGCAGAAAGTCGATGAAAAGACTTTTAATTTTTTATTTTAGTGTAATTAATATCTCTCTAATAATTATGATTGAAGTATTAAAACGATCTGATTATTATAAATGTAGCAAAAAGGATTGTAAATATTTTGATAGTTATGACAGCTATTTAAATGACACGCCCATTTTAATATTTACATTGTTTTATTTATGAATAATTCCGAAGTTTTACAAAAAAGAAAAAAAAAAAAAAAAAACGGAAAAAATTACATTGCAGATGAATCTGTTTAGATAGGATTGTAACTTTTTAGCATAGTTATTTGTTTACCAGTACTTTGCTAATTTCGGTTGCTGTGTTCTTTTAGAGTTTCATCGCTTTTTAATTTCGTGTAAAAGTAGAACAATATTTTTAATGTGATACTTGAACATTCCATTCCTAATTAGTTCTTCACATTTTATTACTGGTTAATATTAATATTTTAATAATTATTATTGCTAATATGCTTCTCAAGAAACGTAGTTTACATGTTTTGGAAATGAATCAAAGGAGATTGTGTAAGGAAATAGTTGACTATAAAAATATTAAAAATCCAGTAATGTGTCAAATACGCTTTGGAGAAATTAAAAATTGCGATAAAAATCAAGCAACAAATCTGCTGTTGGGCAGTATATATTTGTGAACTTAAACTAAATTTGTAATCTTCTTGTGAGTGTTAAGTATCAGGGTTGTGAAAAACAAACTTTAGAACTTGAACTTGGAGGTGAAGTCAGAGTTTTTCTTATAATTTGAGACTGACGTGTGGTAACTGTGAAAAAAACAAAACTATTGTAAATATTTCTTTAAATTCTGTTACTACCTGTATTTAAAAGTCCAGAAAAGAGTTTTTCTCTACAGAAAATAAGGTACATATCGTGAGGTACGTATGATCTTTTATCAGGTGCATATGATCTTTTATCAAGTGCATATGATCTTTTATCAGGTGCATATGATCTTTTATCAAGTGCATATGATCTTTTATCAAGTGCATATGATCTTTTATCAAGTGCATATGATCTTTTATCAGGTGCATATGATCTTTTATCAAGTGCATATGATCTTTTATCAGGTCCATATGATCTATTTTAATCAACAATACATGGAAAGTGTGCAAGACGTTTGAATTTGGCATATTCTCGTGTATTTGAAAATATTTTTACGGGAAATTCTCAAAGAAATTAAAGCGGCATGTAAAAATGGCATTATTAGTTCTGCTGAAACTGTAGATCAAGGTGTTAGTTTTAGTGTAACGAGGTTAAACAAGTGTTCACACATTCATAGGTGCAGGATGTTGGATCGATATACTCACACGGTATGTCATTGTTTTTACAATAATGAGTAAGTGTGTCATTATTATTCTGTAGCTAAAAATAAGTTAGATCCATAGAGGGCTGAATTCAGTGAATGGATACAAAAGACATAAAAGGGAGTGTTTAAACCACTTGGACTCATCTGCATTGAAATAAAAGCCGCATTGCCTTTATGGAAAATATCCATATTTTTCAGTTATTTATATCACAGTTTTATCTGATGGGAATTGTGAAACTGTATAGTTATTTTGTGAGGAAAAAGTATATGGACTTATATATGATATATATTCCAATAAAAAAGGAAGAATTTACAAAACATATCAGTAAACTATGAAGGTCAGCTTTGAGATCTACAATAAGAGACTGGAGTGCTCTTAAAAAATGTAGTGGCAAATAAATCTCATGGGGAGGGGTAGCTCGAATGAAGCTAAAGTTTAAGAAACTGACCAAAAGGCAATCTTAAGAAATAAGGGGAAATGAATGCTGTGAAAACAACAGTATTTATGCTATCTTGTTGCGCAGCATTTCCACATATGCTAAACCTCAGCATTCTAAGTATCTTGTGGAAGTAAAGTCTTTGTGTTTCTTCCAATATTTCTTTGCTAAGGGAGAAAAATTTGGTAATGATAAGTATAAAAATACCATTAAATGAAAAAAGTGTTTTCCAAAAGTTCTTCTAATCTAATAGAGACTTGCCTCAAATCAATTGTTAGAAATATATATATTCGGGGTAGAACCTAAAATGCAAATGAAAGTTTGTACAGCATGATTTCGTCAGAGTCAAAAAGGAATACTTTAAATGTAAAGTGGGCAGTAACAGAAGTTGTATGCTATATAATACGTACTACAGATAAAATACGGAAAGTATAAGGTGTGCGCACAGCAAATTCTATAAAACAACTTGTTACAAATTAAGATTATAGAAAATGACTACATAGAAAATGTCGTCATAATGCCAATAACAAACTGGTTCTTAAGTTTATGAAAAAAGTAATGTATAAAAAAGAATTGTTAACTAAAATTAGAAAAAAAAAATCACTCATAGAGCAGGACATTTTTGAAACAAAACCCTAATGAAAACAGTACATTTTTTTAGTTAAACATGTCTTATACTTTATTTTATCTTAGATATCGAATTAAAGAGTGAACTAATTTTATAAAAGCTTATTAAGTTTTTATTGTATGTCTTATATACCCGTATCTTCCTTTTATGTACTTTTTTATTTCAATTAACTTTAACTATGCTTTGTAAATAATTTTTGTTAAGCAAAGTCAGTCTAAGGCATTTCCAATCTTTCGTAATTTTAGGCTCAGACTGATTTTATAAGCTTACATTTCCTTTAATACTTCCAAACTGAATTTTATTATGTTTATTTCAAAGGTATATGTCTAGACGATTTACTTACTAATTAATAAAAAAGTTACAAATTGTTTTAAAATTTTGGTTACTTGTTTATATTTTTTGAATTGCGCTTTCTTAATTTTAATTTCTTCATAAACTCATGTTTTTAAAAGAACTTAAAAAATTCAACGGATATTTACTAAGGAAATTAAACTTTGATATATATAAGTTTAGCATAATGTGCTTAATAAAATCATGGATTTATTTAAAAAATCTCTTGTTGAATAATATTAAAAAAGTAAATGTATAAGAAATCTCTTTTAACAATTTTCTATAGATGCATACTTTAATTTTTTTTCTGAATAATTCATTTAGTAACTGCAAAATCAATCACTTAAATTATTACTCAAATTTTTGTAAGACTAAAAAATGTTGGCGCAAAATAATGATAACTCTAATAAAGAAAAAAAAAAAGAACTTTTAAACGATAAAATTTGAATTTTAAGATTCTTATCAAACTAAGCCTCCTTTTTCATAATAAAAGTACGTATTTTAGTACTAACTATTAATAATACACACAAAAAAGTGCCAAATCCCCTTAAAATGAAAAAAAAAGAAAGATTTTTCAAAGTTATAAAATGGCAGTAAAAACGAATGTAAGTGGTTCACAGAAATGCTTTACATATATCTTTTATATCAATATGATATTTCATACATATAAAAACACATTGCGTATCTTAATACAAATATATTTTGATTTCCATTATGATTTGTGTGTGTGTGTGTGCAGCTCTAAATATTCTATATTTAGAAATATAAATATTGGGTACATTGGTTGCAATGCATTGTAAAATTAGGTTTGGAAAGAACAATTTCTTCAAAATTAGATATTAAGTACTCTTTAAAACAGAATTTTTATATATACAATTGGGGCAACATTTCAAACCCTGATATTTACGACAGAAAAGGGATTAAAATTTCTCTAAAAATACCAGTATAGAAAAAAAGATGTACACTTTAAAATGTGAATACGATTTTTTTAAAAAATTTAGCCTAAAAGAGTTTTAAAGAAAGAAAGGGTATTGATTTTAAGAATTTTTTTTATAAAAATAACAATTTTTAATGTAAAAAAGACATACTACAAATTGATGAATATTTATGATTGAAACATATCTTTGAGAGTATTTTTTTGTCATGTTAATAAAGAGAGATTTTTTTCCAGGTATAGAAGTTTAAGTTGGCACTACTTTCCAAGATGGCGACTGATTTAACAGCTGTCAAGTGATTTATTCTCAGTTTGGTTTGGCAATTCATCAAAACGATCATCAAGCAAGGCATAGATTCGTCGAATGGGCCCCAAACGAGATTGCCGTTTTTCCTGATTTTCATAAGCGAATTTTGTTTAGCGATGAAGCGCACTTCTGGTTGAATGGCTACGTCAACAAACAAAACAGCCGCATTTGGAGTGAAGCTAATCCACAAGTGTACGTCGAAACACCGTTACATCCAGAAAAACTGACTGTTTGGTGCGCTTTATGGGCTGGTGGGATCCTTCTTCAAAAACGATGAAGGCCACAACGTTACAGTCAATGGTGATCGGTATAGAGCCATGATTACTAACTTTTTCATTCCTGAATTGAGCAATCATGATGTCCAGGAACTGTGGTTCCAACAAGACGGCGCAACATGTCACACAGCTCGTGCCACAATCGATTTATTGAAAGACACGTTTGGTGACCGCCTAATTTCACGTTTTGGACCTGTCAATTGGCCTCCAAGATCTTGTGATTTAACACTGCTAGACTATTTTCTGTGGGGCTATGTAAAGTCATTGGTCTATGCGGATAAGCCACAAACGCTTGACCATTTGGAAGACAACATTCGCCGTGTTATTGCCGATATACGGCTACAAATGTTGGAAAAAGTCATCGAAAATTGGACGTCCAGATTGGACTACATCCGAGCCAGCCATGGCAGTCATATGCCAGAAATCATATTTAAAATGTAATGCCACAAGATTATCTTTCGAATAAAAAAAATAAATGTCAATCGAATAATACATCGTTGTTTTATTGCAATTTAAAGTTCTATACCTCTAAAAAACACCCTTTACAATAAAATGTTATAATAATTGTTGAACGAGAATTAGGATTTCACAAAGAGAACAATTTTCATTGGAATTACCTCATTATTCAGAGAGAAGCTTAATTTGAAACATTTTTGGAAAAATTTTTATAATTAGAAAGCAATATTTGCTGTTACATGCAAAAGTACCTTTTTTAGTTTCAAAAATTAAATCATTAGTTTAATCTCTAAGAAATATTTAAATAACTTAAAATCTTCTCAAATAATGTAAAATGATGTTGTTCCACGCATTCGCAAATCGGATTTGGGAAACAGAAAAACTAATTTATATTTTATTTTGCGTCAAATGATATTCAAAATTTGAGAAGTTCTTAGATAATTCTTGTAACAATAGAGATTTTTAAGATTTTGTTTCAGTATTTCACTTCGTCTTATGTCTCTTACTCGACTCAATATTAATTCTTTGTTAATGAGTTATTTTTTAAAAATCTTATTATTTAAGTTCTTAAAAATTGAATTAGCAATAAATAAGAATAATGTTACTTTATTTTCAGAAATCAAAGAGACTGTACGAAGTAATAGCAACTTAGTTTTTAATTACCTTCCAAAATCAACTGTTTTATTCATTTTTCTACACATAAATGTACAGTTTAGCTATCAAGACAATCTATATAGATTGTACGAAGTTTAGAATTTATAAGGGATTTATTGACGAAAGCATATACACATTAATTTTATTATTAAGGTATCCGACTACGTTAGGAACCGTGATTTGCAAAAGTGCATAAATGAATATAATTTTCATGATATTTAGGGTCACTTAGATAAGAATATATGCATAAAATTGTTTTAAGGTCATTTTGACAACAAATTTATTTAAATACAATATTATGGCAAAAAATTAACTTAGAATAATCTTTTTTCCAAATGTTCTCCCTTTGTGAAAAATGCTTCTATTATAATAATATTTTTCCTGTGTATAGCTCAGACATCTCTACAGAGGCTCAACTAGAAATTTTGAAATATATAACTTAAAAGTGGGTTTATTCAGATTTTACGACAACAGAGGGGGGAAATTTTAAGAAAAAAACGCCAATAATTATTTCAATTGGAGGTAACTCTGTAAATAATGTGAATTTTTCAAAAATTCTAGTTGAGCCTCTGTAGAGAGTTCTGAGCTATATATAGGAAAAATATTATTATAATAGACCCATTTTTCACAAAAGGAGAACTTTTGGAAAAAGATTATTCTAAGTTAATTTTTTGCCAAAATATTATATTTAAATAATTTTTTTTTGTCAAAATATCCTTAAAACAATTTTATGCATGTATTCTAATCTGAGTGACACTAAATATTGTATAGTCGGATACCTTAATGAACTTTTTTTTGGGAACCGAATGTTTTTACACCGAATTTTTTTTTGGGGGGGAGAGGAGATTTGAAACTGGCCGTTTCTTGATTTTATGAAAGATTGATTACAATGATTTGAATAATCTGATTACTTATTAGAGAAAATAGAAGATTTTTGAAACTTTTACAGCAACGAATCTCCATCAAGGTAATAAACGATCTCATTGAAACGAACATTTAAATATTCCTCCACCCAAAATTGGGTTGTTCGTCATAGACTGATGGAGGTCATGTCTAAGTCTGGCGCAAGTTAAAAACAATAAACCATTAAGAGAATGTTACGGGCTTGTGTTTTTGGAGAAGTATACTTGCTGTGTGTTGCTCTCCTTATGTCATAAAAAGTAGCCAGTGAAAAGTTTTGAAAACTGATGTATATAGGAAGAGATGGCTGGTCTTATCTTCTTATCGATTGTATTAGCCTGTTGAATACTCCATGGACAGCATGAAAGCATACGCATTTTTGTTTTAGAAGAACTTGTAATCGCCTAATACTTTAAAGTTCTTTTTTATCTAGGTTGCTATTAATGTGTTGATTACTCTGCTAGGAACATTCAAAAATAATGTGAAAGGGAAATTGGAACAAGATCTAGGGAAATAAGAAAAATAGAATTTTAAAATTTAAATATAATCAGTATGAGAAAGGCTCAAAAAATTAAATTTTGAGAATTTCTTATAAGGGTAAACTACACGAGAAGAGTTATTTCATCGTATTTATGCATACTACCCTGCTTAGAATGCAGAATTTCACAAGAAGCGAATAAAGTTACTGAGTATATTTAGTAGTAATTTAATAATAAGCATGTCATTATCACCATTGTTTCTAAAATAATAATTAAAGACAAAGAAATATTTTTGTTACTAAAAATATTTGCTTAGAATAAACGTCAATGTATAATTTCGTGAGTATTATTGATGACGGACTTCTTAGTTTGTCAAATGACAAACGGAATGATGATATGAATGAGTTTACACCTCCCTTTTCTCATATCCAGCAGCGGCCGTGGTAGTCTAGTGGAATAGGTATCGGATCGCGTCGATCCTGTGGCACGAGTTCGAGCCCAGTGCCACTGAAGACCCGCCGTGTAGGGCAGCTATGCACGTTAAATTTGTCGAAAGCTCAAACGTTCTCCCGTTGGTGTGGTGTAGTAGTTAGGAAAGGGGGTGCCAGCCCAGGTGTCGTCCTCGTCACTTGACCATGGCTCAAAATTACGTGGTCCGTCGCCAAAATCCCTCGTGTTACTGAACAGTGTGACGTTAATATTCACTCACTCACTCATATCCAGTAACGAAGAATTTTTCAGCCAATGTTCAGTTTAATGAATAAACAGTCCAATTATACTTTACGTGATGGTGGAGTGAGTGAGTGAATATTAACGTCGCTCTGTTCAGCTACACGAGGGATTTTGACGATGGACCACGCAATTTTGAACCATGGTCAAGTGATGTGGACGACACCTGAGTACGTGATGGTGGAATAGTGAACCAAATTCGTGACTAGAATCCTTCATAGTATGATTTGAAACATTCAAATTTCACCATTGATCTATCAAGGTTCTTTCTCTACCCAAAGAAAGGATTATGATCAAATTTCCATGGACTCGATCAATTCATTAAAAATATGTAGATTTTTTGAGTTACTAAAATCTGTTTTTTATCCATATTTGATAGACTTATTAGCCTAACAGAAATCCTTTGCCGGTCGCTTGTATTTAAAGCTTTCTACATTGCTCAAAAGGCTATTATGGAAAAGAATATATAAAGCAAAATATTTTGCTGGTACACTTATTCTATAAAAAAATACTTCCATTTAAATAGGTAAAGGAAGTGATGCGACGCTATTTTTAACTTATTTAATTTCTTAATTGTGAACCCAGTTTCCATAATTTAACATCGCATCATGACCAAAAATTAAAATAAACAAGAATCATGTATTAACAAATTAACTTTACGCTAAATTTAAAGTCCAGTCGTATAGTGGTAAACAATAGTATTTATTATCAAGGCATACTGAAAACAATATTAAAAAGAACGATACTTATCTGAGTGAAGGGAGAATTGGATGGAGGTGCTCCGGGCATAAGTTTTTGTGGAGGGTTGGTACTGTCTAATTTATAATGAGGGAACAGCCTCGAGAAATGGTGTGCCAGGGCTTTTAAAGCTGACGCACCACTTAGAAAAAAATCCGCTACGAATTCATTACCGTCAATCCTACCACCCTGATTGGACTCAACAGTCCGCGTAGGAATACATCCTTGCCGGCCATAAAGTGCATTGAACCTAGACGCACCCACATTCTTGTACTAATCCCTGTTTCCAGTAAACAGGGCAAATGCAAAATTAAAATTGTATTTCAGGGACCGGCGGCCTCCCATCACTCCTCCCCTCTTTCAGATTAACAAAACTAAAAAAAAGGAACAAAACAAAATCATTGATGAAAATGTAAGTATAAAATGCAATAGCGCTAGCTACTCCAACACAAGAAAAATTCATTGAGGAAAATGTCCATATAAAAATGCAATAGCGTCAGCAGTTCCAACACAAGAAAAATTCGTTGAGGAAAATGTCCATATAAAAATGCAATAGCGTCAACAGTTCCAACACAAGAAAAATTCATTGAAGAAAATTCCCATATAAAAATGCAATAGCGTCAGCAGTTCCAACACAAGAAAAATTCATTGAAGAAAATGTCCTTATAAAAATGCAATAGCGTCAGCAGTTCCAACACAAGAAAAATTTATTGAGGAAAATGTCCATATAAAAATGCAATAGCGTCTGCAGTTCCAACAGAAGAAAAATTCATTGAAGAAAATGTCCATATAAAAATGCAATAGCGTCAGCAGTTCCAACACAAGAAAAATTCATTGAGGGAAATGTAAATATAAAATGCAATAGCGACAGCAGTTCCAACAGTCCCGTCGTCCTTTCAACGGGCACTCGCAGACTCCTGGTCATGAACGACTGTTCACGTCTTGAAGGGAGAAAAAGAAGAAACGATAATAGTAAATGGTGTGCCAGTGCTTTTAAAGCTGACCGCCCCACTTTGAAAAGAATCCTCTATGAATTTATTACCGTCATTTCTACCACCCTGATTGGACTCAACATTCCGCGTAAGAATACATCCTTGCCGGCTATAAAGTGCGTTGAACCTAGACGCACACACATTCTTGTACTAATCCCTGTTTCCTGTAAACAGGGCAAATGCAAAATTAAAATTGTATTTCAGGGACCGGCGGCCTCCCATCAGAAGGGAGGAAAATTTTTTAGCAGCTCTTGAATATCTTAGAATGTGTTACATGAAGCATGCTGCTTATCCGATATAGTGGTTAGTGACGCTGACTGCTGTGCTGTAGGACTTAGGTTCGAATCTTAGAGAAGGCATGGATGTTCGTAAATGTGTAGTGCCTTTGCAGCATGGGGTTACTCAAAATAGCCTTCGAGCCGCAAGTTCTTTCATGAGGTTGGTGGAAGGGGAAGAGAAGTGAGAGGCCCTCGACCATTCCCAGGGTGTTCTCCCTTAAACTTGGGAGGGAACCGAGCCAAATCGTACTGTGACCTGTATGGCGCTGAAGGCTGCGGCCAACGACAGGCGTAAAAATATAGCCTCTTGCCGCGATGAATTTCGACGGCCTTGATCTGATATTACTGTTGACCAGGTGGCATAAGTAACAATACATATAATATAGTATGAAAGTTCAGTTTGTAACTAATTTTTTTTTTACCTTCTGATTTTCTTATTCAATGAAATTTTGAATTTCCAGATGACTATTTTACGAAATAAAATTAACTTTACTTTGATTTTTTTATACTTTTTTTTCTTTTTGAATACAAAATACCTGAAATTACTTGAAATAATTCATTTTTATCAATGTCGCATTTTAAAGCAGTGCGTTTGCTATTTGGTGGCCACGGTAGCGTATTCTTATGGTCACGAACTCGTGACCAGCGTGTTATAAGTTTGAGCCTTAGTGTCACTGAAAACCCCCGGTGAGAAAGGATGATGCACGTTAAACTTGACGTGGTTCAAAGATCTCTTGTTGGAGAGGCATGGTAGTTGGAGAGGGGAGTGTCAGCTAAGGTGTCGTCCTTGTCACTTGACCGAGGTTTAAAATAATGAGATCTATCGTGAGTGAGTGAATATTAACATCACAATGTTCAGCTGCACAAGGGCTTTTGGCGACGGACCACAGTAAAAATGAAGAAATACAAGATTTCAAATGTCAAGGAGCTAAATAGAAAGTATAATATAACTGATCAATAATGTTATATCTGTTTTTCGATACAAATAATTTATTAAATTTCCATCTGTAAAAGAAGTTTTTTAATTAAAGAAAGCAATAAAACAAACGTTTTGATTTTATCTCGTACAAAAATATTATTTGGATAGTCTCTCTTTACAATTTCTTGTTCTTTTGTCTACATCAGGGGTGGCCAACACGCGGCCCACGGGCCGCATGTGGCTCGCCAGTACGTAAATTGCGGCCCACCTACTCTTTTTTTAAAATTTTAAATATCACATTTTTAAAGCTTTTTCATTGTTGAAATTTATTTGAGGGAAAATTTATATTATATATATATACAATGTATTTGTTTGTTACCTGTTCTTGTTTTAAAATAAATCCTTTTTGGTAATAGAAATATCCTCTCGATTAAAATAGATTTATATTTTATCAAACAGTTACATTTGATTTTACTATTGTAAATTACTTTTTAAATAAATTTCGAATTGCATTATGCACATCCTTTACTATGGATGGTATATGCTTCTCTGTGTGTGTGCCTTTCATTTCTCCTCCTTTTCTGTTTGGAGTGCCCAAAAAGCAGGAGGCTCTGTCAGAGATGTTTCTTAAAGTTTAAAAAAATATTCAGGATGGCTAAGATAAAGGCCAATGTATACTTAATCGTTTGCGAATGACAGCACAATCTAATTTTAACAATGAGTAACGAAGGATCAATTTAAAAGGAACACCTTAAATTTCAGGAAAACGGCAACACACACACTGTAATATTTTAAACATTATTTGTGTGATCATTGCATTATTATATTATACAAACATTATTACATTATCTATGTTTGTATACATGAAAAATAATGAAGACAATAATAATAATTCATTCTGTTTTAAATTTTCACTACAATAAATGGTTTTTTGTTTCCAAATCTGATATAAAGTTACATATTTTTATGTGCGGTCCGCGAGATTATAATGTTTTTCCGAAGTGGTCCGCAAGGTCATTTGGGTTGGACACCCCTGGTCTACATCACAAGCAATAATATTGCTGTTATGTTAAGAAAATACAAGTTTGAGAAAATAAGTCGTATATATTGCCAATCGTAGTAATATATTGTAATTATCTTGAATATAAGCTGCAAGAAATTTAGTTATATATGAAAATTTAACTTATACAACTATTAAATGATTGCCTTGGAGGACGAATGGGAAAAAGACAAAGGTTTTGTCTCGATTGCACTAAAATTTTTTGAACCAGGAATGTAGGCAGCTGTTTATATTGTTAATAAATTGGTGAATCAAAATATTTTTCTGATATATAAAGCTTAAATCTAGCTCCTATTTTTTTTCAGGTCTTAGACAAATTACTACATTTATAAAATAGTAAAATGGGAGATATGAAAGACTTGGAACCACCCTTTATGAATTTTCTTTAAGCTCTTGATTAAAGGTAAAATTATGAAAAATATTCATCATTAAGAATAAGAGGGGTACTTTTTGTAGTCTGGAACTAATTTTAATAGTTTGGGTAATTCCAGAGTTCGTATAGAGAAATGTTAAAACTACACAAAACGTATCTGGAAGCAAAATAATTTTTCTTATTTAACTGGATAAAATAACAAGATTTGCATTTTAAGTGGTAAGATGACAGAGCAAGACTTAGTTTAAGATGAATAGAATAACTGAATAACTGATATAAAAAGGATATGATTATTCAAGTAATCCTTAGACAACTCCCGATGTTAGAAATTGTCCTTAATTATGTTTTCGCGTTCAAAAGTGAATTCATTTAATATAGATACTACAGCGTTTGGTGATAATCCAATTTAGTGTAAATTGATTAATCTGAAACATCAATTTAACTTTAAGAGTGCTTCCAAGACCGCAAGAATTAATAATGAAAATGGAGTTCACTTCAGCTATATGTATATTTAAATAAGCAGCTTTAGAAATGTGAACGTGGGCTGTTAGATGAAGAATGTTTAAGAGAACAGATTAAAGCTAAACTCTCTCTTGTATATTTAACGATCCTTCTGAGTCTGACTAACTCAGAGGGTTCTGTACTTGCTATATTGGGACTCGAACTCAACCACTTTACATTGGGAGTAAACGACATGACACAAAACACAAAGAAATAATCACGAACACAATTGTGTGCATGGTATCATAATGGTTATGGTCACGAACCCGTGGTCGGTGTGTAACGAGCTCGAGCCCTAGAGTCACTCAGACCCGCCGAGTACAGTGTTTGATGCATGCATTAGGTCGAAGTTTAAAGTCCTTCCATGGGCGTGGCGGGATAGTTAGGAGATGTGGTGTCGTCCTGGTCACTTGACAAAGGTTCAAAATTACACGGTCTGTCTGCAGCAGCACTTGTATTGCTTTTTAGTGCGACGTTAATAAACATTCACTCACGAACACGCACAAATCCTCAACTAAAATTTTACTAAATTATCTAGATAAAATACGAGGGGTTTGTGAGTGTGACAGAGAGTTATATTATCGTCACACTATAAAAAACATGAAGGCTCTTGGCGACGGACCTTGCAATTTTGAACCTCTATCAAATGACGAGGACGGTACCTACGATGACATCCCTGTCCACAAGTTACCACACTACTCTCACGGGAGGACTTTGAGCCTCGACAAATTTAGCGGGCATTGGACCCTCCTACATGATGAATCTTCAGTGGCACCAGGTTGAGAGCTCAAACGTCCTCCCGTTGGTGTGGTGAGGTAGTTAGGAGAAGGGGTGCCAACTCAGCTGTCATCCTCGTCACTCGACCACGGTTCAACATTACGAGGACTGTTGTCAAAAACCCTCGTGTAGCTGAACAGTGTAATATTCACTCACTCACTCACTCAATGGCAACATGACTCGAACTCGCAACACGCTTGTCACGAGTTCGTAATCACAACCACTAGGTTGTCGCGACCACACGTGGGTTGGGGGAGATCAATTTAACTATCCAATTCTAATAATCAAAATGCACTTATCAGTAATAGCCACTATAAAAGTTGTCTCAACACCTGATATTCCAAATAACTACTGATGCTTCTCACTGCAACTGACGAATTGAATCAGGCCCAAAATTAAAACTGATCTTAAAATTTCGCAATGGGAATTATTTTAATAAGGGATAAAGGTCTAGGTCAGGGGTATGCCGACTTTTCGAGGGTACGGGATACTTCTAATATTTTTAAGATGTGGTCCGTCCAGTGGCGTGGCTGCGGTAGCCTAGTGATCTAGGTAACGAACTCGAGACCGGCGTGTCGTGAGTTCGAGCCTAGTGCCACCGAAGACCCGCCGTGTTGGGGAGAAATGCATATTACATCTGTCAAGAGCTTAAACGTCCTCCCGTTGATATGGTGTGGTAGTTAGGAGAGGGGGATACCACCTCAGGTTTCGTCCTCGTCACGACCATGATACAAATTTACTTTAATCACCCTCTTGTAGCTGAACAGTGTGACGTAATATTCACTCACTCACTTTACCCAGTGGCGTAGGAGTGTCTATTCTGTATTAAAATTGTATAATTTCTTTTCTTAACACTTTTTTTTGACACGTTCCCCCTTTTTTTTAAAAAAAAAGCCAAATTACTATTTTTATTACAAAAACCTAAGTAACACGAAATTGTCACGTTTAATGCTTGAACAACTGTGAGAGACTACTAGACTATCGAACGTGGACGTATTCAACGCAGCTAGTAGGGAACATACCTGAAGTGATGAATCTGAAACCAACGTATGTACATAAATTGTTGGCTGCCGATCCCCGCACCATCGCGGGACATGATAATAAATCTAGAACCAAATCTCGTGGAAGCGGAGAGTGAGTAATGATGTCTCAATAGCCAATCCCGTGCTATCACGGAAAGAGCTGATCATCAACATTTATTCTCCCCTTCAGTTGGTAGGTATGGAAAAATTCATTTTTTCGGCTGGCATCGCGGTGATCGCTTTTTTCTCCAACAGCGGCAGTGAACGTGTTAAGCGTCATCGTCCGCTCCAATGAAGGTACACGCGTCTTCAGCACATTTATCGAATCATTTGCTAATCACAGTTGGATCGATTGTGAAAAATCGATTCTCCAATCTTGCTGGCGTTGGTGTTCCATACATATGTTTCTTTAGTATGCGCGTCTTATGTCTTCGTTAAGTCGTTTTCCCAAAATGTCTTGGTGGTCCACTAGTCGATCGCGATCAATTTAATGCCCATCCCCGGCCTAGGTCTATGCAATGAATTTCTAATTGATAGAACAAATGATATCTCACTTAGGCAATGCATATATTATTGAACTACTTATCCTTGCGAAACTCTTTTGTTTTATATACTATACCAAAACTCATCTTCATGACACATTTCCACAATAAGAAAGAGACTGAAACTTTTTATAACATTTAAAAAAAACAACAACCCCAAGCTAGTTCTATGAGGGTAACCCTGTGAGATAGCTTGTTACAAACTTTAACAATAAAGAAGCTAAAATTAAGATCAAACCCCATTAGCCATCTCACATATCATTTCAAATGCTCTTTTTGTTATCTCACTCATGCTTTCTAAATTATTTCTTGTGCTTTTTTTTTCTGAAAATGCACATTAACCCTTTATCTACCGACGGTACTTATAAGTATCACTCACTTTAAAATTACATAGAATGAACATTTTTACGAATACTCTGACGATACTTAGCAGGAATATTCTTTTAAATCCACTCTTCTAAGATATATGGCAGTACGGGTTCTATGATGAGTATTTTAGCGGGGAAGGCGAATAGTCTTAAAGCAGAAATTGCGTTTTCAGCTGATGGTGTTTTCAGCGGAATGCGGAGATTGTCATTTTTGTTCCGAAAAAGTAGTTAATATCAAAAGGTGTCTTATTTTTTATGTTAATGAAGACCTTAGAAAACGATTTGACTATTTATTTTAAGAGAACAGTGTATATAATTAATTTTACAGTTGAATATCCTTAATTAATTAATTAGCTCTAACGGATTAAATTTCTCAAAGTTGATTATTTTATTTATGTATATCTCTTAATTTTCAATGTAGTGATCCCCCCCAAAATACTGCAGTAAATCATAATGCGGTAGATAAAGGGTTAAAGATATATAATGCATTTATCTGGCAGTTAACGGATTTTTTGTTTATTCATGTCTCGCTTAGTAACAAAGCAATGGCTATTGGGTGATGCATCTCGGGATTTTGAACCATTGCTAAGTAAGGAGAAAAAATCCAGAAGGATATCCCCTCCCTCCCCAAACTTTTGAAATGTGGCTGGTAAGTGCGAAAGTGCCATTTGAGTGGTTTGAAATTACGGGATCTAAAATGGCAGCTTAACTCGCAAGCTTTAAATTTAAATATTTTTGTAAGATTTCTGTTATTTAAGTTTATTTATATCTACAAAAACAACGAAAAATATTTTTTTATCTGCATTGCTATTTGTTATTATTTCTAAAAAAATGTAATTACAGTCGAACCTCTATATAAAGAACCTATGTATTGCGAATTTTTCTATTTAGAGAACTTTTTCTGGAACCTTGAACATTTCACGATTTTCTTCGTAAAATAACCTCTCAATAGCGAAGTGCATTTTCTATATAGCGAACTTTTTCTTTTGTGAATCAATTTTTGTTCTTCCTTTTTTTAAAAAAAGTATTTCTGAAAAAAAATTCAAGTTATTCTCTGTTTAACACATTTTATGGTGGTCATAAATAATGAACTGGTTTTATTAGATCCTAACTCGTCGAGAGCAATAGAGTTCTGGACGTTTCATCCAAGAAGTGCAACCTGTAATCCCCAATGTCCAGCTCACTAGAAACACCTTCGATATCCTCTTTCACCCACAGGGGAGTTGTCCCATGTCCCAATTACAAAATAATGTATGTTTAATATTACTTGTATGCTTTAAATAATAAAATTTCCTTAAAATTCATTAATTTTTGTATAAAATTATTTTCTTAATATTGAAAATACAGTGAATTATTCGACATTCCTTTTTCTTGTTTTCTTGCAGTTTTTCTTTCTTTTTTTTGATGTGAGTAAGATATATGAAATAAACATATACTAATTAAAAAAAGGTGTGAATAATTACTTTTTCAACATATAGCGTTTATGATTTTAAAATTTGTTTTATGTGGTTTATAAAGTGTATTAAAAATGAACTTCTATATAACGAATTTTCCATATAACGAACTTTTATCCGGGATTTAGTGACTTCGCTATATAAAGAGAGATCCGACTGTATATCCATTTAATCTCTTATTATTTTATCCTCTTAAGAGTAAAAAGTAAAAGTTGTAAGATGATAAAAAAGATCTTCGTATTGGTATTCAAAGACGACTTCAATACACTCTGGTGGCCGCAATAGCCTAGTGATCATGGATACGTAGACGTGGGTAGCTTGTTAAGAGCTCAAGTGCTGGTGAAACTGAAAACCCAACGTATAGATGAGTTAATGTACATTAAATCTGTCATGGCTGAATGACTTCCTGTTAGTGTGGAAGTTTGGATAAATCTACTGAGGGTCAATGTCCCGTCGTTGGTGTGGAATGATAGTTAGGAGTGGTGGTGTCATCCTCGTCACTTGACCGATGTTCAGCACCAATAATTCTCCTGTTGTTTCATAATGTGACTTTTATACAACTATCATTCACTCACTCAATGGCAATTTGGACAGGTGTGCCAGCTCTGGTGCCATCCTTATCAATTCCCCAAGGTTCAAAATTACGAGCTCGGTCGTCATTAAGTCTCATATTGTTTATTATGCGAATGTACACCACTCATTCACTTAAGGTATCTGACTATGTTCAGAACCGGGATTTTGCAAAAGTGTAGAAATGGATAATATTTATAATATTTAGTGTCACTTAGATTAGAAAATGTATAGAAATTTGTTTTAAGAATAATATCACAATAAAAATTTATTTAAGTATAATATTTTGACAAAAATGAACACAGAATGACAAATTTTCAAAATGTTTTCCTTTTGTGAAAAATGCTTCTATTATAATAATATTTTGCCTGTATATAGCTCAGACCTCTCTACAGAGGCTCAAATAGAATTTTTGAAATATATAACTTAGAAGTGGGTTTATACATGTTTTACGACAACTGAGGGGAGAAATTTTAAGAAAAAAACGCCGATAATTATTTCAATTGGTGGTAACTCTAAAATTAATGTGAATTTTTCAAAAAAAATAGATCAGACTCTCTGGAGAAGTCTTTACTTTATATAAGCAAATTATTATTATTTTAGAAGCATTTTTTATAAAAGGAGAACTGTTTGAAAAAAGGTTATTCTAAGTTAATTTTTTGCTAAAATATTGTATTTAAATAATTCGTTTTTGTCAAAATGTCCTTAAAACAATTTTATACGTGAATTCTAATCTAAGTGACATTAAATATCATGAAAATTACCCATTTATGCGCTTTTTTAAAATCACGTTTCCGAATGTAGTCGGATACCTTAAGATAGCCTCTGATATGTTTATCTACTTTTCAAGTAAAAATTATTGTAAATTTTAGTTGTTAATCTAATGCTATTATAATAATTGTAATGTAAAAATAAGATATAAAGACTAATGCAAATTTTTTAAAGTTTTCATATAATTCCTTTTTTTAAAAATTTCCTTCACGGGAGCTAAGCCTCAGCTACTGGAGATGGACCTTGTAATTTTGAGTCTCGATCAAATGACAAGGAAGACACCTGAGTTGGCAGCCTACTCTTCAAAAAGCAAAGAATTTTGAGAAAATCAATGATAAATTGAGATTGTTCGACATAATTCTGGTATCTTTTATTTAAAAAGAAATTTGACAATTTAAAATTTTTGAAAACATGCGTACAAATTTTACAATTGCTTATAGTGGTCTTTTTTTGTTGCTGTTTTTCATTACATCTGTTGTGCATTTTTTCAATGGATGAGAAAAAAAGTTTCCTATATTTAGAGCTGTCTACTATTATTCAGCATATAAGTGGAGTATAAATCTACAGTAACATAAGATTTCAGGATAAAATAATAATGATAGAAAACAAAATTCTCTTGAAGAGGCTGAAAATAACAAGCTTTTTTGACTTAAAAACAATGCACGAGTTTTTCGATTCAGTAGATTCTTGCTGTCCTTAAAAACTTTATATTTTCCGAACGTTATTTAAATTTATTGTTATGGGATGCGGAAAGTATGTTATAGGTTTTAAAGACATTCCTTTTAGTTTTGCACTTTTTTTGGCGATTTCTCGCAGTCTATTCACAATTTTCTTTGAATAGAATATTCTGAGTAAAAAAACAAAACCACAATTTTTGACGCGACACTAGTTTGTATTATTCTTACGAGATTATACAAAAACGATGACAACATATTTATGTACTTGAGAAAATATTTTTACTTGAGACTGATAATTTTGCTTTGATTGAAAAGTCAGATTGATTTGTAACAAGGAAACGTGGTTTGGGCAAAAATTCGACAGAAATTTTAATACTCTGTAAGTCAAATAAAGTAATTTGCTTCAGTTTCTTTAATGTATACATTCATTAAAATGTACTGAATAAAATACTTCATAAATAAAAGAATGTTGCGGTTTTGGTCATTTATAAAAATAAAGCCTAAGTTCTCATGAATGAGCTGAAGTGAGCAAGCAGTTTTCATGATTTTTTTTGCTTTGAACTTTCTATTTGTAAAAAAGAAATAAAGCTCAGTCGTAAGGAATATCTACATTCCTTATTTTCAATCTACGTAAATTTGTCTAAGGCAGTTATTATAATAATGTTTTTGCACTATAAGTATTTAACCTTTCATATATAAATTTATTTTAATAATTAAATACAGCTTTAGAATACATAATATGCATTCAAAACAAAGTATGTACTATAGTTTATCATTAAAAAACTTTTGTATATAATATTATGAAATTTTTGTAAGATTTAGAATTTATTTTTGTAATGCATGTTTTGACTGGTATACATATAAAGTTTAATAAATTAGTTAAAATAAATCGAATTAATAATTTTATTCCATTTTATTTAATGTTGTTTTAAAATTAGATTAATATCCATTTATAATGCATTTGGAAATAGTTTCTTTATTCACTCTAACCAGATATTAAAATTTATAAGTTATTGTATTATTTCATGATTCTCCATAAAATTTAATGTATTTAAAAATAGAGTGTTTTTAGATGATTATTTAGTTGTAAATTTATAACACAAAGTCCAAACCTTAGCAAAATATCTAGTATTCATATGTTTTTACTTTTTTCATAATTTTATACTCTCTCTCTTGCCTTAATGTCACTCCTTTTCTTTATTATTTATGAAGATGAACAATAACTAACATATTATAGGTATATTATCTTTTGTTTGCAGTTAAGTGGGTGGCCGCGTTGAATTAAATTTGACACATTAAATTTTATACAAATACATTATAGCAGTTTTTAAAATTTATTTCGTTTTGATAGAAATGAATTGCATTATTAGATAATAAAACAGATAATAAATTAAATACAATACTAATATGAATCGTCTGAATACATATATTAATAATATAAGGTTAGTATTTTGAATTTTCTAATTTCAAAGGCTAACGACACTAACTGTTGATTTTGTGTTCATATTAGTTTATTCTAGAACTTTTGAATAAAATTATATTTTACCTGAACACACACACACATATATATATATATATTTGAATTTGTATAAAACGATTTGAAAATTTTTATGTAAAATATGAATAAACTTCTATACTGAATTACATCATTGTTTATTTATGTAAAAGATTTTGAAATAGATTGCATTATTTTATCTAATGTATGTTCTTGTAGTTTTAACAGTTTTTCTTTTTAGTTGATTTGCTAAAAAATGGAATCCATAAAGAGAGTTTCACTATTTTTATGCTTAAATTATACATTGAGATAAGTTATAAGGAATTGGTTTGATATTAGGTTCTTACAAATTTTCATGTTATAAAACATGTGTACTTCCAATGTTATATAAAATACAATTGTACTAACATTGTTTTAACTTTTGATACACAAATATTGTATGAATGGTGAAATGAATTCCAGAATTTGAAGAAAAATGTCTTGAATTAATTTATGTAATATTTTTATTTTGTTGCAATATTTTTAATATTTATGTTATGTTTTATTTTTAATGGTATTATTGTACAAATTATTAAAGAATTTAATTTGTTTTCGATACAATAAATAAGTTTTATCCCTAAAGGAAAAAAAAAATTAAACTAAAAAATAAAATTTAGAATTTTTTGAAAATAAATAAATAAACATCTTAACTAAAACACATTTCGAGTTTATTTTTTTTTCATATATGAACCAGACGTTCGAGATAGAACTGAGAAGAGCAGTGTCAAAATGTGATTTTGAAATGTCATCTGGTTAGAGAGCAAAACTGGTTACAAGTTTACAGTGTAAAAATGCCAAACATGTGTCACAAAAACACTTTTTGAGCCAGCTAACTGCTTCGTAAACTTTTTATATATTTAGAAAAGGAGGGAAGAAAGAGCGAAACCAACTGAATCAACAGAAAAACAAACCATCATCTAGAAATCTAAATTTCCCTCCACTACGCACCCCCCGCTGTGCAATTTTATAACACTAACTTTCTCCCATTTTTTCCACGCGCGCAAATAATACAAAAAGTTTTTGTTCCTTTTATCTAAATTTCTACAGAGTTACTTACAGAGCACGTTTTGCTCAGGTAAGAAACATCGATCTTAGTAGTTCGTATTTTTTCCGCGATGCAGCGCTGACTTCGGAAAATAGACTGTAGGGAAAAGTAGGGAGATTTTTAGGGGAAAGAGGGGAAAAGGAGATAGGAGGTTTCGTTGAAGCAAAATTTCTGCTTCAGTAAAACACGCGCTTTACTTGAAGAGGAAAACCCGCATCTTTCACATTGCTCGCTATGTTGCACATGCCCATAGTTCTTTTGGCCGCAGCGACCATGGGTAAGTCATTCGAGTCGCTTTATAAAATTCAAGGGCTGGTATTAAAAATGTAAACAGGCATTGAGATGAAAGTTTAATATTTAAACGAAACTGTTTAAAAATTTAGAGAATACCATAAGGGGATATTTTTTGAAAACGGATGTTTTTCTTTATAAAAACATCATTTTAGAACTCTGAAAAACAAGAAACACATTTTTTTTTGTTAAATGTTATAAAAATAATTGAAATTTTTTTTTGTTTTATTCTGGTTTGAAAGCAGTGTCTTATAAATAATTTAGCGTGGGATCGAAAGTTGGTAATTTTTTTTTATGAAAAAAATGCAAAATGAGAAAAAAAAAATTGAAGCATAAACATGTAATTCAGTTTTAATAGAGTTATTTAGTTTTGGCATTTTTTTAATAAAGAGAGATATTAGATCAACGATTTAATAATGGAGCTAAAAATGATAAAACACTAGGTTGAAAGTTTGAAAATGTGATTTTATTACATTATTCTTAAGTTTGATAGTTTAAACATTCTTAATTTCTTAAAAAAATCTAATTGAGATTTCTAATTTTCTGAATTTTTTAATTTGATTCATTTGAGTTAAAAATAAATATTAAAAACGAGAAAATTTTTTGTAATTTCTTCAATTCTAAAAAGGAACAGTACATAAATGCTTACGTATAAATATTACAATTTTTTTTTGAAATCTAGATAACGTTTGTATTTTGTGGTTATCTTAATAAGTGTTAATTGAGAAATTAATTGAAAAATCTAAATGATGTGTGTGTTTTTCTTATTGCAAAAACTGTAAAACACGAATTATTATAAAACGTAATCTAACCAAATATCACGTTCTAAAAATAATTTTTCTTAAGAGATAAAAAATTTACACGAAACCTCTATATGATGATGCACATATCTAGAAGTTTTTTGAAGTTTAAAACAAACGATTTGCAATGAATTTTTTTAAAATATACTTTTTTAACTTGTCAAAGCTTACCAAACTCAACTTTCGGCACATACATTTGGTAATTTAAGTAAAAGGTCAAAATAAAAATTTGTAATTTTACAAAGGATTTCTGATGTACAAAATAAAATCTACTATTTTTTTATTAGAAGTTTCTTTAAATATAAATTTTATGATTTTTTAATTGTTTATAAATATGCTGAAATATATTTAATAAAAAGAGGACTCAATAAAATATAAATAAGTTCAATGACTCTAAAAACAATTATATAACAACAAATATTTCTATAATGTGGATGCATTTAATGTAAAACTTTTCAACAACATTTCAGTTATATTCTGAGTGCAAATTTGTATCATTAAGAAATCTGAATTTTTTTATGCAGTTATATGAACTATGACATATAAATGATAAAATTTATCAGACAAATAAAATATATATTTTATGCTTTAATATTTGAAATAAAATGCTTTTATCGAACCTAGATTTTAATTTTTTTTGATATTTCATGCACTGTTATTGGTTGAAAAATGATCCAAAATAAGCGGCAGGAAAAAAGTTAAGAGAAATGTAGATTTAACTTCTTCGAAGGAAGTTCTTCTTTTTCTTGGAAGAAAGACTTTGCGTGTCTTGTAGCATTTTTACAAGCACGTGCGTTTTATATTGAATTACAGAACGTTATATATATATATATAGATACGGGGAATAAATTTCTTCGCTAAGACAATGTAAGCCCATGTATGATTTTCTCACTACACTATAATTACACAGCGTGAATAATCACTTAAATTATTTGGAAGGGAAAGGAAAATATTCAAAACATTTATGTATACCAAAATTTTTGTAATTTAGTCACTTTTCAGTTTGAATTTGAAAATTTTAAGTTCAAGACAGAAAATTGGGTAAAAGAGGATTTTTTTTCGGAATTAAAATTTATTTGCTACCTCTTTTCTCGCTTCAGAGATTTAATACCTTCTATATTTAATGAATTCATTTTTATCGTCTGAGATCAAGAAATAATGTATTTAGGAGCTGGAATATTTCACATTAATTCTTATATATACATAAATCTAAAAAATTGCTTACATAAAATAATCACTTATTTTCCTATTTATATCTTTCAAAAATCAAATTACATAATTCAATTTATCAAATCTAAATTGTTTGGAATAGAGCTATAAGTACTATATATATATATATATATATATAATTATGTATACATTTATAAAAGCATTTCCTCATCAATAATTAAATTATAAGAATGACTATGATCGCGAAACTTTTTATAGTAAAATTTAAAGAAGATAGGAGAACATTTGTATTATTGAGATTAAGTAAAGTTATGAAACATTAAGAATTAATTTACATGAGGAAGGATTTTGTACAATTAGGAAGTGTATGTTTTATAATGTATTCGCATATCTTGAGAAAATAAGTCATGTGGAAATTAATTATTCACACACACACACACACACACAAAGAATTTATTAAGGGAAACGTAAACGTAAAGAAAGTATTTCATTTTCAAATAATGTGAATAATTATAAAAAATGTGAAACTAAAATAATTTAGTATTCTGCAGAAATCCAAATTTATATTGGTCATTGCTGCTATATATTCCTACATTTAAATAGCCCTTCAAGTTTACATCAGAATAAAAAAAATTATATACTAAATACAATCTGTGCTGTCAGTAAGTGATTCAAGTAATACTATTCTTCAAAGTATTTTAACTGCAGATATGAAACAAAATTATTGTAATTTTTTGTTTCTTTATATCATATTCTTTACAGCAATTCTAGATTTTCTCCTTGTTTCTAAGAAACTTGACTAAATTTTCAAAAAATAAATCGCTCGAAAATAATTTTAATGAAATGATTATTCTGAGAAAAGTGCTAAGATAGATAAAATTTCTGTAATGGTCGATATTACTAATGGAACAAGGGGATAAAAAACAATTTTGTGCTGCTCGAAGGTGAAAGATTAAGTTATTAGTCCAAAAGCTTTCATTTCTGTTGTTATACAGATATCACTGCTTTCTCTTACGGATATGTTTCCCTTCTTACGTTGTTATGATATCTTAGTAGGTTTTGGGTTAACTTTAGGAAAATAAGTTGTATTTTTGCTTAATTTAAATGCAAAGGAATTTCAAATTAAAAAAAGTTTGCATGACTGAAGGTTATTTAGTACACGCACAATAAATATTAGTTATTAATTTCATCGAATATTTTCCGTGGCCCTGAGAAAAACTGGCAGGTTCTATGACCCGCATAACATTTTGAAAAATCCGTTTAACAAAGTGAAGATTTTTTGTACTAAATTTAAAGCGATATACGTTTTTAAGACTTTTGAGCAGGATAAAACAGAAACTTATTTTTTTAAGGTGACAAAAATATTGTTATAAAGAAAACAAATGCAGTTTTTTTAATACTACGCAATATTAAGTGCTGAAACAGTTCATGTGAGCAGAAAAGATTTGACCAACTCTATAATTCAGAATGTATCTCCCTCTTCACAGTCTCACTCTCTTTCTCGCAAATAATAACAAGAAAACTTCTCTGGCTATCTGCGTTCTTTAAACTTAATATGGGATGTTGCATATGGAATCATGACCTATGAAAGCTTCCAAAATAAAATCTGTAAACGAAAAAGATAATAAAAATATGTTAAACTGTAAGGTTGATATCATAAATAATTGAAAAATAGCCTTACAACTAAATTTTTTAAAAGGAAATCAGTGAATCAATGTATAAATTTAAGATTTTGTCTTGAAAGGCCTTCAATCTCTTTTTACAAGGAGTTTGTAATCACTATTTTAAGTCACAGATATGAGTAAAAGGGCTCAATAAATTTCTTTTCTGGAAACAAGAAAAATAAAAGAAATTGTACAGAAACACACTGAAAACATTCGTAAATGTTCTAAGACGTATCCGGATATTTCACTATAATGTATCATGCCATTGAACTCATGAAGATCCAAGGTTTTCGAAGCACTATGTGTTGTCAATGTGTTCCTCATATCAATATTACTGAGAGATGACTATCATGTGTGATGGATTCTCAGCTCATTTCAGACAGAGAGATAATTGCACCTCTAAATAGCGAAGTTGGAATTCAAACCCAGCCTAACATTCACTAGTATGGCAAATCATTTATTTCTAAAATGATGTGAGATTTATCAGTAAAGATGTGATTCTATGCTACTACTATTCTCTATATATCTATAATATAACATAAACTCATCATAATGTTAGTAGCAGAATGAATAAGAAATATATTTTATATTAATATTGGTCTGATATTTTTCTTATAACAGTTCAGTTATTACTTTCTAATTGATAGAAATTTATTAGATATAATTTTTCTGAAAAAAAAATCCACTTAATGAAATTCAATGTTATAAATTAGAGACAGACTATTATTTCTTGGTATATATTGGCTAGCAGAAAATTTGCTGTTTCAAGGGTAACCAATACAATTCGATGGATAAAAATCGGTCAAAAATTTAAAGGAAATATTTTTAGCCTAAGCTATATTCATTATATAATTTCTATAATTTCACAAAATTTGGAAGCTCTGAGTTAAAAAAAATCCATAGTTGTGATAATTTTTGTTCGTTTTTATACTCATATCCCTCAATGGCAAATAAATAGTTTACTTTTATTTAAAATTCTGAGGCTTTTTTTCTGTTATGCCAAATGCTTTGATATTTTTTATGCTTATTGCTATTAGTAATTGCAGAAAAAGTTGGTATGCAGTTTTACATCAAAGCAATACTTATTTTAAGAGATAGTTAAGTTTAGAATCTGTATGCATTTTTCAAGGAATTTTCAATAAGTATTCATAAAAAAAATGTATTTTGCAAATATCAGTCCTGTTAGTAGAAAACCTATGCCAACCTTTGTTATACAAAGTTTGAAGTACTAATAAACCAAATTTCATGTGTTTACATCAATTATTGTAGGAGAGAGAGAGGGGGGAGTGTAGCGCATTTTAAAATTCTTCTCTTCTTAAATTCTTAAATTTTAAAATTTTTCTTTAAAAAATTAAATGGATAGCCTTTTGTAGCCCTTTGAGCACAAAATCTGTTTGAGGTAATTCATATACATAGTCTACTGCAAAAAATTGTAAAAACCAGTAAATCAAATATTTTTATTATAAATAGTACCATGTCCCTACAATATTTTTTCACTACCAAGTGAGGAAATAATAAGAATGACTAATGTAAAACATTCTGATTTTTACAGTTTAGTGGTATTGTTTTGCTATCAAATTCCTTCTATTATATGATAATATATTTTTTAATATGTTGGAATTACTTATACCGTGGAACTGGTTAGTACTTTTTTTGCATGTCAATGAAAATACAATTACTTACGTGTTATTAATTTATCTACCTCAAAATTTCAGTTTTATCCGATTCAATATACGACAGTTAGGAATTCTGATATGAAAGTGTTGTTGATTGTAGTTTCCACTGATGTTGTGTGGAAACATAGAAGAGTGAAATATGTTTCTTCACATTGTTTTTAACAATTTTGCTGAGTAATACAGGTAAAATGACGTGTGAAAACTTTATCATAGATATATACAGTCGGACCTTTATTTAAGGAAGTCACTAAATTCTGAAAGAAAGTTCACTATGTTGAAAATTTCTTGTATAGAAATTCCTCTTCAATATACTTTAGAAACCACATAAAACAGATCTTAAATTCATAAACATTATGTATTATTAAAAATTATTTTTATTCATTTTTTGTAAGTTTTAATATCTATTTATTTTATATATCTTACTCATAAAAAACATTGTCTAGAAATACACTGTATTTTCAACTTCGAAAAATAGTTTTATATTAAAATTAATGAATATTTAACAAGATTTTCTAATTTTAAGGCGACAAGTAATTTTAAACATACATTACTTTATAACCAGTAATTTTAAGCATACACTACCACATGCATCCTTAAATTTAATTACTGATAAAATCTATTAATTTTATTTGAAGTTTTCTTTTTTTGAAACATTACGGCTATTTCATTGCTCTAGGTGATTTAGGTACTTGGTAAAACCAGTTCAAGGTCATTGATCTCTATAAAATGTGCTAAAAGAGAGAATAATTTAAAAAATGTACTGAAATATTTTAAAAATAGGAAGAGAAATAAAAATCGAATCACACAAGAGAAAAAGTTCATTAAATGGAAAATGTATTTTGTTATTTGGACGCTATTTTACAAAGGTGATAGCGAAATGTTCTTCATTCCAGGAAAAAGTTCTAAAATTAGAGAAATTCGCAATAGAGAGGTTCGTTATATGGAGGTTCGACTGTACTTTATTCTGAATTGTAAACAACAGAAAACGGCAACGAAGACCAATAGATACCAAGCTTATATATATATTCATCCGAAAATTGTAGGGTTATGTTGTTGAGTTCTTAGGAGAGATTATCACAAAGGGGATTGCAGGAGTTATCTGATACATGATATGTGGTAGATAAGAGATAAGAAAAAAAATTCGTATCTATTAGGAACAGATAAGATAATCGCGTGTGGCTACTCTTTCTTTTTTCATCATATGAAAGACGTTCTCTATTGCTGTTTTGATCGTCTGATTCTAATTAGAATTAAAAGGTTCAATGAATTGAAGTTTTTGCTTAATACAATTTTTTTTAAATAATATTATTTTTCAATAATAATTTTCTAAATTTCAAAAATTATCAATGTAACTCTAATCTTACTTAAATAGTTTCACTCAAGATATCGTACAATTGTATTCTAAAAAGGAATGAACAATTTTACTGTGTTCCAAAATTTTGTTAAGAAAGCTTATTAAAAATATACGCACTATTTTATGATCTGAAATTAGTCACCAGATGCGGGATTCGAATCTGTAAATGGGAAAGCGTTAATTCTGATAATCCTGATCAGGACAATGGAACAAAATTATTAAATTATTGTATTGTCATAGGTCCTGGACAAGTGTACAAAATTTCGAATTAATCTGACCATTTAAATTGGGTAACAATTCAATTAAAATATTCCGTTTCATAAAGAGAAACTTATAAAGGATGTTAAAAATTGAAATCTCAAGACGACCAGACAATGAAAGATAAATGTATAATTACAAATACAATAGGGTGAAAATATAAAACTTGGATGCTTCAGTATTATAAACATTGCTGATTTAGGACAGCTTATATATATATATATATATATATATATATATATATATATATATATATATATATATATATATATGTGTGTGTGTGTGTGTGTGTGTGTGTATACATACTATATGCTTACAACGATAAAATTAATGATTTAATAATTTTTCACGTAATAAGAAATACTACCATATGTTGATGTATATCAGACCTTAAAAAGCTTATATTGTTGTATTGGACGGATATGCATAAACTGTTTTGATAATAAGAATTTATAAAATTTTACTCCTTTAATTCTCAGAAAAAACACAGGAATTTGATATTTGTTTGGAAAATTTAAAAAATGATTTTTGGGAAACTAAGATTTTTTGAAGTTGAGTTAGAGCGAAAAAATGATGCAACAAAAATAACTTTTAAGTAAAGCGTATATATTTTTTCTGTTGTTTTATAATGAAAATGAGAATAAATTCCTGATAGTAGATTTATTCTTTTTAGTATTATGTAAACACGAAATTTTAGAACAGAAAAATGCAATAGTTCTTGATATAGAAATTTGGATTAAGTATTTTTAAAGGTTTTATATTATTCAATATGTTTTAAATGTGTGTGCTTGAGAACTGAATTTATTAAAGCCTACAACATTAAATAGGATTAAATATTAATATTAACGAAATATCCCTTATTCCTCTTCTGAGACATATATGTAATTTAAAGCTTTAAAAATAGATTCTTCTAAAATAAGAAAAAAAACCCTTTATTCAATTCCTATAAGTAGTCTATGATCACTTATGTTTCTGTTGAATAACAAGGCATTATAATTTTTATTAATGAATATCTTTTTTATAGTTAATTTTATGCATGCATATAAAAACAATGAACATGGAATATTTTGAGTGTAGATGATATATAGTTTCATGTGGATAAGTGGAAAGTTCCTTCTGTCTTTGTTCTAAATGACCAGAGAATATTTTTAAAAAAGGAGTCCAAATAACATTCCTTACAAATGGTTATTTATGGAAATGCGTAAAATAATGGAAAATAGCGTAATTTATTCACAAAAAAATATTCTATATTTAAATGTTTGAGAAAATAATATTTAATTTGGTATTTTTGTGAAGTTAGGAAAACTTACAAACATTATTTATTTTAAGCAAGAATGTTAAGCCTAAGTTTTACATCAAAATTTTTTGACTTTTATGTTTAATGGAATTTTTGAATAAATCATGCTTTTTAATTAGTCACACATCATGAAACTCCTACGATATGAGTTTACGATATCCTCCTACGAAACTCCTACGATACGAAGTAAGAATGTTTTGAAAAAACTAAAGTGAAATAAAGCTTAAAAGCTCTGTAATTGCATTTTTAAAATCTTGGCCGACGTACAATCACTAATAGTTTTATTTGAAATGCTATATGAGTAGAATTCTGTACACGAGAAATAAGTATATTAAAATCTTACTAATTCAAAACAAAGATTTGAAGCAGTTGCTCAAATTTAAGACCAACAGGTAATTGTTCAAAATGCGTGCTGCGTATAATGAACAACAAAGATCTCCCGAAACTTTAACAGCTGTTTTTATTTACCTTATTCTGGTAGAGACTTTCTGCAAAACAAGACATTAACGGAGCTGAAGTTTTTAAATTCCGCGTCTTGCATTAACAAATTTTCTCAGGTAAGCTGCTTCTGAACAACTCTCAAGAAGAAAGAGTCATAAAAGCGTAACGCATCCATTTTTTTCTTTTGGGGAATAGAGAGCAGTTTCTATCGCTACACAAGTTCGGAAACTTGAATACTCTCCAAGAAAATGTTTCGATAATATTTTCTTGAGGTTGTCAATACTTTGATACTTTCTGATAGATGAAATGTTAGGAAGAGATTACAAGAAACAACGTATATATTTTAAAGCAGTTATTAAGATAATTCTAATTTGAAAAGTTTGAAAAATGTTTCTCTTTACAAAACTTTAATCTAAGAACTGGAAATTTCATATCAATTTAGAGCATTACATAATGCTAATATCTATGAAGTACTTAATATTTTGGATATAGAGCCATTTAATAAAAAATGGGAAGCACTTACTAATTTTATTACCTCATTTAAGTGTGTCACGCAGTTTAATTTTCTTTTTATCTGTACTTTTTAAGGCATGAATTTTTAATAAACATAATCATTCAAAATTATGAAGAATCAAGTGACCAAGAATTAATCCGTATTTATATTATGCCTTAAGCGGTCAATTTTTCCCCCAAAATGTTTCAAACAGGCGCACCTTTTTTTAATGCATATAACCAAGTATAATACTTAACAGAATGTGAAAATGGAAAAATTGCATTTTAATTTTCAATTTTAAAATTTCCACGCTATTTTTTATTTTATAATTGTAAAACACAAAAACCCTAAATGTTTGAATTTTATAAGTACTATCTTCGTCCTATAAATAATATTTCATATAACTTAAAATGATTTCTTTCATATTAAAAAAATTCATATTCGTTCATATATATAAATATATGAATGTATATGAAATTTTTATTTAAATATGAGAGAAATTATTTTGCAATTTAAATTTTTTTCAGTTTTTTTTATTGAATATTTCTGTATCTTTAGAAGAGAATTTTGACTATATATATATATCTATATATATTCACTCATAAAGTGCACACAATTTGAAGCATGGTGTAATACTCAGTCTTACATTGCTATGGAGGTGGAGATAATATCGCCTTTTTTATGTTATCTTTCTATTTATTTTCGAGCAACAAATTGCGCATTGCTTTGCAATTCTTGTTAATTATCGAATGTTTTCAAGAATCTAAATCCCTGTCTTCAATAAAATTTTCCGTATCAACACCAAGAAATCCCGGATGATAAGTATTTCAGTACCATGGAAAAATTACACATCTTAAAGACTATAGCACTAATAATCTCAATATAAGAATTAAAGTATGTGCAATTCAAAGATAGAAAGAAGAAAATATCAGTGGTCGTACAGTGTACGGGCATACCGTTTGTGACTAGCTTTCGGTAGCCCGTACGGTGTACGGGCAAGCCAGTTAAAGGGTTAGAATGCCTTTTATATGCAGTAATTTTAACTTTTTTTCTAGTAGCATTTAACCATGTAAGTCTTGTTTAAACATAAATATTTATTATGCGTATAATGTTTATTGAAAGATATTTTTTAGGAAAAAATTCTAATATACTTATTACTTAAAGACAAAAACTTCCTTTGTAAATAAATGTTACAGAAGTTTTTAATTAAAAAAATAAGTCAGCCGGGGGAATAAGTAAGCTATCCATTTTCAATAACTGCGTTCAATTGAATATTATATTTGTAATGAGATCAGCAAAATTGGATAAAAAGACGAGGATAAATTCAAAATCTTTTATAAGCCATTAGTTTTTTGCTCAATAGTTTCCTTTAACCCAATTAAATTAATTTTTTTTTCTTTATCTGAAGTTAATTTTTTAGCATATTCTCTTACATGGAATAAAAAGTTTCATAAACAGGTATTAAAAAAAATCTCATGAATATAATTCTGATTTAATTTTCAAACAAATAGTTTTCCGACTGAAATATTGGTGTTTTTAATCTTAACAAGATATATGATGCAGCTTCAGACAAACCGAGTACGTTAAGAACTTGAAATTTTTAACCTATGTGGTAAAATGATATTGAAACATATTTCACATAAAACAAAGAAACTAAACAATAGCTTTTAAAATTGCAGTAAAGTAATTAAAATTTTTGTTTAGCTTCAATATTAGAATTAGAAAAAAAGAAATATCTTAGCCAAATGTAGTTTTTTTTAATTTAGAAAAAAAGAGAGTTCAGCTTATACTCTTTTACATCTAATCCTATCCAAATTGAAATGGAAAACGAGAATATGAAATATTTTTTTATGGTATGTGTACCCAATCTCTATTTTCAATAATCAAACAAACTGGTTGGATTAAGGAAAAAAATAAACGTGTGCATAAAACCGGAAAAAAACTTTATTCCTTAAGTTAAAAAAGGCAATTTAGATAGAAAAAATCCCAAAATATCCTTCCTCAGCTGTTTGCTTTTATTGTCCTTTACTACTTTCTAGGAGACTAGATTAACAATTTTCTTTTTAATACTTAAAAATTCTTGGTAGTTGATAGTCTTTTTTCTCCTTAAATTAGTGCTTCTCAAACTTTCAATACTTGCGACCGAATTTCAATCATAATTTTCCTCGCGCCCCCCCTCCATAAAATAACAATGTATTGATTTAAAAAATAACGTACTAAAAGCTACATGCTAAAGCTACAATATGACTTTAATTATAAACCGTACAAACTATCAAGATAAGTATATTAAATTTTGTGTATAATTTTGTATATGGCAGGCCCATGGGAGTCATTAATAATTATTAATCTTGTTCTTAACTTAGTATGGATAAATTAATTATCAAATACATTGTGCAATGCAGATGCATTAATACGTATATTATGTGTATGTGTGCAAATGTGTATTTTACTTTTTTATTATGTAAGAATGTATTTGTTTTGCTTCCTTTCAGTACATTTGCCATTTTTCAAAACTTTTATTTTTGACTTTTTGATATGCTCGCGCCCCCTTCTAGGGTTATCACGCCCCCCCCAAGGGAGGCGCGCCCCACAGTTTGAGAAACGCTGCCTTGAAGATAAATGTATTGAAATACAGTACGTTTTTTTTTTTTCAAATCATTGCAAGCATCTAAAAGTTTGTTAAAACGTCGCTGACAGAAACGAAGTAATATGACGAGACACTCAAACGTTATATTCAATCTTAAATAAAGTTTGCGTGATCTCGGCTTTCTGAGATGACAATTTCAATTTCGTTATAGAATGCAACATTTCGTGTATTTTGAAAAGATACGAGAATGTTTAATTTTCTTTTAATTTCAGGAATCTTGAAATTTAAGAGTTATAAAATATAGCTATTGCCTTGACTGTAGCGAATTTAATTCGTTAAAATATTTTTGCATGTCGTATAGGAATATGGAATCGTAACGTTAGATTTCCTTACCAGATTTATTTTTATACATTAGATTCTAAATTTTGAATACACGCGATAACATTTAAAAAAATATATAATAATATAAAAAAAATTTTAAGTTAATTCCTACTTAGGTCAACAATGAAAATTTTTATTTTAGTTACATTTTATTATATAGCTGCAATTAATATAAATATGTATATATACATGATAGAATCACAATATTAAGTGACAAAATAGAAAGCTATTTTCCCTGCAATTTTCCGTTTTCCTTTCTTACATATGGTGTTGGACTATTTTTGCTCGCTTGTAATAAATTTAACTATTCTAATAAAACAGTATTGCAAAAAAGAAAGCACATTCTCAGAAATTAGGCCATCACAGGTGGGATTCAAACCCACGACCTTTAAATTAGAAGTCTAACGCGCGCGCTATCCATTGCGCTACAGGGGCACAACGAGCAATTTTTCTTTCTATATATGCTGCTGGACTATTATTTTGGTTTGTTACTATTTAGTCATCTTTTAATTTAATTAATGAATTAATATTTGAAAAAAACTGTATTAACATCAAGTGTCATCCACTACAAGTTTAAAAAATGTATTTGAGCTTGAATGAACGAATAGAAAATATTTTATTAACGATTGAAAGTTTAAAAGATATATATATATATATATATATATAGGGAGAGAGTGAACTAATAATTGGAACTGAATAATAAAATAGGTTTTTCATAATTTTTTGGTACTTTTATATAATAGAAATAAGTTTAGTATTTTCGTAAATAATAGTGAACTTCACATTATGTAAAACTTGTAATTCAAATAACAACTTAATTGTTTAACATTGTAATTGTTCAATAGATATAAAAAAATGGACCAGATTTTATTTATAACACCCTTCATAGATAAATATGTGAATAAGACAAATGTAAGGATTATAGCATAAACTATAAATTACATACTTTTTTCTGCTCCTATCACTTAAGAGTTTAAGTTAGAATCTGTGTAAATATATTATTCTTCAGTAGTCACTAGTATTTTACCAATCCCTCTTTTTTTAGCGTAAAATTTTAGTTTCTAGAATTATAACACTATGATTCTTAAGTAATATTTAAAATATAATTGTTCATATACATAATATTTTTCTTTACCAAATGAAGGAAATATTCACTTAATTTCCTTTAAACAAACTAAACGAAAACCTCCTCTCTATTAGAACAACTTTATGCATGTAATTTTATTCTGAAAGGGAATAGAATAGTTGTTTGTGATGAAAAAGAAACATAAGCGAATTTATTATTCTGTGTGGTAATCGAGGGGGGGGGGGACTTTGAATATTTCTAGGGCACATCATAGATAATAAATCATAATGGAAATATCATTTGATAAAGTGACTATTCATAACAAAACTCTTTGCTTAAGATATAGAGTTCATTCTTTTTAATCACGAGAAGCTATTGTTTCATAAAAAGCTCTTGGTTTTAATTCCTTAAGTCAACGTTTCTCAAACTGTGGGGGCGCGCCCCCTAATGGGGCATGATAACCTTACGTAAGAGGCACAAGCACATCGAAAAGTCGAAAATAAAAGATTTAAAAATATTATTAATTTACTTAAATGAAGCTAAACTAAATACATTCAGACATGATAAAAATGAAATATATATTCACACTGATACGCTTATAAATATATCAATACAGCACAATGTATTTGAAAATTAATTTAACAATACTAAGTTAAAAAAAATTAATAATTACTAGTGATCCCATGGGGTTGTCATATGTAAAATTATGTACACAATTTAACACTTATCTTGATAATTTGTGCGGTTTATTAATAAAGTCGTATAGTAGCTTTAGTCTCAAAGTACATTATTATTGAATTAAATACATTATTATTGAAGGGGGGGAGGGGAGGAGGCAAGATGAAAGATATGATTGAAATTTAGGTCGTCAATATTGAAAGTTTGAGAAGCGCTGCCTTGAGTAACTATTTTACAAAAAATCTGCTAAAATAATATCGTACGATATTTTAAGAGATCTAAGCTACATTTTAAATAGTATTTATTTCAATTATTATTTTGATTTCTGACTGTCATGTAAATTTATTGGGGCGTTTAACTAAAAATATCATTAGCAATTGAAAAAAGTGGGCTTTAATTTAAATTCTAAATTACACACTCGAAGTTCTTAAAATTTTCTATTCAAGTTTATTTAAAAAATAACTATATATAATAACATTAATAAATGGTGTCTTTTCTGATAGGCTAAATTAGGGGCTTAGAAAATAATTTAAGCCAAGAATTAACCATGTAATTCAGAAAGAAATTGTTGCAAACTTTTTTATTTATACTTTTTCTGTATGTAATACTTTCGTCATATAGTTTTTCATTTTAACTGCACATTTATGAGCCATGCAATTGGACTATAATTGGATGACAATAAACTAAATGTAAAATCCTTAAAATCAAAATATTTTTTATTAAGTATAAAGGAACACAAAAAAATGAATAATGTTTTAAAGAAGAAAAATGCATTTTTGAAATTTTTATGATAGGGATTTAACCAAGCAAGATCATTTGCTACTTTTATTTAATTTCGTGAAATCTTCTTCCTGAAAATGGAGTTTACTTTTGAACCAAACGGATTTCCTGTCTTAAAATTATGCATTATTTACAGATCGAGAGAGATCACGTTTTGCAATACGAAATGCTTGCAAAATCCAGCCGAACTTTATTTCAGATATATTTTGCGGTATTACTTTTGCACGTGACACCGTGCAGCAGTGAAAATGTCTCTATAACAAAATGAGTTCGCACTTTTTGAATTCATATAGAAACTTTATAAGTATAACATTTAACTCAAACTTCATTTTTTCACACATAAATTTTAACTACTAAAACCTCTAAGGATCTAATCACTAGATTATTTATCCTTTATAGTTAAATATAACGGGATGGAGGAAATTTATCATCTATATACTTAGTAGAGAAAATATTATACCACATACAGTTTTTTAGATAAATAAAAAGTAATTTATGCATTTATACATAGTAAAATTGCTTTTGAACAAATAAGGTAACCTTTAAAGGAAATAAAGGAAAAATAAATTTTTATTTTTTTCTTAAAAAAATGACATTTGAGAAAAAAAGTAGGGAGATTGTAGAGTTTTAAATTTTTTTCGAGAAACTCAATAATTTAAAATATGAAAAATTTAGTGATCAACATGATGCAAAAATAAGCATTTAGAAAATCGTGATATTTTCAAATTTATTTAAAATTAATTTTCTGCCGTTAATAATTTACCATAGTAGTGAACATAAGATAGATCAAAGCTATTTTTTTAAATATTTTAAGGAACGTTCCTGAAGTTTTCCACCATTATGATCAAAAATTCAGAGGACATAAATTTTTAAAATTGTAAAGGAAACGAATAAAAAAAATCACATTTAAATTTGCAATGTTACATTTGTTTTAGCATTGTTTCTTAAGGGATGTTAAAGATTTTGAGAGAAATCTTGGTAGAAACAAATAAGAATTCAAGCACATTTTAAATTAGTTTTTACTTCTATTTAATTTTACTTACCGTTATTTCAATTCTTTTCATATTTTCGGATAATAAAGTTATGTTGATAATATTACTAATATTGAATTTTAGTATAAGGTGTACAGGTAAGTTAATTTTTTATATAAAAATTGGGGCTTTAGTGTGCGAAAATTGCTTTCAAATTGATTACTCAAAGTATTATTCATTTCTATTCACTAATGTTTCTCATCTTTCTGTCAACATACCGAGTACCGCATTGAGAGAGCTACTAGTATTTACAGTCTATCCATGAATCGACTCACTTTTTTTTCTATTTCTTGTAATAACGGAAGTAATGAAAGTATAAAGCAATGAGTCATTGAACGAAATATGAGGTAGTCTGAAGTAAAAATGTTTGAAGTATACGTTGGTGGGTAAATATATACTATTGAATGTTTGCAAGTAGTTTTAAACTGGCACTGCAAAATGTGATTTAGAAATTTGTGTTGCAAAACCGAACTTCCCACAGTTTCTTATGTTTTGGAATGTCGTAATGAATACACTTTTCATCCCCATAGTTACAATTAGACACAAAATGACACACACACAAATCCTTACACTTATGTTCTTAGAGCAGCTATTCACTCAAATAAAAAAAAACTTTCCACGTTTCTTAGCTTTAATTCGTTTGATGCCCAATTTCTTTATTGTTAGACTATTTCTATGATTGAGGCATAATGAAATTGCTTGTTAAATCACATCCAAATATTCTATAATTCTTCTTGCACTTAACACGAGTATTTGATCAAAAGCATCTCCAACTCTGCATTTAAACATTTGGTGTCTTCCTTCACTTTCCTTATCCTTCGCGTCAAAATCACGATTTTCGGACCCTCTAGACCAGTACTTACAAGTTGAAATTGATGAAACATGACCCCCATGAGCCTCAAACAGCAATCGGTAAACCTTCAGCTCCTTTTGTTCTTCAAATGGAAAAAGAAAAGCATAGTTTCCTTCATACTGTCTTTCGTTTGCACAAAAGCCGACATATTTCGTGTCTAGAAAAATTATGCCGTTTACTATTCGACAAAATAAGACGTTCTGAAAACAAAAACCTATTGATGATGCTTTAACACGAGAGTGGTTAGGTTACGATATGCTGCAATTTAACACAAGTAACTCCCTCTTTGCAAGTCCTTTAAAAACTTACTTGTGGTCTCAATAATTTTTAAAACTTACGGTAGCTGAAAAAGTAATTTTTATCATATTGTTTAAACATTAAAAATAAAGATCTGGATTAAAAAATAAATACATAAGATTTTTTTCTAAGTAGTTTTAGACAGTTCCATATACACTCATGTCCATAAATTAAGGATAATTCAGAATCACACAGAAATTGAATTCTAAAATAAAAATTTCACCTGTAAATTTATCACACACATCTTGAAGAAGAATATGCAAATTACAGGAAACCACCAGATGGCGTGGATAGTACGTCACGATGACAAGAGTGTAAGAGAGGGGTATATAAGAAATGGTGGCAAAGAAGTAAAATTGTTCACAAGCACTTTAAAAGCTTTTCAGTGCAATAACCGCATAGTTATGGCACAAATGAAGCATTTGGATGATTTTTTACGTGGTAGAAATATTGAACGACTGAAATGTGGACGTACCCAGCGGGAAGTATCCGAGGAACTTGGAATCGCCCAGAGTGTCTTTTCCAGGATTTGGTAACGATTCCAAGATGATGGTAATGTGAGTAGATGTTACAGCACGGGTCACCCCCGAGTTGCAACGCCGAATGAGGACCGGTATTTGGCAAATACTGCCAAAAGAAACAGACGGAGCACAACATCAGACCTATCTCGTCAGCTCTCTTTAGCTACCGGTACAACAGTTTCAAGGCAGACCGTGTACAGACACTTAGGGCACATAGGTCTATATGCTCGTAGGCCTGTCAGATTTGTTCCACTTAAAGCAACTCACTGTCGTCTACGATTAACCTGGAGTAGAGAGCATGCATTGTGGATACCACAACAGTGGTCTTGTGTGATGTTTTCCGACGAGTCCAGGTTTAGTTTGCAGTCTGATTCCCGCCGGACTTTAATATGGAGAGCGCCCGGTACCCGTTAACACCAAGAGAACACCAATGAACAACACCGTTACGGTGGTGCAGGATGGCTCGTTTTGGGAGGAATTATTCTTGGTTAAAGAACTGCCTTGCATGTTCAGAGTGTAACGATGACAGGCCACATCTATCGGGATGTCATTCTGAAACAACATGTACGTTTGTTTCGGGGCGCCATGGGTGCTGAATTTCTGTTTATGGATGACAACGCCCGTCCTCACCCTGCAAACATTGTAGACGAATGCCTTCAATCGGAGGATATCACCCGTATGGATTGGCCAGCATACTCACCGGACTTGAATTCAATAGAGCATGTGTGAGATATGCTTGGCCGACGAATTGCAGCCCGTCAACTCCCTCCCACCTGTCTACCGGAACTTCGGATGGCATTGCTTGATGACTGGTGTAATATTCCCAAGATCAGATTGATAATTTGATACTCAGCATGCCTAGACGTTGTAAGGCCTGTATTGCATCGTCTGGGAGACATACTCCGTATTAACCATCATACTAGCCATGTTATACTGTTTTTTCTAAATAGGTTCTTTTTTGAAATTTGCTCCAGGGAGTAAAATTTGCAAATTTTATTAATTATTTCAAACATATAGCATCTTTTTTGCTGTTTACCTTTTGTTTAATAAATAGACTTTACAAATAAGTCAAATTTGTTTTGCTTCTGTCTCTTTCTTTGCCTGAACATCATTATCCTTAATTTATGGACATGAGTGTGCATTTTTACACTCATGTAGTTTGAATTAGATAAAATAGCCGAGAGATTTCCTTTGTTCAAACCATTTTTATTACATTGTTTAATATAATTATATTAATTTTATATTAGACATTGTTCTTATTGAATAATAATTTCATATTTATTATATTTTGTTAATGACAATTTTACTATACGCTATTTCATGTCAATAATATATTTTGTTAGTTTTATTTCAAAATACACAATAACGGGGAACGAACTTATATATAAAAAGACAGTGATACATATAGTGATATTGTACGAATGAGGGAGTGTGTTTATACATCATCACACTTTGTCAATGGAAGGGCTAATGGGGACGAACCTCGTAAATTTGAACCTCGATGATGATGAGGAAGTGAGGAGGATGGCATCTGAGTTGGTACCCCTTCTTTGATCCTTCCACAACACGCCAACGGGAGGACTTTTAGCATCAACAGTTTTAACTATTTTAGCCCTTCTAAGCGTTGGTAATACTGTAGGAAGGCTGATTAATAGCAAGTATAAATTAGTTTATGTATTGGTAATATCACAGATGATTTATTAGAATATTGAATCTCCGGATTAAAAATACTATCAGTAACTTGAAAATGACTTAAGTAACGTTACGGTTAGAAGCTCATGTAATTCACAACTATCACTATTAGAGTTCTTTTTTTTATGCACCTGAATGTAAAATTGCAAAATGAACTGATAAAAAGGTATAATCTAGTTGTTTATTTAAGCTGAAAATATATAGTATTGATTAACCACATGATAACGAATTTTACCTAAAATATGAACAACAATAATATTACAAAATTAAAATGAGCAAAAGGAATAACGATAAATTATCCAATTAACTTTATTTAGCATAACATTGTAAAGATGACTATTTAGAAAAAGCTATTTGTGGCTAAAGCAATATTGTAAAGATCTCCATGACTTTTGGAAGTATAAAATAATATTTTTTCTACTTCGTACGCGTAAAGACATTTATTAAATGCATCGAAAATACATACTTTATTTATCTATATGTGTTTAAAATAGAGCTCTATTTCAGTAACTCATTTTTAGTCAGCATAAAAATTTAGAGCTCCATCACACATACATTTGTTATATATTAGTTTTCATTGAGGCAGAAACATTTAATTGATTCGAATATTCATGAAAACTTCTTTCTTATTAATGTCATAAAAATGATTTTTAGAGAAACTGCTTTCAAAATTAAATTTAGTTACAGAGATTTATTTCTCACTTTTTACTATAATGATAAATGTTCTATCAGGTTAAGAAGGATTTATTTGTAACGATTGATATGAGTCCAGACAATGTAATATATTACACTTTACACTTTTAATAGAATTAAACCATGTGTACTTCTATGTAATGAAACTAAATGTATACGGTTCGACATTTATATATGTATGCTTAACGTTTATAATTTAATTTTATTATGATAAACAAAATTTAGAATGTATTAGATGTATTTAGAAAAATTTAATGTTTATTAATAAAACTTTTCACAATTAGAATTTATTTGCACCAGGAACAATTTTTGAGTAAGAATGTTTATATTAAATCAATTCATAACAAAAATATAGCTAAATTATTTTGTATCAATGTTATAAGTATTTTTAAGGAAAATTTTATTATATATCCAAGTTTTATTCGGTAACAAAAAATAATTTAAGATCTATGGAAGTAATAATGCAATACTTAAATGCAAAAATATTTCATAAATTGTTAAAATCTATAATAATTAATAATAGTTAACAGTTTGAGAAAAATAGTTTAAAGAAAATTGTACAAATAAAGTTACAAAAAGATTTAAATCTGTTAAGTATTATATTATTTTATTACAAAGTATACTATTTACAAAAAGTTATTGGAAAATTTAAAGATGTTCTTAAAATTTGTACGCTGAAAATATTTTAATGTTATCATAACGATTTTGTGTTAATTCTTTGGGAAATTTTGAAATATTTTCTAGATCACGCGCCTTTTAAATGTGAAAGTCATAAGCAAAAATGATTTAACAGTTAGTTTGTGCCGTTATGTCAATTAGAACAGCAGTACGTATATATATCGAGTATAAGATAATTTGTAATAAACAGCAGATGAAATGTTTAATTAAAATAAATAAATATTTAAGGTTTATATATATATATATATTATGTAGTAGAATTACTAGAACTAATAGCACATAAATGAAAAATGAATTTATTTTCTTTTACTGAAAGCATTTTAAGGATTTTTTCAAGTTCGTAAGCTTTATTTTTGAAAAGAAGACATGTGCAATTACATAAATATTAAATTTTTATTAACATTTGTAATTTGCATTACAAAATCCGTGAAATATTATATAATAATTTAAACAACATTTTACAATTTCTTAATGAATAAGAAAATAAGCAAGTAATCAAAAAAAGTTACCTAGTTCCTTTATTTTTGATTTAAAACTACATCTTTAGATATGCTCGAATGCTAGCATAATCAGTTGATTCTTTCAGTTAATCGTATTGTACTTTATTTTATTTGAGAGTTAAGTGTATTAAGTATGCTTTTATTTCTTACAAAAAAAGTTTATTTTCGGATATTTTCAGTGAATCTAATTTTTCTAATTCTATTGAGTTAAGGAAGGTATATTTAACAGCATGAATTGTAATTTTTTTATCTCTGTTAGACCATTACTTCTGAATTTAAAGTCAGTTGTAGTTGTGTGTGTGAAGGTACTTGTATTTTTACTTAAATTAACCATGCATGAAAAATTTTAAAATAAAAGCTCAAAACTTTATTTTATATGAGAGTTAAGCGGACTTCTTTTGTAAAAATGAATAAAATAAAAACATCAGCATAAATATGGTAGTAAGTAATGATATATAATTATATTAGTTTTATGGTCACCTATTGCCTTACATTTGGATAATTAAAAAATTAAATCGAATTTTTACTAAAGTTGAAAAAATTATTTAAATTTATGAATTTCTCGAATTAAAAATCAGAATTTATTTTCCTACATTGTATCGTTTTATATTTTTTTTTTTACATTTTACACTAGTTCTTTTTATATTGGACTTGTGTTAAATATTAGTCTCTCTCTCTCGATTGGATATCTATAATACATTATAACATATTATTGTTATGATAAATTCTAATGCGGTACTTTTATAATACATTCTAACACATCATCGCTATAATACACATTTTAATACATTATTCTTATAGCACATTCTTGTTATTTTTATTAATGAATGCATGTGTAATGTATTATATTATAATAAAAACTCAATTTTTCATGAGTATTCAGTTCATTATTTAATTGAACCAAATGACTCGAAATTTTTCATAAATTTTAGGCAGAATGTACAAGAAAGGAACATCTCTATGACAGCAAACACTTCTTATGCTTAAATTACAGAAAAGTAAATGTTACCAAACAGCGTAAAGACAGAATGGATTTGAGAAACATTTACTAATTCTTAAGATGACGTGAATTGGACTTTAAATTCAATTAAAAACGAAAAAAGAGTTCTTTAAACGAGAAAAAAAGAAAAAAAAAGAAGAGCGCACGAAGCCAGCATCCTTATTCTTCACTGCGATAGCAAGGCTTCATATATTCGAGGAGATGCCAAATAAAAACGGAATCGAAAGGCCTATATTTGACCGCCTTCAGAGAATGAACCCGCAGGAATGTAGTATGTTTGTAGAGTGTCCGCACCAATTTCTCCCCTGCTTAGTCTTGGCTAGGATGAAGACCCGATTTGGCCAACTGATAAAACCGTTGGCGGCTTCAAATGTCAAGAGATTTCAGGATTCTTTTAAAAGTTTTGTTTTGTTTCGTTTTTTGTTTTCTTACAGTTGGAGTTTCCAGTTCTGTGGTGGAGAGTTTTTGTTTCTGGTTTAAGTTGGTTGAGGGTATTGTTTAATTTGAAAGGGAGAGTTTTGTTTTCGAAGCGAGATCTGATTCTCAATACGACTCACTGAGTCAATTGGAAATAAAAACGTAATAAGTTGATTTATGCTACTTATAGGGAGATTCAAAAGGAAATTCAATGAAATGCTATGTATTTTCTATGGGTTATGTTGTGATATGATTTAGTACGAAGTGACTAAGTTTAATTTATACTATTTTTCTAGTTTCAGATATAATCAAACTGCTAAGATTTTTTTTCTTTGTACCGATTAAAATTTTTTCTTATCATCAATGAAAAGCTAGAAAAAATTTGTAATCGTATTGTGAAAATCTGAATAATGATCTGAATTAGTGCCAGGGCATTATTAAATGGGAAACTCTTTTTTAATTACTAGCAGAAGAAACACTATTCAATATTTGTTTTTAACATGGAATATATAGGGGGCAGTGGTACATACAGAAATTTTTCAAGAGGGGGGGAGGGGAATCGAGGATTGTGTGTGTGAAAGTCCATCATTCTCGTATCATACCCCAATACGCCGCCAGACATATTCTTTTGATTTTGTCGATTGTAGGAAACAAAAACAATAAAAAAATAAATTATTAAATAAATAATTGGAATTAATAAATAAAATAAATTATCAATACTTAATTAAATTTTACGTACTATATGCATAGGATTATAATCAGTCAAAAAAATTAAGGGCCATGGGGGGATTTGAACCATGGACCCCCTTCCCCCTCGTCTTGTGTGCGCCACTGCTAACGGAAATCAAGTTTTTGTCATTTTTTTAAATTGCAAGATAATAGTAAAAACTTCGGAAAAGGAGAAAAATATCTCCTATTTGTTAGTGACTGGCAATTATGAACGCGAAAATTGGCAAGTATCTATTAAAACTTATATCAATACTATTACATATATATATATATATATAAAAGATGTTATATACCTTTTAAAATTTTATTCACATATAAATTAGAATTCCTTTTTGGAATGAGGATAGTCAATACTTCTTTTTTCTTAAAACAGCTTATGAAATGTGTGGGAGAAATACATAAAGTCTTCTCCGTGTGTAGTAGATAATGAATGAATAATTAACTTGCAGAGATTGTTCTTTAGAATACTAATTTAATGATAAGGTATTAAATCTTGAACAAATTAAAAAAAAACAACTGAAAGCCAAGTGAAATCCAAGAGTCATTTGCATAAAAATTATAATCGAACAAATCATATATATTTTTGACGAAAACGATACGGTTCTAAGCTTAGATTGAGAAGAAAGGCTTAAAAACTTATAAATTATATTTACTTTTATTACTTTTTCTGCTACTTAGCGATAAAAATATGGTAAACAAATTCAATTTCTCTAATTCTGTGACTTTGCGATAAGGAAAAGTGATTTCTATTTGCTGTCTTAATGAAGCTCAGGCATTACAGTTACAATTTAGAGGATTATTTTAAACTCGCTGATTATACTTGCCATCACTTTAACATAATGCGCTTCAACAACATTAAATTAATTCATTAATTCTTTTAAACAGACAGGATTACCGACTTTGGATTTCCTCATAATTAAGTAAGTAATTGTAAACTTATTTTAAAATTCAGGGCTAATTAAATTTCGAATAAAGTATATAAATTTTTTCAAATTCAAGCTTATGGAATATTTTGTGAATTTTTACTTACCAGGTGTAACAAAATTTAGAATTTTTTATTACATTTTATAATGGGAGCACGTCAGAAATGATTTTTTATGGATAATAATTGGTGAATTTATGATAAAAAACATGCTAAATTATTCATAACATAAAATTTATCAATTGAGAAAATAATCCTTGTGTGTCTTCTGTAATTTACTTACCAGAAATATAAGACCCCATATTCGAAACTATCATTCAGTTTCGGAAAGTTTACTTGAAAGATGAGAAGAAATAATGATTATTTCAAATATTTACCATTTTGAAAACAGTAACTATCTGTTTACTCATATTTAAAACTAAAAAAAATGATTTATAAAAACTTAAAAATTTTCAAATTTTAGAATAAAGTATTATTGAGACGTAAGTAGATACAAATTATCAAAAGTTAGTAGACTAAGATGTGACGCCTCATTTTTTAAGTATGTAGTCCCAATGAAAGATTAAAAATGTTTGAGATTTTCATCAACTATTAATTTATACATCTATTATACGAAGATATATATTTTTGACCATATATTTTTGTATTATACGTATAGTCTATATATTTTGTACTTTACAGTTTATAATATTGATTATATATATATATTTAATATAATCAATATACTGTATAAATATAACTTGATTATATTTATAAAGAATAATTTAAAATTATTTTAATAATTTATTTGTCAAAAAACATAATTTATAGGTCAAATATATTTTTAATTTTTCATTTAGTAATTTTTTTTTAAAAAAAACTGATGTATATATTATTTTAAGATAAGACAAAATCAGACTTTATTACGAAAATACTTTATCAGAAGACTTTTATCAGAAAAGTTATTAATTTTTTATTTTTAATATTTTAAGGGGACTTGGCATCCTTTGAACAAATTTCTTTATTTACGTATTTAAAAATTATATTTTAGCATTTTATACAATGTTTTTATTCAAGAAAATGATACCAGATGAAAATTTTCATATATTATTTACACAATTTTAAAAATTTAAATTTTTTGAAGAAAATTGGGAAAATTTTAAAATCCTACTCCTTTTGTAAAAATTAATTTTTTGACCTGAAATTTTTTTATAATATTCTTATGGATGTTCTCAACAACTTTAGGGATCGATTTTAGAATAACTTTATTCGTTTTCGAGAAAAAAATAAAATGTTGATATACAGGCTAAAAATCAACGAAGAAGCCAACATGTCTTACATTTTATTTTTTTAAAAAAAAAGTATTCAGTTTATAACAAAACGGATCACTAATTTTATTACATACTTTATTTTTAACATGCAGGAAAAAAATGGAAGTGATTGGTAAATAATTGTCGAAGGAGTAACATTTTGAATGCAGTAAGGTTTCGAAAAACACAAACTGAGAAAAACCAGTTTAAAGTTTATAATTCTGAAAAAATAATTATTATAAGCTTAATTAAACTTAAAATACCACTTTAAGATATTAGTTATACGTTTTCTTTAAAATAATTGCATTTTCATATTTTTTCAACCCACACATTTTTATAAATGATCAAGTTTTAGAGAGTACTAGTTGCACAAGAAAATTCAAGAAAAACGTTAAAAATATTTTTTTCTGTCACGACAGAAATTTTATCCGTTTTTTTTCTTATAATATTAAAGTATTACATTTGTATGAAAAATATATCAGGAATAAGAACTGAAATTATAAAACTTTTAATATAAAATGCCTTAATTTAAAAATTTTACATGCACACATTTCACAAAGAAAAAAAATGATTGTATGCATTGCCTCGGAAATATTCTGCTTTATATATTGCACATTCTTTTTTTAATGTTATTATTTCTCTTTATAAATTATATTTTTTTTTATCAAAACGCTTCTTTTAGCTTTTTTTTCTAAAAAGGGGGCGTGGCTGAATCGCCTAATTTGTTTTCAAATGAAGTTTTATTCAACTTCTAACTTTCCGACATGCACAAGTGATATATCAATCGAAAGATAATAATGCAAAGAATAAGATTAAATGAAAATAAAAAAAACGATAGGTTTGGGATTTTAGGGGTACCAAGTCTTCTTAATTAGAGATCGCGTGTTTACCAACAATGAATATAAACGTAAAGAATTAAAGAGCAAATTTGAATTAGTTATTCCAAGCAATTTAATAACAAGACATGCCACTCATTTACTTGACATTAGAAGTGATTTTAAAGGATTGTGGGAAATACAAATATTCCACAAGTGAGCACTTTTGTTCACTTGTGGGTCTAGATATATCTCAAGTGATATCACACGCCTAATCTCCTGTGGTAGAGATCATATTTCTGGCCGTAGGCTGTAGGAAAATGTCAAGTCCTCTTAATCAAAATGACCAAACACGCTGATATGTAGTTATGGCAAATGAGTGACTATGGCGAGAGTATGGGGTGGGGTTTGAAATCTTGTTTAGGAGGGAGGAGGGGGAGAACGGAATCTCTGAGCGTTTACCGAAACTGTTGTTATGGTTTCGGTGGAATCAGAGGGGGCAGAGGGGGTGGAATAGTCCACCATAGATTCTTTAGAAATGTCGTTAGGTTTGAGTTGCTGTTGATATGGAAAGATCTAATTTGTGAGAGTTGCTGGGAATGGATAGAGAGAGCATTAATAATGAATGACCATGTTTACTTTTAAATGACCAAATTACGTGGTAGTTTTGATAGAAATTGCCCCATATAGAACGTAGTCTTGGCATAAAGGAATATTTTTTCAAAGTGATACATTAGTTTAAATAATAACGGTTTTAATTTTGTATAACAGTTTAAAGTTTTTAAATTCTTAGCATTAGATTATAGATATTGAATAATTTAATATGATTCAATACAACTCAATACATTTATTAGATATTTATTAGATATTGAATGATTTAATTTAAGCATATATATGCATAATTTGATGTATCAAAACGAGTTCGCAAAGTTAAATTTAGTTAATAATAATAATAATAATAATAATAATATATATATTAATATCAATATTAATTAAATTTAATTTAATCTCGTTGGGAGAGTAATGTGCATGCTTCTATATATATATTAAGAAATATTATTATTAATTACTACAACACAATAAATTTCTTCTTTAAAAAAATCAGAAAAAATAAAAAAAACTATGAACATTTCACTAAATATTGCTTAATTCAAAAATACCCAATTAATTTTATTAATAGTTATTTGAATAAAGAAATTCTAAATAGTAAGGATTAAAATTCCTTATAAATTTGAAGCCCAGTGGCTTAGTGCATCGCGCTTCCACACCACAGGTCCGGGGTTCAAACCTCGGGCTGGGCAAGGTTGACCCAGCATTTCATCCTTTCAATGGGTCGATAAATGAGTACCAAGTTCGCTTGGAAACTTAACATTAGGGGTTTCACTTCAGATTGACCAGCTGACCGGAACATCTGCTCATGCACCTCAGGGCCCAAGGTCGCGTATACTGAGTTATTCACAGTAAGCCTTGGTCCTCATGGGCTGTCGCGTCACTGAGTTAAGTTAGTTATTATAAATTTAATATTTTTCCTTGATAGATATAGTTATCTCCATATTCTTATTTTAGTAAAAATTAATTATTTTCTTAGTTTTATTTTAACTACAGAATTTTTTTAATATTTAAATACATTTATAATCCTAGTGTCTCATTTAATAGTAGTAAATATGCTCACCATTTAATTTTTTTACTTCTATTTTTTTCGTACTTTTGCTAAGTGCTACTATTCAGCCATTCCTATGCTTTGAATTTGTATTTGGGTCCAGAATCTGACAATAACTTGTTTATTGTACTCAGATTTAGCGCGTGCGATGCATTTTTGAATGTAATTTTTAGGTAAGTTACCTTTTTATTGTAATGGATTATATATTATATCCATTATTTTCAATAGGTTTCTGCTCAGTATTATTAACAGAAAGGGGGAAGATTGGCTGGCCAAAAAAACATGTTCAATCCCAACTTTTACATAAATTATTTTACATATAAGAACTGTCCTAAGTCAGTAATGTTTACAATACTTTAACATCCATATATTTATATACTTTTAAATTCTATTATTTTTTTACTAATATATCCTTTCTAAAATCTTACGTATGGTTTATATGTTACAATTTCGGTTTATTCAGTTTTGATGATTATTGATTATTCATCTCTCTATAGCAGATAATATTGACTACATATCAGTGCTTCTCAAACTTTCTATACTTGCGACCCAATTTTCAATCATAATTTTCATTGCTCCCCCCTCCACATAATAACATGTATTGAATTCAATAATAATATACTTTGACGTAAAGCTACAATACGACTTTAATTATAAACCGTACAAATTATCAAGATAAGTATTAAATTTTGCATATAATTTTATGACAATCCCAAAGGGCCACTGGTACTTATTAAACTCGTTCTTAACTTAACACTGTAAAATTAATTATGAAACACATTGTGCAGTACTGAAATATTTATAAGTGTATTATATCAGTGTAAGTCTGTAATTTATGATGTCAGAATGTATTTTGTTTTGCTTCCTTTCAGTAAATTATTAATTTTTTTTAAAAAGGAATCTTTCTTTTTCGACTTTTCGATATACTCGTGCCCCTCTAGGGGGCGCGCCACAGTTTGAGAAACACTGCTATTTGTATATATACAATATATATATATATTATATATGTATACATATATACAATATATATATATATATATATATATATATATATATATTATATATATGTATACATATAGTAAAAAATAGCAAATATTTTATAACTAAGCTATCATGAAATCTTTGCGGTTCTTTGTATTCTCAATAACTACTTATATAATCAGTCTTTTGATTTCTAATTTTTTGTCAAAGCTGTAGATTCTGTTTATATGCTTCAATGTATTATTTATAGGTTCATATATTTAGATTTATGTATTTTAATGCATTATCTATAGATTCATATGCTTAGAATTTACTATCCCTATAATATGTAAAAATTTCATATTTTTAAATTAATTAAAATATATATTCAACATATTATTCCAGCAAAAAAAGGTAACTCAACAGTATCAACCTGAATTGAGAGCCTCATTGCTTTTATTTAAAAAAAAGATTGTAATGAAAAATATTTTAAACATATTTACTAAAAAAAGTACGATATATAAACAGTACAAAATTAAATGCAATTATACATTCATCTTGAAAGAAAAAACTCCTGCATTTTAAAACTTACCTTCGAATTTATGTAGTCAATCCGTTATCAAATATTTCTACATCAATTCATAAACTTAGATAAAAATCTGGAAACTCTGAAAATTGACCTAAAATTGGTAATATATTACGAAAAAAAAACTGCTTTAAGATTCTCCAGAAAATGAATAAAAGAGTAGAATAGTTAAAACATTATGAAAACTGATGAGGATTTTAAAAAAATCCATTGAAATCTTACGAAAATAATTTACTTTATGATTCTATTTAGTTGATGATCATAAAATTTTGAAATACTAGTGTAACCCTTCTAATATCAAATTTAGAGCAATTTAATAATGCTAAAGATTAACATAAAAAAGCATTAAAATAATTTTTTAAGTCCGGAATTCATTTTGTTTCTGTTTTTGCTCAAAATAAAGGAATCTTTCAAAAATAGTCTCACTTTGTCTCAGTGTACAACGTAAATAAACAACCAATCAATCAGATGTGATTGATAATGTAGTTCTGGCAATACTATGTGACATTTTTTAATATTATAAGGGTTTTTTTTATCTCCGTTGAAACTAATTACTATATAATGTTAAGGGAAACCAATTTCATTGGATTCACATTCAATATTATAGATGAATTTGTAACGGGTCTATCCGTGTTCTTCCTACTAATAGTCCTCTTGGGGAATAATGAGTCTTTGAAAATTATTCTATTGAAAACTGTTCTCCAGAGAAGAAGATGTGATTATGCAAATCAAGTCTTGTACATAAAGATTAAACTTTCGAGTTAGAAAAAGAAAGGTTATAGACTGCTAATGGTTAGCAGAGATTGATCAACGTGAAGCAAGTCGAGAGCACTTTGTAGCTTATTTGCTTAATATTAAGATTGCCGATTTGGTCAATTAATGGTTAAATTATATTAGGTCGATTTGAATAAGAAGGTGTATTGCCAGGACGTAAGTGTTCCGATTTATTGTTAATTCTTCTAGTATCTCGTCTACATCGCTATTGCTCTCATATTTAAAAAATGATGCATTTCTTATCTTGGGTTGTTGAATTTTGTGTCTTTGTTGAGAATTTTGAATAAATATAGAGTTGCATTGACTATGGCTAATCTTCTTTCTGACCCTCTTATACTAATGGATGGCATGGGCCATCCATAACAAATTTATATGAACAAACATCTATAGAAAAGAGTATTTCATAGGAATAACCAATACAGTTACAAAGAACTTAAAGGAACCAAAATGCTTTAATATTCTGAATCTTTTTCTCTAAAAAAATGTATGTGTTATGTACAGTAATAAAAACTTTCATATATATAAACTTACTATGAGACGAAAGCATGCATATATATATATATATGTCCATAAAGAATGGCTAACCCTAAATCACTGGCCTAATTCAGTGGAGGCTTTAGAAATCATAATAGGTCTCTAGTTTAGTCCAAAGACTTTTTTTGTATCTACACATTTGTTGTGTCTCATGAAATCCAATTTCTTCCTTCTCTGGCATTGTGGGGGTTTTAGAACTTTTTCACTTTTATTTTATTATACTACATATATATATATATATATATATATATATATATATATATATATATATATATATATATATAGATATAGATATAGATCTATCTATCTATCTATATATATACGTCATTCTTACAGAAGAACATTAGTCAGTTTTGACACCGATTTGTGAAACTGTAGCCTAGGACGCAGTTAAAATTCTAAGTTATCCTGTAGATATTCTATGGGATTTGAACATGCCTGACCACAATTCTTGAACATCCAAGACTGCAATACATGTCTACACAGGTCGTGCAGCATAAACAGAAGTACGTTAACGTTAAAACAATAATGGTCGCTATCCGAATTGTTGCTATAACATAAGTGGTACGGAACTTTCTACAATGTCGAGAAGATAGGCTTATGCTTTGACAGTTTATAGAAGGAGAATCGAAGGATCTAGGTGTTTAAAGTGAATTTTCGTAGTACCTTTAAGATAACCGTGATTTTGCAAAAGCGTATAAATGGATAATATTTATGATATTTAGTGTCACTTAGATTAGAAAATGTATATAAAATTGTTTTAAGAATAGTATTGCAATAAAAAATTATTTAAGTACAATATTTTGACAAAAAATGAACATAGAATGATCCTTTTTCAAAATATTCTCCTTTTGTGAAAAATGCTTCTATTATAATAATATTTTGCCTGTATATAACTCAGACCTCTGTACAGAGGCTCAACTAGAATTTTTGAAATATATAACTTAGAAGTGGGTTTATATCCATGTGTCTTACGACAACAGAGGGGAGAAATTTTAAGAAAAAAACACCGATAATTATTTCAATTGGTTGTAACTCTGAAAATAATGTGAATTTTTCAAAAATCTTAGTCCAGACTCTCTGGAGATGTGTTCACTTTATATAAGCAAAATATTATTATTTTAGAAGCATTTTGTATAAAAGGAGAACATTTTGAAAAAAAGGTTATTCTAAGTTAATTTTTTGCCGAAATATTGTATTTAAATATTTTTTTTGTCAAAATGTCCTTAAAACAATTTTATACATGTATTCTAATCTAAGTGACACTAAATATCATGAAAATTATCTATTTATGTGCTTTTTTAAAACCATGGTTCCAAATGTAGTTTTATACCTTAAAACTGCGTGGAAAAAAAGATATTCGATTATAGGAACAAAACAAAAGCTAAAGAAAAAAAAACTATCATAGTTCGTAATAAAAATACTTTAATTAAAACTACACAATTAAGAAACATTCAAGAATTTAAATAATAATTAAAACGAAATTTAATTAAGTAATAGTGAATATTGGGGTGATGGAAATGCATTTTTATTTTGTTATAGTATTTTTTACTATAATGTGCAAACCACGTTTATTTATTATTATAAAAATATAATTGTATGGCCAATTAAAAAGGGGTTTAAACCTTTAATATATGTTTATCTATTATGCTATAAAATTTTTTTAAATACTTAATTAACGACCTATAAAACGCTTTCGCGGAAAATACACCATCCACTCAGGGATCTACAATGATTATTACACTTTTCAATGAATCCTGTCACATGTGGGTATCGATGGTAACGAAACGGTGGCCTTATTAGACAAGAGAGGAACACTTGAGCCACAAGACAAAAAACTACTTTCTTCAAAGTCACTTAAAAATATAGTTTGAGAAATCTGTGGATACCTTTAAATCTGACCAGGCAGCATAATCAACAGGCAAATTCTGGGCTAACATTCAAGACATTTGAAAAAAGTTTTGTTAAAAGTCCTGACAAGAGGCTGTGGTAAACTTCAGACTGCAGACAGGCCATGATTGAATGACACTCTTTATAAAGACTGCATCTCTTATGTTCCTTTTCTTGCCATTTAGTTCTTCATTCTTACTTTTATTCTCATCCTAATTTGTCCTGGTTTCTTCTTTAAATGTTAGTTCTCTTTTATTACTAGCTGCATGGCCTGGCGTTGCACGGATTTTAACTACTTTTATAAATTTTCCCTTCACAAAATCAGCACTTCCCTTATTCTTTTTCGAAATTACTTTGATTTTTTTTGTTTATTTCCCCTCTGCTTAGCCCGGCATTGCACGGGCTTTTACCGAGTGTATAACTTAATTTCCTCGTTAATTTCCTCTTTCCATCATGACGCCAGCACTTTTGTGCGGGTGTGTACGCTTACGATGTGTGATTGCTATAATGATGTCATTAAAATTCCCTTTTTTGGAATTATTTCAGTTCTCTTTCCCGTGTGACAGGTTTCTTTCCCCTCCATTTACCCCCTGCGTTGCACGAACATTTTTGAAATCATAACATATTGTCATGGAAATTCTCCTTTTCCTCTAGCCGTCAGCACTTTCTGTTGTGTGTGTATGATTTCTATATTAACGTCATTACAATTCCTCTTTCGAAATTTCTTCCACATATTTCCATTGTCAGACACGTTTCCTTTATCTCTCTATAGCCCGGCTTAATTATATAGCTATTGAAATGATTTTCTTTCTGATTGTTTGATTAAACATATCTACGTGTAAAAAACACTATATATATACATATGTATGGGGAAATGCCGATATATATGTTTACATTCACCAAAAAAAATTAAAAACAAAAGAATACTGTCTGATAAAAATATTTTAGTATTTTATTATAACTTTATAGTTTTTCATTCTTCTGTATTAAGTAAATCATTTAACCATGTATCTGATGAAAAAAAAGTATATTATACATATTGATTATTTTAACAATAATAATTTTCTTAGAGCTTAAAATAATAAAAGAGGTTTTGTATTTTCATTTACGCAATCAATCGTTACATAACAATTTCCTTCTTATGTTTTGAAATAAAAAAATCGATTAAAAATGTTCATTGAGCAATTAGTTGAGACATACCGTTTGCATAAAAAATGGTTGTAAAAGAAAAAAATCTTGTTTATTGATAAAAACTTCTTAAATATTTAAAAAACATTGTAAAATAATTAAATCAATATATAAGATCTATATTATTCTTATTATATTAATTATAAATATTTTTTCTATAAATAATTATAATAATATATAAAAAAATCTAAATTAGGTTTCCGTTGAAATAATTTAAAATTAACAACAGTACTGAATGACACAAACAATAAAACATGTTGCTAAGAAATTAATTATTCAAACAATTCTCTTTTGCAATATTTATATTAGCAATTGTAATTCTATTTCAAAGAACACAAACAAATGAGTACATACAATCATAAATAACTATAGTGATAATTGAAATATATATAGCATATATGGGAAGTATGATAATATATAAAATATGTATATGATCTTGAAAAAACTACATGAGGAACAGATTATCAGAAGAAACATTAAACTATCAGATATAAAATCACACCAACACTGGATTTTAAAGAAATTCAAAAGGAGAAAATCTTTTCAAGGTGCATTTTTTTTCTGCAAACACTTTATTATTCCCAAATTATAGATTTATATATTGCAAGATTGTCAGAAGCAAAGTTAAGTCATGATAAAAAATCAGGTCAACATTGAATTTAAAAGAATCAAAAGGAAAATATGGGAATATTGTTTCAAAGTCCATCTCATCAAAACTATTTGCTGAACATTTAGAACAAAGATGAGATCTCATCGGTCATAGAGTTCATAAGACTATAAACAGTGACATTCAAAAAAACATGATTCACAATATTACCAATCCGTCAATAGCAATAAGTTTGAATTTAGTGCCATTTTTTTTCTGTTATACTTAAAGCAATATTTTTCTACAACGAACATTGAATTTGCCGATGAAGGAAGAATTTCAAAAACCTTTATTTTAAACGACAGAAAATATTATAGCAATGTATTTATATGTAAAAAAGGTGTACAATGCATATGTATGTGTACAATTAGCTAAAAACTACATGAAGAACCGATTGTCAGAAGTAATGTTAAACAAAGAAGCCACAAACAGTTTTGAAAAAAAAATTAGAAAATTTTACATACCATTAAATCTGGCGTTAGTTGGAACATGTATTGCCAAGACGTTCCAAGAATAAGTGATTCAATTCATAATATATTATCTCGTATACCTTGCTTTTGCTCCAATACTTATTTATAGGTGCATTTCCTAACCTGGGTTGTTTAAACTAGTTAATAAATTATATTGTTTTGATTATAACTGATCTTCATTCTAACTCTCAAACACTAAAGGATGTGAAGGGACATCCATCACACACTTAGGAATTTTTAATCCAACTAAAAATTTTTAAATCCTCAAATCACGCCCAGTTTTACCCGTTATGCCAGTTGAATTTTAAAGATGTTTAGGTTTAAAAATATTCTCTCAGTTAAAATTTTTTAAAACTTAACTCTGGAGCAAATAGGCATTATAGTGACCCACGAGCTAGTATTAAAAAAAATATGAACAAAATTTGACCCACATCTAAAAAAGGTTCGCCATCCTTGTTCTATGTAGAAATATACCATTTTCTTCTATACCTTGGAATAATACCTCGAATAAATGACTTGCGTATTAGCGCCACTGCAGCCAAATTGGCACCACGTGAATCGTGCTGTTTCCGACCAAAATCTTATATCTTTTTTTTTTTCATATAAAACTTTTTGTTGTCTTGATATCAACGAGTGATTTGCAAGGTGCCAATTTGGCTGTGGTGGCACTAATAGGTAAATACCTAAAATTCTAACTTGTACCACTAACGTTCAGTTTTGCAAGAATTGCAAACCTGAGGTCCTTACAACTGTTAAGTACCAAAATTTGTACAGATTTTTTGCAAAGTCGATTCTTTAAAAGTAAACATAAAGTTAGTAACCAAAATGGAAGCAAAAATTTTTCATATACAGCTTAAAGGTTAAAAGAGAGTGCCCTCAGGCCTTCTTGATGCTAATAGCAAAGCTATGACAAATCATGAATATAAAATGAAAAAGGATATCAGATGGTATGAAAATATCCTTAAAAGTAGCCAGTACAGTAATTAAGTTAGGTCTTGCAAGAAGGGTAGTTGTTCTATTACACAATCAACATGTAGTACTATAAACCACAATAATATGTCAGAAATAATCATGCAAAAAAATAGAAGATACATAAATTTAATGAGCATTAAAATAAAAAAACAGCCTTGCAGAAAACAGATTCTATTATTATCTAAAATCACAGCTATTTTTAAAAACAAAATATACTGATTGAATATGAAACTGTATCCCAAACACACACATACAAAACATTGAGCAAACTTTGGCATCTCCCATAGTGACAAAAACTTATATTTTCATTTCTGAAAGTAAATTAGCATTAATTAATTAAACAAAGTTTCATCACTTTTGTTTGAAATTCCGGAAAATGATAAAATACGCTTAGTTAAGAAAACACGATTCACTTCGGTCGAAATCGCTAAATCAACTGTAAAAAAAGCATGTTACCAAACTAAAAATAAATTTACGAAAAGCACTTTTTATAAGACAATTTTTTAGAAAAACAATTGCAATTCTGCCACAAAGAATTAAAAAAACGACTAAATACAACCTTAAATGAATATATTTATAATAAAATATGCAACAATCATCCAAAAAACAGTTTGAAACATTAATTTTTACAAACTTAGACAGGAGTGACATATCAGCAGTTTCATCACTTTTGTTTGAAATTCCGGAAAAGGATAAGATATGCTCAATTAAGAAAACACGATTCACTTCGGTCGAGATCGCTAATTCAACTGTAAACATAAGCGTAGAAAAATTGCTAAACAATTGAATTTTAAAATACTCTCAAGTGAATTTTAAAAAAACACTTTTCGTAGTGCATAGCATTATGACCTTTTGTATTTATGTGCCAAGTTTTATACTTCTGGGTTATTTAGTTTGGCCGAAATAGGTGAAACACAGACACAAGCACACGTGTTTAAAAAATTTGCATATGTCAGTAACGTAATTTTTCAAATGTGCACATCGAGATATTTTTAGGAAAACTAAAAGTTTTACGAAGGATAGTAAATTTTAAGAGATAAATTTTTCAATGAGTTTCGGAATTCTATTTTATGCATTCATTATATCTTAAGATAACAAACAAAACGACATTTAAATGCATTGCAAATAATTTATATTATAAGCAAACTTAAAATAAAATACTAACGGAGTAAGAGCAATTAAATTTTTCACAAATATTAAGGAAATGTTTGTTTTATTAACGGATTTAATAAATGAACTTATAGAATTAAAGATATGTACTTATCATGAAACAAAAATAAATTTTTCACACGCATTTTTTTACTCAGCCAATTTGGTGATTTTCATTCGTTATAGTCAACCTGTTATTCAAAGGTGGAACGGACTATAAGTCATTACTCGAAAATCTGTTTTCGACGCCAAGCCCTTCACTTATGTTTGCATTCGAGTTTTATTTATTATTTTTTTTGAGGACTTAATTTTTAAGTGAAAATTTTCAAATTTCACTCATTGAAAACAAACGGTAATTTCTTTCTTATTGCGTAAATGAATTCTTGTAAAAAGCAATTTTATTTCAGCAATAATATGTTATAACATTTTTCGTTATAAATTTTTTGATTTATGTATTTTTCTGGTAGGAAGAGGCATTAGACTTCCCCCTAAGGGTATTATATATTTTTTCAATAACTGAATTAAATTAGTTTAATATACATTTCTGTTTTGCTTATATTTTATTTGATTATTCCGAATCATTTCTTGGTTTAGATTCAAATCTGTGGTTTCTTTCTCAGTTTAAAAATATCTGATTTAGGTTTAAGGCTGTATCGCGCTTATAATTCTTTTTTTTATTCTAAACCTTTATATGTATACATTTGATACTTCCGTACCGTTCCGAGTTATAGATTTAAAGTTGTCTCATTTCCTTTCCAGGTTGAGAATTTATGATAACTTTAATGTTGCTTTCAAAAATTTCACATTCTTTATTTTAAAAAAATGATGACCTAATTAAATCTAAAACCAGAAAAAATACACAAAAATCAATTGTAAACACGAAAAAAGAATAAACGTTACACTGCCTTAAGTCAAAATAGAAATTACAATATAAATACCATTGTGACTACACAAAAAATAAGTAAGAAATTTTTAAGCTGAAACAGAAATGACAAAATTAGATCAATACGCGAAACAAAAATGTATATCAAACTAATCTGATTTAGTTATTGAAAAAAATAAAAAAGTAGTCTCAGCGTGAAGAGCTATGCATCTTCCAACTGTAATACTGTTTTAAAATAAACTCTGTTACAAATACTTAAAATACATAAATCCAAAAAAAAAAATAACTCAAAAAGAAAATGATGTAGCAGATTATAATGCTGGAAAAAAACGTTACAACTAAAAGCTGGTAATTGCAATTTTCGAGCACAAATAATTTTCAAGCCAATACACTGTGTTGCCAAACGAACAAACCTAAAATCCAGTTGTTAAAAAAAAAGGGAAAATCGCTTAAAAATTTAATTTTAAAGAATCTAAAGCAAATTTAAAAAAAAAAACTCTTTGTAATTCACATCATTAGGACCTAGAATAATTATGTGCCAAGTTTTATACTTCTGGGTTGCTTTGTTTGAGCGGCAGATGTGAAACACACGCACTTATCACCTCTTTTATTAGTATAGATTTATCATTGTTATTGTGTGACATTTGAGCTGCTTTATATGTTTGGATTGATCCTTTCACTATAGCCATATAAAATAACAACAACATTGTAATTATTTTAAAGCATATCGAGACTTCAGCAGCAGTTTTATAGTTAGAAGTATCAAGTTATACAGTGAAGGGAAGGATATACAAGACCACGCACACTCCTTAGCATAATACCTTTACTTAAAATTAGTTTCAAACACATTTTAAATATGTTTGATTCATTATTTTTTTCAGTGAATAAAATTATATAAAATTTATTCATTTATGGACAGTCTGTTCTTAAAATTGAAACTATATACTTCTCCCATTTTTAATTTTTTTTCTTTTCTAAGCTATTATCACTACTAAATGAATTTCTTTTTATTCTTCCTGAATTTTTTTTTAAAAAATCTATGTATTATCAGAAAAGGGTATTTGGTTTTTTATCACTTATCAAAATTTTCAATTGTTAGTAATTATAATTTTTTACAAAATATTCTAGAAAAAGCATTTCTATTTCTGTAAAGAAACTCTTAAATATTACTTCATCATCATGGAAAATATTACTCTGTAAGCCCTCAACATATTTCTCCCTTATCTGCTTAATACATGTAAAATTTCTAAATTTATACCGTGATACGAAATGAGCTTTTAATTCCAGAAATATTCTGCTGAAATATCGTTAAGAAATGTACTTGTTTGTCAATCTCAGTCTAAGAGCAGAATTCTAAAAATATTTAGCGCATTACTTTTAAATTTGATAAAAATTACTGAGACAAAAAAAGTTCGTTCCTCACACACATGAGCGTTTTATGCATACATCAGTTCTGAATAGGAATGCTCAAGACATGAATGTAGGAATAAAATTTATTCCGAATGTTTAGCTTCTTCAATGATCTGCATAAAAAATAGATATTTACGGATGAGTTATGAAATAAATAAAAAAAACCCCATGTATATACTCTCTCTCTTGCATATTAAAAATAAATATATACGTATGAGTTATTAAATAAAGAAAAAGAAAAATGCATTTATATATTAAAATAGATATATACGGATGAGTTATTAAATAATGTAAAAGAAATGTATTTATATATTAAAAATAAATTCATACGGATGAGTTATACATATTAATAAAAAGACATGTCTTTATATAAAACTAGGGAGGCGTTACCCTGAATGTGCAAATTAAACAACTGTTCACACTCATTACTTAAATTGTAAAACTGTAATTTGCATATTTTTTGCAGTTTTATTCTTTTTCAATATATTGTGTGTGTACACAGACTATACTGTTGATCTTGGTTTTTATTTTGAATTTCATATGAAATTCTATATTTTTCTCCATGGGGATTTTTATGCCTAATTGGCTGTAAAATTTACAATACAACGTTCCGTTTACCTATTTTGGTACATTCATGCAAAGTCTCACCGTCATCATAAATGTAAATTTGTCCAAACTGTAGCTTTGCTCCATTCTATTATAAAGATGTAGTTTCTCTTATTAACAATACCTTATGTATAAATAAATTTATTACAGCATCACTAAAAATATTTTTTTAAATATATAGAGATAAAAATAGTTAAAAATAAAAATATCTACTGAATTTATAAACTATTTTGTGTGTTACTACATAGTTATAATATTCTCCAATTGATAAAAAAGAATTATGCAATAATTTGCGAGCACTCATATTTTTAATGTTCTGTAACTCAAACTTAAATTAATAACGCTAATTTAAAAACCATATTGTGAAAGAATTTATATAAAAGTCTATATTAATAGAATTTTGGATAATATTTCCAAATTATTTCTAGTTGGATTTATATGTTATATATTAAAGTAATTGTTCATATAGTATTTGTGTAACAATTTTCCATTTTATGTGACAAAGGTAATTGATTTTCTAATTTTTTTTGGTCAAAATTCTTCCCCTTTTCAAGTTTATGGTAGGTTTTACTTTTGATATAAGAAAAATATATTAAGACGGAATATATACTGATGAATTATAAAAATTATTATCAAGTACTAATTTTTATAAGTACAAAATTATGCTTTCGCTTAGAGGAATGTTGTTAAGGAAAATGTAGTATTTATAAATACTTAAAGAAATATTCAAGTTTTCATCCCGCGTTTCAAGAAATTTTACTTATTGCATAAGAAAATATGGACGAATTATAATTGAAACTTTTTAGTAATTAATAAGCACTGCATCTTCTTTTAAAAGCCTGTAGATGTTTAAATTGAAAAAATACGAAACTTATTAATAAAATTATAAATGTATTATGTAAATGATTTCGCACTCTATGTGCACTTTCTTTTGTATAAGTGTCATGCAATTCTGATGAATCAAAATTTCTGACGCTAAATTATTTTAATATAGTTAATTTAACTATCATTAAAATGTTCATAAAATAACTATATTGGATATACAAATTGGTAATTTTTTTCTTTAAAAATGAAAAATTGATAATTTTAAAGCGTTTCATCACATTACAAAAATTTGTATATGACCTTAATTCTTTATCTGCCGAATTATGATTCGCTGCAATTTTTTCATGCAATATTTTTTTTTTTTTTTTGAATCACAGCATTGAAAGTTAAAAGATATACATAAATAAAATACTGAACTTTGGGAAATTTAATCCGTTATAGCTAATTAATTAAATTGGTACATTAAAGTACCGTCAGTCCATGAAGGTGTAAAATATTTTTTTTTCATAATACGAAAAGACCGAATAACTTTTTTCAACGCAGTTTTAACTCTTAAAAATGCTAAGTAACCAGAAAATGCTAATATTTTACAGCACAAAATACTCATTTTTTAAATTTTTATAAAACTTATTTACTTTTTTACACATAAAAACAGCTTTTACACATAAATTTAATTTGATGATATTCAAAGAAACAATTTTCTCTTTTCATTAATACACAAAAATTCATTTCACTTCGTGCATTTTGAGTGAGGTTTCAATTGAATGTTTTTTAAAGAACTGCTGTATTTTCTTAGCATGAGCTACTGTACCTTGAGTCTTGTTCAGTCTCTTTATCATCATCTAAGAATCTAAAGAAAATTCCAGTAAATTATTTTCTAGGACTTCTTCATCTGAAAAATCTTGTGTTAGTACATCACTGATTTCAGATGGTAGGTTATGTAATAAATCGAAAGCCTCTTGAAGACTGAGCTTCTTTTTTTCAAACTTTCTAGGAAAAGGAAATAATAATAATAGCAGCACCTTGAAAAATCTCCAATTATTGTTAAATCTCGGTTACACATAAAGAAATTAAAATGTTGTTAATTTTTTAAATAAGAGAGGTATTTCGTTTAATTGTGTGGGGAAACAACGAGCTTAGATTCAAAGTTTAATATTTTTTGAAAACATTAAAATAAGACAATTAAAAAGCAAAATAAAGAAGTTAAGCTAAAAAGAAATGTCAAAAAAAAAAGGGAAATAAATAAGTTAAGCCAGTGCTTCTCAAAGTTGCAATATTCACGACCCAATATTTAATCATAATTTTCATTGCGCCCCTCCCCCATATTATAATAATGTACTGAATTCAATAATACTATACTCTGACGCTAAAACTACGATACGACTTTAAACTCTTAACCCTCCGTGTACGTAAACGTCTCGCTAAGCCAAAGCGTTTATTTCTCCAGACGAATATATACGTCTTTCCGAAGTACGATCTTTTCTGTGCACTGCTATTCCGAAGATTTTGGAATGCAATAAAAGGACCTTGACAATGTTTGAGAAGGATTTACTTATTCCACATTATTTTTGCTTCTTCATTCCCCCCAATACATCACGTACGCGTGCCTACATGGAAAACGGTTGGCATTTGGAAGTGAATCGCGAAACTTTTGATTGGCAGTCAAGGTTTAGTTCTGAACCGTACAAAAATTATTAAATACAAAATTATTAATTACAAAAATAAGTGTTAATTTTTGTTTAAAATTATATATGACAAGCCCATGTTGTCACTGGTAATTATTAATGATCTTGTTTTTAACTTCGTATTGTTTAATTAATTATAAAATATATTGTGTAGCACTGATATTCTTATAAGTGTAATATATCAGTGTAAATGTGTATTTTATTTTTTTATTGTGCCAGAATGTATTTTGTTTGTTTACTTTCAGTAAATTACGAAATTTTTTAAATAATCTTTTGTCCTCAACTTTTTAATATATGCCCGCGCTTCCCTTGTAGAGTTGTCACGTGCCCCAAGCAGGGCGCGCCACACAGTTTGAGAAACGCTGAGTTAAGCTAAAAAGAAATACCAGAAAAAGCATTATTCTGTAGCACTATAGTGATGACACTACAACACAACAGAAAACAACAATAAGCCACACGGATGAAAAAACAAACAAAGTTCTTGCTCTAATATCCAGTGTGCTGTCGGTACCACAAAGTTATTCAACTGTAAAATTAATTATATTCACTGTTCACTTAAGTAAATAGTCAAATTGTTTTCTAAGGTCTTAACTAACATATAAAAATAAGACGCACTTACCTTTTGAAATTAACTACTTTTTCCGTACTAAACTGTCAATCTTTGCAATCCGATCAAAATGTCAGCTGAAAACACAACTTCTGCTCTAAAACTATTCACCTTCCCCGCAAAAATACTCTTTACAGAACCGTTGCTGCCATAAATTTTGGAAGAGTGGATTTAAAAGAATATTCCTGCTAAATATCGTCAGAGTATTTGTAAAAATGGTTATTCTATGTTATTTTAAAGTGAGTGGTACTTATAAGTACCTTCAGTCGATAAAGAGGTTAACGTAATAAATTAGAATGATATTGCTTGATTTTTACAATGCATTTTCTCTCAAAATTCTAAAAATTAGTATATTTACCACAGTGGATCAATTAGAATGTTATGCAAATAAAATAGTTATAAAAGTTATTTATCTTGAATGCAAATTAAGCAATGTAATGCGCAAGTGTGTACAAAATATTTAAAGAAACAAACAAATAAATAAATAAAACACTATTCTACTCTTCTGCAGTAAATTGGATTTTAGTTACGGGATGGTTTTTAGAGGGAATTGGAGAGATGCAATTACTCCTCCAAGAGCCTCCGAAACATTCTCAATAAGGTTAATCATGAAATATGGCTGTCTAATTCATGCAACCAATACCCTCATTTTACAAGTAATCATCACCTAGCTGAGCCCTATGTTGGTGAGAGTTATAGTCCGTGAACTAGAACCCAGAGCTAAGTGCGCCCTTGAAAAGTAGAACACAAGGCTTTAAGATCTTCCTTATAACAGTCGTGATCCTTTATTAAACATATGCAAGGGTGTCCGCCACCGTCCTACATTGTTACACCTTCATGTTATGTTTTCCTAAATTATGATACCTCCATCACCGCAATGACTTTTCTTTGATGAGGAATGTGTTTCGATATTGTGTCCCTGCTTCTCTCCAGATACAACTACGACGAGAACCAGTGTCCAAACTGAATCTCGACGTATGTGTAAAAAGCACGGTGCTCAACTAAAATCTGGTCCTTAGCGCATGTAATCTGCTCCATGCTAAACGTCCTTTCTTGGGTGCTGCAGTGAGCGGGATGCAAATAGCGGGTCTTCTGAAACACTGCCCTCTCACACGAAGCCTTCGGGTATCCACAGACCATGAAACTAGGAGTTCACGTGAGTTCTGTATATATGCAGTTCGCAGCAGATTTGTGAAGCTGTAGCAATATTGTATCCCTACACTGAAAATGTGTGTGTGTGTGTGTGAGGGGTAATCATCATTCACTGTTATGGTTCTTGGTCGACCTTGTCCAGGTCCAATAGCTCCTGTGTCCTAAAACTGTTTCCACAAAGCGCACACAGCACTGGGTGTTACATTGAGAGCTGTTGACCCCTACACTTGGGACTGGCCCTCCTCCATCTCATGCTGTTATTCATACGATCATGGCTTCTCATTTTACTTGATGCCATAAAAAATTTACTGTACTTTTGCGAGAAACACAGTGATTGTCGTGGAAGAGTACGAGCCCACAAATCACTGAAAATTTTTTGTGTGCTTGTATCCCCTCCACAGTCACAGCTCTGCAGACAAGTACTTGTACGTTTACGTATTCGACTTTGAATATATTTTCATAATTCTTTGGTGACATAATTATTAAGGAAACTAGGACATGCTCGATGGAGTAAAAGGCCGAAACTAAGACTCTTTGCTAATGGGACATATATCTTTAAAAAATTCCAATAGAGCTTATATTTTGTGATCTTAATGAAGATATATTTTATTAGTTCTGTAGAAATACACACAAAAACAATTTTTTAATTTCATTTTTTTCTATTTAATTTTAGTTGGGCATAAATTTTAAGATGTCATAATACATACTTAGGTTTAGGTACCATTTTTTATGAAAGAGTCTCTTAAATATGTAAAATGTTTTTTGTTCATACATAAAAGAATATGCAAAAGATAGTGAACTTATTTTTTCAGTAAAATCTTAAGATAGTTTCTTTAAAAAAATTATAAAATTTTGTAATTTTGAAAATTTCTATTCTTTTTATATTTAACAAAACATTTTACGTACATACATTACATTTGAGTATATATAAATATGTATATACTCAAATAGTTTTTCGATAAAATTATTGAATAATTTTTCTGAAAAAACCGTATTACTTTAAAGTTTTGAAAATCTAGAATTTTTTCATTTTTCTCATGTAAAACTAGTTTTTTTTAAAAAAATATTAGACATTAAAAAGAGACAAATGAGATTTTTTCTTTTTAGTAAAAACAAATTAATGGTTTACTAACATTAAACAAAAGATCTTTTCGAATGTGTCAAGGGAGGCGTGGTCGTCTGTTTACACTTTTATCACAATTACCTCTTTCATATTTTACGGTTATTTTATCAACGAACATATGTGAGTGTAAAATATTTTTATATTCAGAAAAGCATGCACTATATATTTTTTAATACTAAAATTGAAAAATCGATTTTTTGAATGTGTATGATATATTGGTTCCCTTTAGTTCAATAATTTTTGTAAGAAATAGACATAGTTTGTATATTTTCTTAATTTTGCACATGAGTCGACTCAACTGTCCAAATCCCCAATATCATACACCCCAAAATCATGACAGACATGTTAAACTTCACTCAACGTCTCAAAAACTGTACAATAAAAGCTTCTTGTCCTCAAAACGCGTCCCAGCACATAGATTCATCGCTAAAAAGTACATTATTCTAGTCCTGAACACTCCAATGCAATCTGCCTTTGGACTCTTATCCTATTTTTCTTGTAAGTGAGTGATTTTGTCTGAGGCTCATATGATTGAATATCAGGTTCATGGGGTTGTCACACCTTGGTAGACTTTAGGGCATCAACTCCTTTTCTCACTACTTTCTGCTTATGACTATCAGGCTCCTGAAGCAGTTTTTTCTCACGATACCTTTCAACATTATGTTCTGTCTTAGTGTGGTTATTCTTTTACCATTACTATTAGATAGCTTATTTTTAGAACTTTGGTTTTACGAAAAATCTAAAATTTTATTCCCATTCTTTGAGAACTATTTTTACTTTTGGCAATCAGTTTTTACTAACACCTCACTAAGTAGAATCACAATATCCATCTTAGTAGAGTCTCGCATGTTTTTCAGAACGTTTATGTGGACATGTGTGTGTGTCACAAGTGGCTATAGTTGATAACTTGTGGCCGGCTTTGTCATGTCGTAAATTCGAGTCCTGGTGTCACTAAACACCCGTCGTATAGAGGTTTAATGTAATTTAATTCTTTCGAGGCTCAAGGTCCTCATATTGGCATGTTATGGAAGTTTAGCGAATGAGATCTTTATCCTCAAGTGTTGTTCTTGTTACTTGACAGAGGTTCAAAATTACAAGATCCATTTCCAACATACCTCATAAAGTTTAAAAATGTGACGTTAATAAAAATCAAATAAAATCGGGTGGTATAATTTTTTCTAAATGAAGGTGATTTACGATCGAGCCTGCACATGTACTATCTCTGCAGAGAAGCCGTTTATGTAAATTTTACAACATTGATGAATCTCAAAATTTTACCAATATTCTAACATTTTGAATTACTTCTGAGAAAATTTTAATCCTGTGAATAATTTGAAATTTTTTAAAAGTGAAATCTTTATTAATCTTTTTATAGATACATGTGAACAGTATATAACATGTCAGTTTATTAAGAACACACAATAATTTTCTCATCCATCTCCTCGTTGTTTATTTTTACAAATATCATGCATTTCAGGATACAGTATACTGCAAATTTTGACTATTCTAATATTCTGAATCGAATATATATATATACGGAAAATATCTTTCCTATCATATAAAAATAGTGTTTTCTGGCTACCATTCGTTTAAATACTAGTGAAACTATTTTGGTTCGATTTACAAAATTAAGAATGAAAAAAATGCTGTTTTTACTACGCAATCTTATACTTTAAAGAGCATTTGAATTACTCACAGCTAACGTCCATCAAAGGCTGTGGGTTATTATATAAGAAGAAAGAAAATGACATAAGCAGTTATCCGACCTTATAAGGAGTGGTGCGATAGAAATAAAAAAATCAGACGCAGTATGCTAAGACGAAAGATCTAAGTGCGTTTTATCTTGAACAAATTGTCCGGCTACGACAAAAGAATCGTTGCACCTCAAAAGACACTTTAACTCATTACTATATCATAAATTTACACATTTTACTTAACCCATCTCCCCATAAGAAACTATCTTGGATAGTAGAATGGTGATGAGTGGGCATTCAGCTAGCATTGAGACAACAGATAGACGGGCCATAGAGCAGGGGATACTCGGCAATTTAAAGCCGGTGAGAAAACCACATCATACGGAAATCATCTTATTTTGGGGGTACAAAAGCTCCTATATTACAAAAGTACTTTGTTTTATAGTACATCATAAAGTGCAAAGCTAAATAAAGGAGTCAAAATATTGCCATTAAGAAAAAACTCCCCTGGGCTGATTCCAAATTCACATTGGTACTTGCCACTGGCAGGGTACGAGTATACATGGAGTGAATAATTCTCTTGCTAGATGGTTGCTTTTCTAGCTGGTGGAAATATCTCTCTCGTATGGGGAAATTTAGGTGGGACATTTGATGTTAGTAACATATAAAGTCCATGCGTTACTGTTTGTGCCTCTTCAACATCTCACCGGAATTCTTCTCCTTCAATAAGGAAATGTCCCGTGTTGTCTTTCTCGAACTGTATCATATCCATATAACTTGATGACCATTTTACATACATGACCTTGATTTCTAGGTCATTGAGATCTATTGCCGGCTTACACATTGGGCGCTTGAGGAGGATCCCTAGGAAGCCGGATAAGTTGGACTTAACCAGATTGTTTGGTTATAAATTCAGATCAGGTAGTGCCACGGGGGCCTGCAGATTTTCTGCATCTAGGGCCCAAAATGAGCTTAAACCGGCACTGTTGATGTCACCTGTTATCAATACCATTGAACACATCTGGAATGTCATTGAGAGAGATCTATGAACCTCATTGGTCTCGCTCCATCAAATTTTCGTAAAATGTGGGAGATTTTTGAGAGGGCGTGGACCCATACAGATTCCCACACGTGTCATGTCCTTGTCAAGACGAATCTCCGCTATTATTAGGACAAAAGGGACGTCAGACACATATTTCCAATTCAACTGTATTGTAAGGATGCCAGAGTGGAGCAAAGTATGAAAAAAATGAATCTATTTCCTCCCCCGTTTCATCTCGATTTGTTTTAATTAAACTTACCCTACTTGTAGTGGAGAATACACATTATTAAATTATAAATGGGTTATGATACATATAGTAGAATGAAGCATATTTTTTTAATGCAAAAATGCCTTACTTTTTATTCAATATGAGTGAACATTACAATGGTCAAATACAGTTTAATTTTAAAATACTAGCATCATCTGACATAGGAGAGAGAGAGAGAGTGTCTGTGTGTTTAATTAAATTTTGTGGTGTTACTGATTTTATTCTCACATTGTGATCGCGTTAAGATCTATCATGAATGTTTAACTCCTTTAACTGTTTTATTTTTGTTCTATAATAAAAATATTTCTATTTTTTTTATATCTTTTTAGTTATTGCTTATAAAAATATCTGTTTGATTTATAATGATGAATCGAATTAGATGAGAATGGGATATGTCAACTAAACTGTAGTTCAAATACTATACTGTTCGAATTAATTGGGACAAATGGGAAAAAGTAATTTTTTCTAAGACCTTAACTTTTTATCATTACATACCTTAAATAAACTGAAAAATCTGTGTATTAATATGAAGTATGTCTTCCCTTAGCAGAAATTATATTTTCAACCCGTCTTGACATTGACTACACTAGAGTAGCACACATGTTCTTGATTTCCTCATCTTGGAAACACACTAGTATAGCCCTTTTTATCATTTTCTCTGTTGTCGTGTGATTCATCTTAGCGAAACGATTCTCAAGAATATGTCCTCAGTTTTAAATAGGAATTAAGTCTGGGGAATTTTCAAGCCAATCGAGCACTTTAATTTTATTTTCCTCATAAAAGTATGGGCCAATTTTGAATTGTGACAAGGGGCCAAGTCATGTTGAAATGTTCCATTCAAATGTTTCCATGAATGGAACAATTCTACTACATAATATCTGTATATGTTTGGCAGAATTCCTCCTCGTGTATTTAAAAGGAACTAAGCTTCCTGAGCCATTTGTTGTGAACCTCCCCCTCCCAAACATCTGCTTAGAAGGGGTTTTACAATCTGTTGGATATGCTCAGGCAACACAGTTTCAACTTCACTTCGTCTAACTACACTTGATTCGTATCCCTGCACAAATAAATGTTTCATCACTCAAAATCACCTTCTTCCAGTCGTTAACAGTCGATGATAGGTATTTTTGGGGTCATGCTAAACGTTTTTTCATCATTTTCTGAGAAATAGTTTTTTGCCTCAGTCTTGTTGCCTTCCGGAAGCCTTTTCCGTGCATTTAAGGTACTCCCTTTAACACCAATATCCAATTAATCTCTTCAAAGGTCTGTGCTTGTCTTTCTTGGATTTATTTTGCTACGACTTTTTAAAATGTTATCAATTCTAGGAGTAGTTTTCCAATTGCGCCCACATTTTTTTTTCTTTTTGTAGATGATGATCCAGAATTTTGAAATGTTCTTAAAACACTTAATTCGATCACACCAACTGCCGTATCTCTCTCACAATCATAAAAATCTGCTCATTGAGAGCTATTTATTTTAGAATGGTTCCTTGGAGTAATATCCATCTCTCAACAAGCAAAAAAGTAACACCTCTTATACTGAAAGCAAAATTGAAATTATCAGCTGCCCCACTGAAAATCTCACAACTGAGTTCCTGATACATTAAGATGAATAAATTAAGTCGATATGTCACACTACCTACATGCAGATATAACGGGTTTAAGGTGGTTCAGGACATCACTAGTAATCACATACCAACTCAAACATGAAAAACATGGCTGTCCCAATTAATTCGAACAGTATAAGTATGATTTAAAATGCATCCTTTTTTTGAGTAATATTTTCGGTTTGTGCATTTTAAAAATATGGTAGTAATACATGATTTTCCCTTTCAGGGAATAAAAAAAGGGAAAATATTGATATGCGTGTAATACCAATTGATTGATTCATTATTAATCAAAATCGCTCGCTCTTTGAAACAATATTAGATAGATATAGAAGATGATATAATTTTTTGACTTTCTTACTCAAAGTTCTTTTTTCGGGAGAACGAAAATTCATTATAATGTAGTCGATTAATTCTTAGAATCGATTTGCACCCTGTTTCTTCCTTTCTCTCCCCATGATGCTAATTCAATTTTCTTTTCTCAAGTTATTTGATTATAATCTCACTTCAAACAGAATTCCTAACTTTATTTTCTTTCCCTTTCGACTGTGGTTCAATTAGTTGCACTAGTTGGTCAATTCAATTTTTGGTCAGAATTTTCCATTTTTGCAACTAATGTAAAGCAGCTTAATAACTGTTAGAATAGGTATTGGAGTTTCAGAAACACCTTTATAGGAACTTGAAAACTATAACATTTCAATTCTGACTATAAAGCTGAACACTAAAAGCACTTTTTAGTGAATTAATTATCGATTACAGTAGTATTTTCCTTCGAATTTTAACAATATTGATGTGATTTGTAAATTAGTAATAAAGCTTAATTGTAATCGTTGTAAAATTATTCTCAAAATGAGATTTATCCATAAGGCATGCGCACGCCCCCTCTTTTCTTATTTTCCTATTATATCATTTTTTAATCATTTTTAGTTACTTTTAATGGAAAATTTTTTTGAATTAAATTCCCTATTTTTTTCAATAGAGATTACAATAAAAATAATAAAACTGGGTAAAATATCCAAAGTATGAGTTAATTCAAATTTATTTTGTAATATTAAGTCCCAGTTTTTTTAGAAAATATATATTTACTTTATTTGGGGCCAATAATTTGTTTCTTAAATTTCAAATATAGAACGCTATTTTGAAAGATTTTTTTTTGTATCATGCATTACAAATATATATATATATATATAAATATATATATGCATATATATATACATATATATATATATACACACATATATATATATACGTATGTATATACATATTTATGTATATATATATATATATTTATGTATATCTATATGTATATATATATATATATGTGTATATATACATGTATATATATATATTTATGTATATATATATATATATATATGTATATATATTTGTTCTAAAAATTCTATTTAAATCCCTCTATTAAAGGTTTAAATGCACTTGAAGTTTAAGGTTGGCGAAAGAAAAATTATAGGAATTTCGGTTTTAAGCATAAGCTTCATTCCCTGCAGGAGTCATTTATAGCCTCATATAAATTTTCTACAGCAATAGTGTTACAGACACGTATAGTATCAATCACTTTTATCAGTTTTATGTTGTTTTATTTTGTAAAAACACTTGCGGTATCTCTCTTACAACTTAAATACTTAGCTTTTACAAAATGCTAGAGCGTGATAGATAAAGAAAGGTAACGTTTCAGATTTGGAAATGTGATATAGATTTCTTTTCGATTTAGAGCACTAGAATATTATTAATATGATTCTACTTTTATCATATAAGTCATAAAACACCTTTTCTTCGCTTAAAGGTTTTAGGTATTTGGAACTTAATTGCAGTTTTGGCTCTCTCTGTTCAATATATTCGTATTCACTACTTAGTTGCTTTCTTCTCTTAACGAAAAAAGAAACTTCTTCAAATCTATTTAAGTTTCTTTTAACTGAACTATTTGTTTTTCGCTCAAATTATATTTAAATCGTTATACAGTAAATATCTTCAAATTTCACAGGAAGCTACACAATATATTTGCATGTACATATTGAAAATATATCTATTACTGCATTGGATTGAATTTCAAGTGTGAAGTGTACAGTAAAAGTTACTTAGAAGAAGTATTAAGCGAAAATAATATTTGTTGTCGAGATATGTTTACGCAATATGAAAAAATTACGTAAAAAGTAATGCAATGGTAATGAGAATATCATTCAAATAATTTTAAAACCAACGTATTTCATGTGTATGGAATTTAAATAATTTTAATTAAGAAATATATATATATATATATATATAGTTATATTGTAACAAAATATTGCATTCATCATTCGGAATTAGAGTCTTAGACAAGTAAAGGCTTATATCATTTTTTATTGAAATAATGATTAAAGTGTTCGGGGTTTGAAATTTGAAAAAATATTAGACTATTTAAAACTTTGAACGTCAAATAAACAGAATTATTTAACTAATTTAAATGAAATTAGGCCTTGAAATTAAATAGTAAATTACAGTTAATTTCAAAATATAAATGCTGTTAATTACGATTATAAAAATTTAATAGGATAACTCTATAATATGTATAAAATAGAAATATAATCTTTTTTATTATGTAATATTATTAAATGCTTATTAGATAGAAGGTAAGACAATTATATTTTATTTCATTAATATCCTTACTCGTGCAATCATGTCTTTAAATTAAAAAAAATATATAATAATAAAACTTACTTAGATATATGTAATTCAGCTTGTGAAAGTTGTAAAGATCCTGAAGCAGTAAAAATATTAGTCCCGATACACACACAAGATGACAAATATATTATGCAAATAACTAAATGTACCAAAAAAAATCTCCCGATGTTGGTTGATATATTTTAGAAACCAGAATAAGGAAGAGTCAGTAGAGACTTGAAACAATATTGGAAAATGTATTAATCATATACTACAAAGAAAAATAAGCCATGTTTGAAATAAAGAGTATTACTTCTTGGAAAACTTGACGATGTAGTCTTTCAATTTAAAAAGGAACACGACCGAAGATTAAGTGAAGCTGACACAGGTTCTTCCAAAACGCTAAAATAAAAAACGTTCTACAACTCCGGCAAGGGACTCAATTTCCGAAATGTGTTTACGTGCACATATATATTGCTATGACAAATAGCGAGTTAGGTTTGGGAAATGCAGCGGAAAATATGCCCATTTTACGCATTACTCAACTTCACTCGACTTTTAGTATATTGTTTGTAAGTTCTTGGATTACAACAGACTTTTCACCTTCGTAGCCACTTGTGATAGGGAAAATTATCTCAATCGTAGCTATTAACTCTTTAAACGGTCAATTTTTTTCACCCAAAATGCTTTAGAAAAAGGTACATTTTAACTAAGCATAATGCTTAATAAAATGAGAAAATGTAAGAATTTTATTTCAAGTTTCAATTTAAAAGTTTTCACACTATTTTTATTTTATAATTGTAGAACACAAAAACCTTCAAGTGTTTGCTTTTTATAAGTACACTATGCATGGTATGAAGACTTTTTTCATATATATCTTAAAATAATTTCTCGCATACTTACAAAAAAATTTCATGTTCGTGCATCTTTTTCAAACGGTTGGGGATTTTGTGTGTGTGTGCATGTATAGATATACACTTACAAATTTAGCTTAGTGTAATACAAAGTGTTACATCGCAGTTAGGACAGAATTATAGTCTTTTTTTTTTGGATTATCTTTCTATTTTCATTTCTTGTTAGGCTTCATGTGTGCCACTAGATGGTGCTATTTAAATTATAAAGTGCGTATGCTTACCCGGGGGAATATAAGAACAAAGGATTGTAGGATGATGTACGGGCCACACATTCTCTCTATGTTACCGATATTTTTTATTTATATTATTTGAATAAACCATTTGAAAAAAAGTTATCAACATTTCTTTTCATGCAACAAACTGCACATTGTCTTACCTATTCCTGTTTCTTTTCGAAAATTTTTATCGCAATTACTGCCTTCAAACGAAAATTCCCGCCTTCACTACTAGGGAAAAAAAATCCCGGATCAAGCATTTTAGTACCATGTGTGGGAACCCACCTGGGTTCCATCCTGGACACAAAGAATTACCAGACGACATTTTTACAATAACAAATAATTTTTATTCACTTGAATCAATTATCAACCTTCTAAATACAAATATATATCAATATGTCTACGTCAATTGGATTGAACTTTACTATTAAATTAAATCACGAAATATGATACTAATCAACTATTAAACTCAATATCGAAAGGGTTTACCGGAATAAGAGGACCGAGAGATATACGCGATTTGAATTACTAACAATCATTGACTTTACACTAACTCTAATATTTATTTAATCTTATTATCCGATAATTGAATTTTAAATATCACCTGACTTTTACTACTTCACTCCTTTAAAATCGGCTTAAGCTTTTCGAATGTAGATCGCTGCCTGACAATCAGCCAGAAACTAATCGCACAATCAACTTAAATCTTGTTAGCGCCCCGTCTATGTATCTCTTGGCTAAATAGCCTTCCTCGCTAACTTGCAACACTCTCCTTATATGCTTTGATTAATTTGCATATCCCGTTTTCTCCTTTTAGAGCTGGTTGAAAGTATACCCGAGTTTACAATCCCCAAAGACTCCCAAGAGTATTAGTGGTAAAGTGCCGTACAGATTCGTCTCACATGGACAAATATAGAAACATATAGAAAGAAGAAAATATCAGTGTCCGTACAACAAACGGGGAAATCGGTTGTAGCCAGCTTTCGGTATGGTGTATGGGCAAATGCTAACATATAACTTTCCATCAGAGTATTTACCATAAAATCTGGAGTATAATGCGCACCGGTGTATATATATATAACGCTCACCTATACTTTCAAACTGAATTTTCTAATTTTTAGGTATACTCGCCATATAACGATCACCATCCTTTTGTACGAAGAAATCTAAAATATTAGAATACATTGCTCTTATGTTTTGAAGTAATTTATTCGAGGTATTATCACAGGCTTCTGTGACAAAATAGTTTTATTCTAGAACTACAACTTTTTAGTTCATAAGGCAAGTAATTCCTTTTATGTAAACAGTATTTCAATACATGTAGAAATAAAAAAAATTATGCTCATCTCTTTTGTTATTTTTAAAGCTATCGTTTTTATATCCGGCGTATAACACGCACCCTTAAGTTCCGATCTTATTTTTTGTGTTAAAAGTGGTGCGTTTTACGCCGAATTTTACGGTAATCATTTTGATACATGCAGAATGCAAGAGATCTAACATGGGATTCATTATTTTTTATTCAGCTCAGTTGATATATCTTTATGTAAGAAGAATTTAATAATGTATCTATATAGTTATTTAATAAAAAGCTGTGGTAGTTGAGTGATCTCGAACTTGTAGACAGAGTTGTCAAGTCATGGGTCTGAGTCCTATCTTAGAAGGCAAGCCGTTTTAGAAGTGTTGAAGCATATACTGAGCTTGCAGTGGCGTAGTGTCACCTTGTTACTCTCTTGATCGAGTCTCAAAATAATGAAGTCCTTCACCAATAGCCCTAATGTAGCTTCAAATGTCAAAGCGCGACGCTAATAAACACTCACGCTCACTTAATATTTTGAAGAAAAACGCAACAAAATTGATATATTATAGTTTTGTTACAATTTATACATTAAATAACAATCCATTTTTCAAATTAATCTACATTACTTAACAGAGATGCTTCGAATTATTTACTACAAATGATTTACTGTCAATCTTGATTTTAGATATTGGGAAGAAAGAGATATTTTATTTGCTCTCTAAAAATGCTTCTATATTTTTCAGTTATCAATTAAGGAAAACTCGCTAACGGTATCATCGAATACATTTTTAAATGGTTTTTGCAAACTATTTTGAGGTAACTGTAGGCTACACTTATAATTCTAAATCTCTTTGATGAATTTACAAAAACTTGAAATACAAATTTATAGCTTTATTTCAAGATATAATTTAGGGGTATTTTGGTCTATATCAAAACCAATGCACAGTAAATTGCAGATAAAGTCTGTCTTTTTTTGTATCATTAATGGTCAACTGTAGATTTGGCAAGTGCCCAGAACACGACACACGTTACTTCCCAGGAGATGTTAACAAGCAAAGAAAATTTCTTATTCTTTTATTCTAAATTATTGCTAAGTTTTTGGATGTAATTGCTTCCGTATGGCAGTTTCTGAATGTATATGTATCGAATGTTGATGTCGGTTTGAAATTTTGCCACTTTTCTTTTTGAATTGCTATTTATGCATTAAAATAGTAACACAAATTTTGCAAAATAAAATGTTAACATATAAATAACTGATGTTTAAGAAAAGATGCATCATATGTTAATTCACGAACCTATTTTGGGATTGCGATATCAGTATCTTGTTGATGGTAATGTTCTTTTGCTACATGACTGTACTTTAGTATTTGACCATTTAATTGAAAAGAAAACTGATATTCATGGAGCAGAAAAGTTATTCGATATATAATATTATTCGATTATATTGTTGCATAATTTGTTTTGGCCTTATTGTCATTCTGTCATTTAGTTGAGAATTCCTCCAACGAGTTTAAAGTATGTACATTTAGAGTTTAAACGTTTAAACCATCCTCGTATTATTTCAATTCGATAATGTTCAGCGACTTTTGAGTATTAACAGTTTCTCCAGTAATAGCTATTCCAGTATCTTAAATTATCGCTCATAATTTTTACGAAGTAAACGTGAAAATAAATAAATAAGAGAGAGGGAAATCAATTCTGTGTCTCAAGATTTTCACTTGAAACAGAGTTGTTCATTCCTATTTGGCCTTTATTTTAAAAGCCAAAATGTTAAAAGATATAGTCATCTCATCCCAAATTAATATTACAATCTTTTTCAAGACATATATTATCAATGAAAGATTTTGGCAAATTAGGTTAGTGTATTGGAGCTGTACAATGAGCTATTAGCGAGAGTTTGTAGTTTAAACTCAGATTTAATAAAATGATATCTCATCTGTTTCTACTGCACGGATCATAAATGTTTGGAGATTGACTTCAAAATACATATGTTCTTATGAATTCTAAACAATTTTTGATGGAATTGAGTCTTTATATTGAAACCTTCTTGGTATCAAGAAATAAATCTTGAAATTGTAAATAGAATTTGCGAACAAAAAAAGTTGAGTCAGTTCAAGATCTACATAGAGTAGAGTCAAAAATGCTTTTCATTGTAATTTGATTATGTTAATTTTTATACACATATTTTAAAATTAATAGAGTTCAAACCGATAGTTTATTGGGAACGACTCTTACATATATATATTTGGGTTATGTAAACCTTTTTTGTGATCCTAATAATTTGATCAATAATTTTGATTTTTACTAATAATGTATAAGTTTTAAATAAATTAAAAATGGAGTGTGATTGGGACATTTTAAATTTTATATAATTTAAAATTATCTTTTTCAGTTATGTTCAGAATTTTATTTTCTATTTGTTTTTGAAATATGAAGTCTTTGCAAATTATGTGCTAAAAGAGGAATATTTTCAGATGGGTTAAAATAAGAGACACTTGTAATAAGCTCGATTTTGAATTATTTTTTTACAGATATTCGGTATTTGTTAATACTTTGAAGCAAAACTCATAACGTTGTTTAATACAAAATAATTTTTTTTTTAGTTCTGCAACATACATTCTTTCGAGATCATCTGAATATCCTTATTTTGTTATTGATTTTGAAAAGTAAATCATCGCATTAAAAAAACAGAAGAAACGTATTTCTAGTAGTTCTATTTCAAAGAAATGAACAATAACATGCCACAAATACACAGTAGACTGGCCGAATTTATATTTTATTTAATTATTTTACTCTGGAAAAGTTACCTTTCACCTAACACTAAGTAAAATGGGAAAAAAAAAGAATCTTATCTTACCCTCTGCTTATGCAATGCACTTAAAATCTCAAAAAATAGCTAAATTTCAATGTTTTTGTTAATTTTTCATAACCAATTTGCCGATATTATAGAGTTATTGTTTTAAATGTGAAGTTTGGAATATAAGGAACGTAAGGAAACTAAAACCTGTAAATTCAAGATCTTTATTTTGATCAAAATAAACTTTTCCCTTCAAAATGATTGATCCTTCAACTCTTCACGGAGCCCCCATTTTTTCCATGCCTTTTCATCTATCATCAATACAAGAGTCAAATTTTCAAGGTGAGAAAAAAAAAGAAAAAAGAACATTTCTTTTATATTTTTGGCTTGCAGTTAATTTTAAGATAGTTTTTACTGTCAGCGAAACTGTTGCTATTTCTAATTTTGAACCAGACAGGTATGCAATCGTCTAAATTCATCAGTAAGTTTTACTAATCTCATGTATAGTATCTGATATTTTTATTTACATTATCAACTATCTAGAGTGGGAAAGTGGACAAGCCACACGAACTGCTAAATATTTTGAAACTGAGCTTTAATTTCAACAAAGGAGATATAAAGTAGGCATGTTGGTCTTTTCTCAGCACATTTCTGGTACCTTGAGAAATAAAATATTCAAAACGTTCAAAAAGAAAACGGGGAAGTTTTTCACAGCCAAATAGATTTTTCCCAATCGAACTGAATGATTAAGATCTTATTGTAAAACCATCCAAACGATGAAATAGATAACGAAACGGGAATTAATTGAAATATAGGAGACACATAGCTACTTACAGTAATCTCCCAATGTGCTATTCATTTTTGCCATGTAATATATTCTTACACCAGTATTAATTACAGTTCCGTCACTTCCAATTACATCATTCAGGTATCCGACTACGTTCGGAACCGTGCTTTTGAAAAAGCGTATAGCTGGATAATATTTATGATATTTAGTGTCACTTAGATTAGAAAATGTATATAAAATTGTTTTAAGAATAGTATTACAATAAAACATTATTTAAGTACAATATTTTGACAAAAAATGAACAAAGAATGACCAATTTTAAAAATATTCTCCTTTTGTGAAAAATGCTTCCATTCTAATAATATTTTACCTGTATATATAGCTTAGACCTCTGTATAGAGGCTCAACTAAGAATTTTTGAAATATATAACTTAGAAGTGGGGTTTATCCATGTTTTACGGCAACAGATGGGAGAAATTTGAGGAAAAAAACACCGATAATTATTTCAGTAGGTTATAACTCTGAAAATAATGTGATTTGTTTTTTTAAAAAATAATTCAGAGTCTCTGGAGAGGTCTTTATATAAGAAAAATGTTATTATTTTAGAAGCATTTTTATAAGAGGAGAACATTTTGAAAAAAGGTTATTCTAAGTTAATTTTTTTTGCCAAAATATTGTATTTAAATAATTTTTTTTGTCAAAATGTCCTTAAAACCATTTTATACATGTATTCTAATTTAAGTGACAATAAATATCATGAAAATTATCTGCTTATGCGCTTTCATAAAATCATGGTTCCGAACGTAGTCGGATACCTTAAAGTATTCTCAATCGTAATTAAATGCTAAATTATGCAAGAACCTTGATCTTTAGAAATCTGTGTAGAAGAAAAAACAAGGATGATATATTCAGAAACGGGTTCTCGTATTGGAAAATAATGGTTTTTTATAGTTCATTTTGAAAATATTTTAAATATAAGCTGTTTGTGATATTTCAGCTTTGAATACTTCCATTTTGTCCAAATTTCTCTGAGATCTAAGACTGTCGTGTCATGAGTTCGAGCCTAGTGCAGCTAAAGATCCGTCGTGTAGAGCGAGCCGATGCACGTTAAATCTGTCGAGGCTCAAACGTCCTCCATTGGTGTGGTGTAGATGTTAGGAGAGGGGTATGCCAGCTCAGGTACAAATTTACGAGATCCGTCACCAATAGCCTTCGTGTAACTTTGTAGTGTGACGTTAATATAACTATCTCCCTCTCTCAGAAATCTAACATCATAGAACATTCTTAAAAAATAGCGATACGAATTTTTTTTTTTAAAATTCAAAAAGATTTTTTTTATGAAAGACGAAAAAATAAGGTGGGATTCTGTGAGATATTTCTAATTTTTTTGTATAAATATATTTTTTGAGCAGACAATGAATATTTTGATTTAGAGGTTTTATAATTTCTTCTTTCTACTTGTATCTCAAATTCTATATTTGGAAAAATAGTATTATGACTTTGATAATTTTAAAAGTTTTAAGAAAGTTGAGAAAAATAGCGAAGTGTATTAACATTTAAAATTTTAAGTGCAATCTTTCTTTATGAAATTTCACCTTTTTTATTAGAGAAAGGATATGCATTTTTATTCTTGGGGACAGTAATGGAAAATAAGAAAAAAGAAAGTTCGGCTCACACTGATACACGGGGTTTTAAAAGTTCAGGTACAATCCAATGTTTTGTGTATAGTTAGAAAACAAATGATTATAAAAAACTTAAAATCTTTAAGAATTGTGTCTTGGGCGTTTTTCATCGAATTTTACACAATTTTAAAGTCAATCATGATTCATAAATAAATAATTATTTTGAAAATTTATACTTTTTAATAAAAGACTAGTCCCATATTTTTGAGGAAAAATCAAATGAATTGGTTTTAATAAATGTGTCCTCTCTTATTTGTGATGCATTCGTGGCATTGATTTACATATTTATTGTCAATTAAGATGTTGAACACTGGAATGGAAAGAAATGCCCATTAATGGATCAAGACTTATTGTTGTTCCCATAATGAATTCGGATGAGAGCTTGCGATAATCACAGGTCTGTCGAGGTAGTCCTAAAGATGTTCAATCGGATTAAAAGTCTGATGTCGAGCTATAAATTTTATTCGCTGCAAACATGGATCCTAAAATTTCCCATCAGCATGCATAGAATCATCCAGTAAGATGAAGTTATTGCTTATTGCATCACATGATGGTGTGAAATATGAAGCAAAGATCTCTTCCTGACATTTCACAGCAATCAGAGTTCCTCCATGGAGCATATTTAGGTCAGTGCGACTTCCTTGAGGGATCCCAGCTGAAACATGATCTCCCTTTCTCTATAATTGTGTCTTTTAATTATGTTAGATTGGTTAAGTCTAGTACCTTGTTCTTCTTTAGATCTTAATCACACTCAAAAGTAAACCAGCATTCGTCTTTGAAGAGTACTGAATCCCATTGCTACAGAAGGTCATTCACACTTTACGGAAACAATTTTGATAGTTAATTTTTATCCATAAATTCCTTATTTTTTTGTGGCGATTTGCTTCTGTTTGATAACCATGATTCTTGAAAATATCTCTAGCTCGAATTTTACATGAAATAATACTTTTTCTTAGTACTGTCAGGTCAAATTTACTCCATTCCTCTTGCCATTTTCCTAAGGCTAATTTTGAAAAACCGGAAGCACAAAACTCCATTGGAGCAGCTTTAGGTGATTTTAAAGCTATTTCCTCGAATGAGGAATACTTTATTCCTGTTTCTGATTCTCTATTTATTAAATAAGTGACAGTTGACTTAAACGTGTGACTAGAGGCTCTGTCCATTTGAAGCTCGACTTTTTCGAAGTTCTTTCCGTATAAGGCTGGAATTTCTTCTACAAAAATTGATTCTAAAATATTCTGCTGATAGTAGAGCGAATTAATTCTTGCTTTACTTGAGACTTTAATGATTTTTAATATGCCATTATTAGAAAATCTTACAGCCATCAAAAATCCCTTTAAGAACTTTTCAGTACACTGACGAAGCCATTTTGTACGGTCATTGCCGTTGGTTGAGCAATAGAAGATTTATCTTCTTTATTATTGTCGCTTAAATATACCTATGCCTCATCGAGTGTTACCACAAATTTTCATTTTTTCCTGAGCTAATTGTGTTTTTGATATAATTTTCTACAACTTGTTTTTGTTTCAGCAATATGTTTTTGCAAGAGAAGAGGAACTTTAGAGAGGTTTAAACTTTATTTTAAACTTTAAATCTTTATGAATGATTGTCCTTACAGTGCCGGAATACATTCCTAGGAATTCCAATGAATCTTTGAGTCCGTGGATTTTCTCTTAGGATCAGAGACTTCACTTTCCTGATAGTTGTATGTGTTTGAAAAGTCTTAGGATGAGGTTTCGTGGTCTTGGTTTTCCCTTTTACTTTCAGCTAGAAGTTTTTTTCTTTCAAATTTAATATGCTATAAATACCTCTGAAATCGCAGTTACGGACCTTCGAGCCATTTAAAAAAAATAAATCTTTTACTTTACATTCTAATAAAAAAAAATATAAGAAGACAATTATTCTGAAGTTGGCAATATTTAATCCCAAATTGCAAACGAGAAAATAAATTACAAAATCGTTTCCATAAGGTGTGAAGAACCTTCTGTATTTCACTCAGGTAACGTACTCTCTTGCCCATCATAAACAGACACTTCTGTGTCATCAATTTAAACAGACACACACAAAACATCACCTTATATAAAGTTCTTGATTGTGAAGATGTCTACGCACTGCAGTTGCAGATATTGCCATCCATTTTACGACACATCTGAAATGATATGAGGTTTAGTAGTGCCTCTCTCAACTGTGAGCTTGTGTAAAGAATATATCTCACGGTTGGCCAGAAACAGGACTTCTTGATGCTTCATTTTTTGAATTAAAAATAATTCTACAGTTCTTACACCACACTAAGAAACAAATAAAGCCCTTTAAAAGCATTTTAGCTTATGATTACGCCATTTTAAGGTATTGAACTATGTTCGGAACAGTCATTTTAAAAAAGCACATAGATGGATAGTTTTCATGATATTTAGTGTCACTCAGATTAGAATACATGCATAAAATTATTTAAAGGACATTTTGACAAAAAAAAAATTATTTAAATACAATATTTCCTTAAAAAATTAACTTAGAATAATCTTTTTTCCAAATGTTCTCCTTTAGTGAAAAGGGCTTCTATTATGATAATAGTTTGCCTGTATATAGATCAGACCTCTCTACAGAGGCTCAACTAGAATTTTTGAAATATATAGCTTAGAAGTGGGTTTATTCATATTTTACGACAACAGAGGGGAACAATTTTAAGAAAAAAACGCCAATAATTATTTCAATTGGTGGTAACTCTGAAAATAATGTGAATTTTTCAAAAATTCTAGTTGAGCCTCTGTAGAGAAGTCTGAGCTGTATACAGGCAAAATATTATTATAGGAGAACCATTTTTCACAAAAAGAGAACATTTGGAAAAAAGATTATTTTAAGTTAATTCTTTGCCAAAATATTGTATTTAAATAATTTTTTTTTGTCAAAATGTCCTTAAAACAATTTTATGCATGTATTCTAATCTGAGTGACATTAAATATCATGAAAATGATCCATTTATGCGCTTTTGCAAAATCACGGTTCCGAACGTAGTCGGATACCTTAAACTAAGCCACTCATCGTCTTAAGAAATCGGGCAAATGAAAGCTTTTCCATGACACATTATACTAGTATTAGTAAATAATTATTAAAAATCGTAAGAAATTCTTGATTGATCATAATTTACTTCGACTGCTATATATGTTTGAGAAAAAATAGTCGTGGATAAGGTTTTTGTAACTATACCTGCCATTTTATTGTTTATAGCAGTGGTTCTCAAACTTTCATTACTGGCGCCCCCCTTTTCAATCACAATTTTTATCGCGCTCCCCTTATACATTAATAATGTACTGAATGCAATAATATTGCACTTTGAAGCTAAAGCTATAATACGATCATAATTATACACCGTACAAATTAACAAGATAAGTATTAAGTTTTGTATATCTTACTTTTAAGTAATATTTTTTTTTGCTTTTTAGTTCGATTCACTATAAAATTTTTTTTTTTAGTTTGTTTTAAAACTATAATTTATTTTATAGTTATTTTTACTATACACTATAAAAATCACAATTCCAGTGAATAATTTAATTAGAGAAATATACTTACCTACTTTCAAGGACTTTTCAATTTTTCGTAGAAAATTTGAGAAAAATCAATAAAAATAAAGAAAATGTTCCAAATAAATAATGCCTTTAATAAAGGACATAAATCACAGACACTTTTCGCTAACAACACAGGAACGTTATTTTTCCAGCTAAACTCAAATCAACTCAAACGTTTCATATAACGCTTTTCTGATATTTACCTTGGCCGCGGTAGCCGAGTGGTATAGGTATCGGATCGTGGCTTGCCTGGTCACGAGTTCGATCCCAGTACCACTAAAGTTCCGCCGTGTAGGGCAGCGATGCACGTTAAATCTGTCGAGAGCTGAAACGTCCTCCCGTTGGTGTGGTGTGGTAGTTAGGAGAGGGGGGTGCCAGGTCAGGTGTCGTCCACGTCACTTGACCATGGTTCAAAATTACGTGGTCCGTCGCCAAAAGCCCTCGTGTAGCTGAACAGTGCGACGTTAATATTAAAATTAATCAATCAACTGATATTTACCTTCGCTATATATCTTGATTAATATGCATTATTTCAGTAGGTTCTTCAATTGCTTGATCAGTTTCAACTTCCTTTAATAGGGATCACAGATGCCCATTTTTTTAATATTCTGCTTATTTACATTTATAAACCAGAATAAGTCGTACAACACAGCAATCAAAACTACAAAATTGTTCATGGGGAAAGTGTAGCATGTTCTAAAAAATAATTGTGTAAAACGCTTTTCATTATGCATTATATGTTTCAGAATACTCATGCTTATCCATATATCATAAAACTCTTTCTCATGGAAAAAGACGAAACAGAAATATATATATTTACAACTTCCTAAAAAAAAAAGACGGAGATAACCATATTAGTAAGTTCGAAGGTCAGCTAAAGTAATATTTTAGGAGTAAAAGAAACGTAAAAAAAAAATCTCTCATCGTTTGATATCGTTAAAAAAGAAACGTAAAAAAAAAAAATCTCTCATCGTTCTCATATTGATCGCAAAGCAAACAAAATATTTGTTTAATTTGGTTATAGGATCAAAGATGGCTAATGAATGTTTAAAGTGGAATCTTTTATTTTTGATGATCACCAGATGATAAAAATAAATTATATCAGTGTAAATGTGTATTTTTTATTATGTCAGAAAGCATCTTGTTTTACTTCATTCCAAAAAATTATTTATTAAACCTTTTATTTTAAATATGCTCGCGCCCCACTCGCATGGTTACCGCGCCCCCCCCAGGGGGGCGCGCCCCACAGTTTGAGAAGCACTGGTTTATAGCAATCATAAGGTTTTATTAAAGTTACTTGTGATCCCTCATACGAAACATAATTTGTATTTTTTTGCATCCAGTGTTTCTCAAACTGTGAGGCATGATGACCCTAGATAGGGGACACGAGCATATCGAAAAGGCAAAAACAAAAAATTATTAAAAAAAACAACTTTAATTTAGTGAAAGGAAGCAAAACAAAATACACTCTGAAATAATGAAAAATAAAATTCACATTTACACAGATATAATACACTTATAAATGTATCAGTACTGTACAATGTATTTGATAATTTAACAATACTGACTGCATGGGCTTGTCATGTATAATATTATATACAAAATTTAATACATATCTTTGTAATTTCTATGGTTTATAATTAATGTCGTATTGTAGTTTTAGCGTCAAAGTATATTATTATTGAATTCAATGCATTGTTATTGTATGCAAGGGGGGAGCACGATGAAAATTATGATTGAAAATTGGGACGCAAATATCAAAAGTTTGAGAAGCACTGGCTTAATATTAAACAGCAAGTAGCGGTTCCTTAATTTTTTGTGGCCACTGTAAAAGTTTGGTGACCTCTTTATAAAACCAATTCCTTCCGTCTTGTTAAAGTCATCTGTAATACCAGGTATTCTTGGGTCTCAAATAGGGTTTTCAACAATATTTTAAAGTATTACATATACTGAACTAAACATATATTAAATCTTGGACAAAATATAAGGTCTTAAAAGCGACCAAATTCGATTATTTTTAAATATATTGTTATCTTATATAATAAAGTTAAGTATATTTCGAAACAATTTTCTACCTAATTTAATTTAAAAACAGTCAAAATTCAAAAATCTATCTAACCTTTATAAGATGAAAATAATCAATACAATGTAATATGTGAACAATAGTAAAGTAATGCATAGTAGAAATTTTTCTCATTAATTGTTTCACGAACATCTTCGATTAGAAAACGTATCAATTATAAATTACTTAGATAATATATAAATATAAATAGTTGCTGTTATGTATATATATATATACTTTAAATAATTATATACTTAAAATTTTTTTTGTAGCTGTATATATATATATATATACAGTAAGACGCCGCTTAACGCTGTTTCGTTTAGCGCTGTTTCGGTTTAACGCTGTTTTATTTGAATTGTGGAATTCCCCGAAATAGCACGCAGCGTTAGGATTCCCGATATCAGAAGTAGTTTAGCGCTGTTTCGGTTTAACGCTCTTTTATTCGAATTGTGGAATTCCCCCGAAATAGCACGCAGCGTTAGGATTCCGATATCAGAAGTAGTTTAGCGCTGTTTCGGTTTAACGCTCTTTTTTATTTGAATTGTGGAATTCCCCGAAATAGCACGTAGCGTTATGATTCCCGATATCAGAAGTAGTTTAGCGCTGTTTCGGTTTAACGCTCTTTTATTTGAATTGTGGAATTCCCCGAAATAGCACGCAGCGTTAGGATTCCCGATATCAGAAGTAGTTTATCTCTGTTTCTTCTTTTCGGCGGTATTATACGAAAGTATTTTTATCTTTTCAAACATTTGTTAACCTTATTGTAAGTAAAAATTTATATAATATAACTATTGCTATAGTGACATATATTATAATTTTTAGTTTTTATCATGGGTGATAGTAGAAAACACGAAAATAAAGCATACAAAAAGCATTTCATTAGAAACTAAAATGCAGGTGATTAGAAAATTAGATACTGGGGAATGTCAATCTCAAATTGGTGCTGCATTGAATTTGGCAACTTCAACAATAAGGACCATTCTTAAGAATAAAGTAAAAATACTGTTGTCGGTAACTGCAACTACGACAAGCTCTGCAACTATAGAGTTACCCGTTTTAGAAATAATACAATAGAGGAAATGTAAAAACGACTTTATATGGATTGACTACGAAATTGAACGCGAAATGCCATTTAGCCAATCTATCTTCTTGATAAAATGGCAGAAAATTGGAAATACAGAATAGATTGAATGATTTGAAATGTAAAAATACTGACTTATAGATATTTATTTATTTTTATATGCGTATTCGTTTATTATGTTTCTATATTTGTAAGAAATAATTTTTTGTTTTATTGTTATAAAAACATAATTAATAAATTTAATGGTAAAATACCTGACCAATTTTCTCTACCCATCTTCCCTTAACCCCATTATTTACAAGATGAGATAACCTCGTTTAACGCTATTTCATATAACGCTCTACTTTGATGGAACGTATACCCCGCGTTAAGTGGGGTCTTACTGTAAATATATATTATTGTAGACTCGCTCGAATCTGGCATTCATGCGTAGTGATTTCAGTGTAGTTTATGTTTTCTTAGGTCAGAATGGAATAACTCAGTCACTACTCAAAATACTGATAATCATTCACTTCCACAGTCTTCTTTACAAATATAACCAGAACTTTATTACACAATTTAAAAATGCTATTATTATACGTTAATTAAAATACTTAATATTATGGTAAACTCGTAACAGGCCGCACGCTTTCGCTCCTTGTCTCTTACACTCGTGTGCGCGGGCATAAACAGCACTTCCCGCGCTTACAAAGCGCCCTCTACATTTGGGCTTTAACAATATATATATATATATTTTTTTCATGAGGGTTATATACAGAAAATAAAAACCAAATAGTTATAAAAAATGAAAAACACAAAATTTATTGGAAAAAAAAACAATTCTAAATTGAAGCTTCTTTCCCCCTTCTGTACTTAATCATTTCCTGTATTTAAACATTTACAGTATTTGTTCTAGAGCTTCATAATTTCCCTGATATTCTCTTCTGCCGCCAGTCCATTAAGTAACGTGGTCACTGCCTTCTCCAACTTTTCATCTCTTCCAAAACGTTTACCAATGCGAAACACTTACACAATCCTTCTTCAGAAGAACCATCTCCTCACAGCATAGGAAAAGATAGTAATTGTCGGATTGGTATGGCCCGAACTACTCGTCTTTTCTTTTTGAATACTATGAACATCCGGTTTAACGCACTGACGGCAATAAGAACATGAGAATTCTCAAGCTCATGAACACATACGATAAATGTTGAAAAGTAGAAAATAGTTATGTAGAGAAGTGAAGGAAGAACTTCAAAGTATGTAACACAATTGTTTTTTCCGGTAAATATTGTGTTTTTAATTTTTAATAACTAAACAGTCTATATTTATTTTCTGGATGATTCTCAGATATATGTGAATATCCCTGCATTTAAACAGACATTATTGTATAAAAATAAGTTTCAGTAGAAATAAATTCAAAATAATTTTTCTGAATCTACAGGGAAACAAACCCTTTGAATTGAAAATTTCGAGAAATAAATTGGTTTTCATATAATTTTTTAGATTTTCTTTGCCCACAATTTAAACTGCTTTCCAGCTTTTAAATTGAAATTTGAATTTATTTTGGAAATATTCCTTTTTTCGAAAGATCTCGAAATATTTCCCAACGCAAGATTATTACTTGCTAGAAACTATAATGACGTCTATTTATTATTCAAATAGAAAATATATTTCTACGTATTCTCCAAATATTTTTGAAGTAAAAGCAAAATTATATCCGTAACTATCAGAGAAACACATTTTTATGCAAAAACTACCAAACGTTTACGCTTTCAAGCACAAACTTTGAGTTCTGTAGTATTTTAAATTTAACTATACAGTGTTCGGTTATGATATTTAAGTTTGCAAGGAATCTTCCTGACTGAAAAACTAGGAGAACAAACAATTCTACAACGAGAATAAAAATATTTAAAAAAACAAAATATCAATTTTTGAATTCAGTTTTGTGTGTGAACAGAGAACTTGTACACCTCACTCATTTTATCGCGATCTACCTATCTCTGTGTAATTATGCATTGATATAAGTTTGCTCAGTTGAGTTTGAAATCTAAATCCCGAATCATGTTTGTCACAACTGTTAATTCAGGGGTCGATTAGTAATCATCATTATATTAATTCGTCACTTGCAGTAATTGAATTCGTCACCATGGTAATAGAGTATACAAATTGTCAGTAGCTGTTCATTATCATTAAGTATTAATAATGATCTCCTCTATATGATGAAAACAGTATGAATAGTTTTGTTGAACTTTTTGAATACATTATGACTGAAAATATAGAGATATATTAAACATGGAATCAAAAACAAGATTTACATAGAATACACAATATCTGTACTTTGATTTAACTACATTAAATTAGTGTAATTTATATTGATTTAATATTTTTTTTATAATACTTGAAGAGTGTGTGAAAGGCAAATTGGTAAGTTAAAGAAGGCGTTGATGAACTTTAACTTATTCTACAAAAACACATATTATGTAATTAAATTCACTGTTTTTTTATTTTACTTATAAATTCTTGATATTTCGTTTTTTGTATTTTATGTGAATGTTAAGTTATGAGTAGATAGTAATACTCTTGAATATAAACATAGATATTAACATAAAAAGCCTAAATTAGATTAAGGGGAGTTGGAAACCTCTCTCTTTCTCTATACTGACAATATTAAATTGGCTGTTTTCGATGTACCTTTTCTCAAAATCTGTTTTATGTACTTGCTTGAAATTTTTCATACTATCAAAGTACACCTCTCTCATTATACTAAAATTAGCTTTTAGCTAATTTTGAATTTTTTAATAAATTATGAAATATTTTATCAAACATTACGAAATTTGACCCATTTTTACTTAAAAAATTTGTAAAAATTAAATTTTTGAGTTTTTTACAAAAAGCTCATTTTAGTATATATTAGACATCATTATAAATAATTCATAAAAAATTTACATTCCTGTGAACAGTAGTTTCTCAGAAAAGGTACATCGCACATTAAAATTTACATTTTGGGATAAATTGATTTTAATGTATACAGGGAGACTACTAATCGACTAGGAAATAAAAAAAAATAAAATGATCAGTTTAAAATAAAAGATACATGTTTTGGTTTATATCAGTCGTTACACTTTTAAGCAAAAACAAAGTAATTTGTTTACAATTTTCGCCATTAAAATGGGCGTGGCCCAAATTCAATGATTATTTAAAAATACGTTTTAAGGGCTTCTAAATACCCTAGAGGTTAAAGTAAGGTATTTTTAGAAAGGTTTAAAATCTATACAGTTTGAAAATGTAAAAATCTCAAATTGTCAAAAAAATAAGATTTTAGCTTTCCAACACCCCTTAAATATATTACCCTGATTTGATTTAAAAAATAAAAGGAAATGTTCAAAATAACGGCTAATACTTATGTTTTGCCCTTGAAATGTTCATGATTAGCAAGTTTTAGTGATACAGATAGAAAAGGAGTGCATTAAAACTTTTCTTGGAAATTTTTAAAATTTCGTTTAAAATACATGCTTTTGTTGTATTTACAAGGAATCGTAGAACAGAAAATACAGAACTTTATCTGAAATTCATATAAATTAACTAAATTCCTGATGCAAGAGTTTTCCCTTAATTTCATTTAAGATATAACTTAACTTAGTGGCGTGACAGCTCATGAGGGTCGTCCTACTGAGCTCAACTCAGTATAGGCGACCTTGGACCCCGAGGTGCATGAGCAAATGTTCCGGTCAGGTGGTCAATCTGACGTGAAACCCCCAGTGTTAAGTTCCCAAGCAAGCTTGGTACTCATTTATCAACCGATTAAAGGGATGAATGGCTGAGTCAATCTTGCCCATCCCGAGTTTTGAACCTCGGACCTGTGGTGTGGAAGCGCGATAAACTAACCATTCAGCCACTGGGCTTAAACGAAGCGATATAATTTATTTAATTTTAATTTTCCATGGACTAATAACTGTTTGTTAAATCTGTTTGTATATGTGGGTATGTGTGTAATAACTCTTTTTCATTCCATCTTAAATAACATTTTAATTTGTAATGGTCTAGGCCTTCAGGACATCCGCGTTAGTAATTATTTCTTGTCCATCTGTCGGGATTTAATCGTAAACGTATCTTTTTAAAGTTAACACACACACAGCTTGTATTTTTTAAAGTTAGATTAAATCAGAAACAATCGTGAACAATAGGCTTCAACCAATCATTGTCTCCGTCCAAGGAAGTCATGTGAATTTGCAAGACTTCATGTTACTGCTTCGTATAAATAGCTAGGACTCTCTCTCTTTGTTTTCGTTATGTTGTAATTAGCTGTAGCTTGTTTTTGTCTTCGTGTCTGCTTTATGTGAAGTCTAAATGCTGTTGTCCAGTAAATTTTAATATTATGTGTGTGTGATCATCAATAAATGTTGGATGCTAATTAAGAAATACACATACACATACACACACCCAGACACGTACGTGTATGTGTAATACAAATACATATGCGTGATACTTCTTTTTCAGCTGAATATATGTTTGTGAAACATGTTTCTGATGCGAAAATGCAACACATTTGGCATTGCAGCAGACATCGGTGTTGTTAAATATACGAACTTAATGCATCCTTATTTTATAATTAAATAAAAATTTAAACACAATTTTCGTTCTTCAGTGAAGAAAATAATTTTGATATTTTTTTCAGAAACAATCAATCAACCAATACATATCAACCAATTGATTCAGAAAATGGAATACGTCTCAATTCCCTCAAAAATAATTTTTTTTAAAACGAATAATAAATATTTCTTAAAATACAAAATGGGAAAATCTTATTGCTGGGATAGAATTCTAAAAATAAAGATTCTACAAAATTTTAGATAAGGAAATCATGAAAATGTTAATTTTTTAATCATGTAACTAAAACAAACAACTTTTAAGTAATTGTAATAGAAGAAATTTATTATAATACTTTTTCCTTTTATGCTTATTAAATGGAAATATGAGAATTTTTGATTAGAATAAACAGTGTATTGTATTAATATCATCGAGTGTATATGTTATTTTTATTTAGTTGTAATACGATATTAATATAGGAAAACTTGCATTTATCGGAAATTGCAAGGACTTTCTCAAGGAAAATCAATTGAATATGAAAATTTCATGGAACAAATATTTTTGAGAAACAATCTCAATAAAAGAAAATGCTCTTCTTCTCTTATCCAACACAATATTTCAAAAGCTTGCTTAAAATAGAATAGACACATTTCACTTTGTCTCAAGAAACTGCAGATAAGAGATTGTTCTTAAGTTTGAGACGACTGATTTATGGGATATAAACGATCATACAGCAAAAAGTGTAGTGTGAACATTGAATTTCTAAGTGCAATTAGTGTCAAACGTTGTGATTAAAGCTCTTTCACCTCACGAGAAACGTCTGTGAAGAAAAATTGCTTGGAGGTACGAGCATGAAAATTTGTCACTGAAAGCTACTTTTATTTTCTCATTTTTACTAAAAAACATATTCTCTTGATTAGTATTTTAAGAAGTTTAGGAATAAAAATTTTGGAATTAGTCATTGCAGTAAGAAAAGTAATTTAATTTTTGTATTCGAAAAAAACATTTTATCTTTGCTCTAGTTTCCAGAAGCGAGTTTTCAAAATTTTTAATCTTGATAAGAAATATGAAGCTAACTTTGTTTCATTTATTTATTAAACATTGGGAGTAGTAAATAAATTTAGCATTTGCTCTTTTTCTTACATTTTCAGAATACAGTTCATAACTTTGTTAACGACATTATATGAAGTGTACTCCAACGTAATGTAGTTATGTCATAAGTGAAGGTAAAACATAGCGCGTTTAAAGCTGTGTGTTTTATCCATCCAGTATAGCAGATGCATTTCCTAATTAAAGTTACTTATAGACAGTTTAAAAACGGAAAATACAAAATAGTAACTTTTTAAACTGTTATTTTTATGCATGTGAGATAAACAAAATAAATCAAAAGGAATATTTAAATTTCATTTCCTTATATCTTAGTTTCATTTAAAATATTTTTCCTCTAGGAATCATAAATGCGAATAAATTATAGCTTAAATAAAATTGAAACTAAACAAAATTTGCTGTAAATATTTTGATTAATTCAAAGAACGAATTCTCAAAGTTCCCTGAGATTTAAGAAAAAACCCTTTTATATAGATATTTAAATTTGAGATTGAATTTTGTTTTTATATCCTTTTATTTAAAAATGCCCTTATATACATAGTTTTTTTGCAATAACATATTTTCGAGTTTCTACGCAAACCATTAATCAAAAAAAAAATTAAATGATTCTTCTACACTGTATCAATATTTTATAATTTCTGGTAGAAAAAAAATAGAAGGAAAAAAAAGTCATTGACCTAAATGAAACACCAATACATGTAAGAATTTATAAAATAATTGAAATACATAATAAGTTTAAAGAGTTTTTCTACAGTAGATTAAGTTCAGTAAGTTCTGTTATGTAATGGTTTAGTTATTACTATATAAACACAAGTAATTTAAATTTTATTTTAGTCACTTTTTATTAAATAATTACAATTTATATATATATATATATATATATATATATATATATATATATATATATATATATATACATATATGGCAGAATCACAATATTAAGGGGCAAAATAGAAAGCGATTTTCCATTTTCCTTCCTATATAGGATGTTGGACTATTACTTTTGTTTGTTACTATTTACTCATTAATTAAATTTAATAATTCCAATAAAATAGTATAGTAAAAAGAAATCACATTCTCAGAAATTACGCCATCCCAGGTGGTATTCGAAAGCATGACCTTAGTCCAACGCACTATCTATTGCTCTACACGGACACGAGATATTTTCCTTTTTTATGTATGGTGTTGAACTATTATATTTGTTTGTTACTATTTATTCATTAATTAAACAAAATTAATGAATTAATATTTGAAAAAACTGTATTAACATCAAGTGTCATCTACTACAAGTTTAAAAAATGTATTTGAATTTGAGTGGATCGATAAAAAGTATTTTATTAACGATTGAAATTTGAACAAGATATATATATATATATATATATATATATATATATATATATATATATATATATATATATATATATCACTCTCCCTATATATATAGGGAGAGTGTTAACTAATTTTGGGAATTGAATGAGTAAAAATAAGCAAAAATATGGATTCTAGATAAGTCATTATAACTGGTATATATATAAACATATACGGAGATAACTCGCCTGAATACTCTGACGCATAACAATTCTCCTCCAAAATATTCTGTTTTAAAATAGAATTAAATTTTGACGTGCTGAAACATAAGAATTATGATCCAGTAAGAGAAAACATATGATCTAGACTTTTCCATATGCATGCTTATATATATTTAACTCGTTATCATGCAGTTCTTACTTATAAAAATTATGACTGAAGTCTTATGAAGAATATTAATGACGACGTAATAATCTGCATATCTCAGGAAAAAAAAAGAATTGTATTTATATAGCTTCTACCATATAAACCAACTAGGATATTTTTCTAGAAAATATTGGTAAAGATATACGACAAAACCATCGCGTGATAAATCCCAAAAAACACGATGCGAAAATTCAGAATAAATGATTTATATTCAAAACGGAAACTCGCCACTATACGGCAAGTTGGTAACAGACAAACGTTGACATTCGTATGCACGAAAAGATCTTGTTCACGTAATATATGAAGTCGGGTTGACTTCATATATACGTACGAGTGGTAAAATTGTGACGTCAGAATTTATTCTCCCACTCCCCTCTTTGACAGCAATCTCATTTGGGGAGTGGTGGGTTAGGTGGGTAATTCAATCGGAGGCGTTTGTCTGCTGTCGTGTAATAACTTCCGCCACCAATTAAGCGTTCCTGAGAGTAACAAGGGAACCGGGAAAAATCCAGAAATCATCCTCGTAAAGCACTCAGCTAGATCACTGCCCTTTTAGACAAGGGAGAATTTGTCGTAAGCAACTTGTGTAATCGTATGTAAATATGGAGTTGTGTTAAACTGAGATTGAAGTGATGATTTAAAAATTATCCTCTTTGCTTTATGTAGAATTCCATTAATAATTCGGTTATGAAGAATGGGAAGAGCAATGTTTCTTTTATTACCCATAACAAATGCGCTATTTGGATGATGTATCATAAAAGAAAAAGAGTAAATGATATTAAAAAATTAGTCAATTCTTACTTAGGTCAACAATTTTTTTTTAATTTTAGTTCCTTTTTATTAATATTTACAATTAATATAAATATGTATATACATATGACAGAATCACAATATTAAGTGGCAAAACATCTTTTAAATTAACATTAGAAACTTTTTAAACGCATCAAATTTGTAGTTACATTTTTTAATAAAAATTGAAAATAATATGTATAGGTAAGAATTTTTATCTTAAAACCAGTGTAAAAGGATTGTGCTGATGTCTATCTGTAGCATATGATTATTTAGGTTAAGTTAAATCTTCATCGCACAAATTTGACAAAAGCTGTTTTATCCAATGGTGCTGTCATCTAGATGAATAATATAAACTGAATAATATCTCTCTTAAACTATAATTAATTAATTAAATTTTAACTATAATGAATTATATATTTGAAAAAACTGTATTAACATGAAGTGTCAGCAAAACTACAAATTTAAAAAATGTATCTGAACTTGAGTGGATGATTAAAAAGTATTTTATTAACTATTAGAATTATTAACTATTGAGACACACACACACGCATATATATATATATATATATATATATATATATATATATATATATATATATATATATATATATCCCTATATATATATATAGAGAGAGAGAGTGAACTAATAGTAGGAATTGAAAAAATATAGGTAGTTATACAAAATAAATAAATATGCCTAATAACAAAAAATAATTAATTATTTTTTTACTTTTTCACAATTTAATAAATATTTAGTTTTAATATATCCCAATAGGTAATATCAGTTTTATACTTATGAAATAAAATAAAAGCTATGCAATCCGTCAAATTATGAAAACGAACAATTTAAAAATAAAAGCCTTTATTTACAATGAAATTAAAGGCTTTTAAAATGAAGTTTTACTATATACGTATAAGCATATGAATATCTCGGTAAAACAATGTTGTTTGAAACAAATTAGTTTTTAGTTAAATAAAGTAAAAAAAAAATGCAAACTATACAAACGTGGAGCAAAAATATGAATCTGTTATATGTTTTTGGTTACTCTAAGACATAAAATTTGCAGAGCAACATTCATAATAACTCATTAAAATTCATATGTTTATACTCAATAAAGAAAATTATCTACTTATGGTCGAAATAAGGGTTTGAAAAAAAAGGAAGACGCACGAATTTGATGTCCTAGATTATTTGAAAAAAAATTTGAATTCTATTAATTTGGTTTCAATTGTTTTTACACATCTCTATTTAATGGATAGTATGAGATATAATTTTGTTATTCCAATCAATTATTTTTTGAGAGATACCAACATAAAATTTCATTATAGTTTGAGTCACATTTATAATACACTAGAAAGTATTGCTCTTGTTTGCAATTATAAATTTAAAAATATAACAACTGAGATGAAGAATAATAATTTTTTTAATGAAGTTGATTTTTTAAATAATGTTTTGAATGATTTTAAGGGGATTGTGAGGCTTATATGAAAAAAGTGATACAAGAAAGGTAAAAGAGAAAAAAATTAAGCCAGAATTGAGAGAATAAGGGACTTGTTTTTATTAATTTTTGGTAAAAAAAAGTTCAATTCAGCATGAAGTTAGAAATATTAATTGACTTAACAAAATCAAGCGATCATTTATAGGTTACACAATAATTTTTGTTTTTCTACTGAGTGTATATGTTACCATTAAAGTGTGAAATACATTATTCCACAGATTAACTAGGTATTTCATGAAATAACTAGACAAGTTAGTTAAAGAATACAAAATTATTGAATTCTACGATTTAACTAGGTATTCTATGGAATAACGATTACTTGATCGGTCAAGTATGAAATACTGCATTCGCGAAAGTTCTTTGAACCGGTTCTAGATGCTTTAGAAAGGATTTTTCCGTTTAGGAAAATGTTTCTCAAACTGTGGGGAGCGCCCCCTTAGGGGGCGTGATAACCCAACAAGGGGGGCGAGAGCATATCAAAAAGTTGAAAATAAAACTTTATTTAAAAATATTATTAGTTTACTGAAAGAAAGCAAAAAAAAAAAAAAACGTTCTGAGATAACAAATAAATAAAATACGCATTTACTCTGGTATAATATATTTCTAAATTTATCAGTACTGCACACTGTATTTGATAATTAATTTAACAATATCAAGTTAAGAACAAGTTTAGCAATTACCAGTGACCCAATAGGCTTGTCATATATAAAATTATGTAAAAAATTTAATACTCATCTTGATAATTTGTAGGGTTTGTAATTAAACTCGTATTGTAGACGTCAAAGTACATTATTATTGAATTCAATGCATTGTTATTGTCCCCCAGCCAGTATGGTGGCTATGACCCTCGGCTTGTAACCGAGTGGGTTCGGGTTAGAATCCCGAGTAAGACTTGGTTGTATCTTCTTCGGGAAATAAGTCGGTGTTTCGCCTGAAATGGATTCCCGTCTCGAAAGGAAAAGCAGCGCACCTCTTCTTGTTATATGCTGCGATCATCGTTTGTAATAAAATCTGTATTCTTCTGTGGTTGTGTTATATGTTTCTGTTCATCTATCTCACGTCTTTCGTATGTATCCCAGTAATAAACACACGACAACAATGCATTGTTATTGCTTGGATTGGGAAGGGGGGGCGCGAAGAAAATTATGATTGAAAATTGGGTCGCAAGTATTCAAAGTTGGAGAAGCACTGGTTTAGGAACTAGAGATGGCCGAATAAAACAATTGTGCTCTAGATATCAGTTCAGTATATATATGTCAGGGAGAATTTCCATTGAAGAAGTTACAAATATTGAGACAAGGCTTCGATCTGTTGCAACAGCTCAGTTGCGGTACTGAGCAAGGATTTAAAAAGTGCTCATGTAAAAAAAAATGTGTGATGGTAAAAAGAGGCCTTGTTTCAAAAATAATAAACAGTCCAATCCAAAGTGTCATTACAGCAGTCTTTGGTCTAATAAACAATGACAAGTAAAACAAAGGTATCTCATGAATTTAAATTAATACTATCTTGCATTTTTGTATTTAAAAAGTTTACACAATGTTTTTTTGAAGCAACGGTTTTTCTTCAAAACATGTGTTTTTGTTGATAATATTTAAATATAATCTATTTTTACAACACACACAGACACATATTTATCCCCCCCCCCTTCTGTTTAACTAATGTTAGGAATATGAGCAATAATAAATTATACCATCTTTTCTTTATTATTTATCAATTATTCATCCACAAAAGAGATAAAATGTATTTTTCGAGAGCATCCATCTATTTATGATCAATTAATTTGTAAAATATATTTGAAATTGTGTATTTTTCTCTTTAGTGGTCTTTATTTCGTTATTTCATAGAATACCTAGGTAAATTATGAAATTTTTCATATATTATATATACTTTAACTGACTGGTCCAGTTATTTCATGAAATATCTAGTTATTCTATGAAGTAACTGAATTATGCACTTGAACGGTGGCATATACATTTTTTGGATTGCCAAATGTGAATAGCTTTAAATAACGTGTAAGTAATTAAGAGTGGATTTTTAACTGCTCATTTTTTCTTTCTTTTCTGAATTTCAATCAAAAACAGCTGATTCCTTTAAAATAAATTGAATTGGTTTTGAAATTTTTGGAATTTTCACAAATTTTTCCCAAAAGCAAAATAAAATTAGGAATCTAGAGATCAAAAATTGTTTGTTAAAAAAAAAAAAACTCATTACTAAAAGATAACTGAAGTTCCACATTTTCACACGAATGAATTCAATATAAAATCACACACGGCACAATCATAGTTGAAATTTCCATAAGGTATCCGACTACTTGCGACAACTTTTTTTTGAAAAAATGAAGATATGGGGATTTTTTTGTGATTTTTAGGTTTATTTAGTATATTTTAAGGGAAAAATCGTAAAATTGAAATTTGAAAAAAAGTTTATTATTATTAAAATGGGAAAAAACTGGTGAAAATGTACAAAAAATTACATAAACGGGGCCCGCTCTGTACAAAAATGTTTTGAACAAATTTTCAATTTTTCAGTTTTAATGTGTTACTTCGTTATTCATGTTTGAAATGACCTTCAGAATAATAGATATTTAAATTTTTACAAAAACTAGAGCACTCTATCTTAGTGACTATATGAAATTGCTTAAAAAACAGTGATTATATTCACATAAAGGACTGTAAATGTTGAAATAAAACAGTGATTGATAAATCTGAAAATCAAAACACTTCTACTGTTATACGAAACATTCACAAAAAATTTCAGCAAATTATAGTCAAAACTTTTTGAGCAATCGCTGTCCCCGTTTGAGTTTTTCGAAAAAACCACATTTCGAGTAAAACGCATTTTAAAGTTTGGCATCTTGTGTAAAGTTATGTCATCTTCTTTTATTAAAACACTTGTAGTTTTTGTTCTAGTGAAAAGACGTTAAAAAGCTTGGTATTTTTATCAAGCTAATAAGATGATCTATAAAATAAAATCATAAAAAAAATTTGTCAATTTTTGAAAAAAATCATGATTTTAGGGTAGTCGGATGTCACTGCTATCAGTTAATGGAAGCAATATCTATGAAAAAAAGGGCTTTAGAAAAATAAAAACTCCCCAAAATAAACTTGATTTTTGGCAGATATATGCTTACAAGTCTTGAAACATCAGTGAAGAGCTTCTTAAAATTTTTGGAACGATACCTTTCAATGAGTGGTGTGGAGATTCATTTAAGATACAAATAAACGAACACCCAAACAAACATTCAAATACATAAATAAGATGTAGAAAACATGTAATGCGTTTTTTTCTTAGGCAGAGAATTTTCGATTTCACGTAATTTCCGGGAAACATCATTTTTTATAGAAGTATAAAATTTATTTCATCCACGAGAGATGTCATGGGTAAATATTTTCACTTTAGCCTTCATATTATGTTAAGGATAGCTTAAGGCGTTGTTGTTAATAGTTACAATAACTGACAACGTCCAAAAGGGGATGCCAAAAGGGATGTCCAAAATGGATTCCATAACAAGAACATAAAATGTTCTTGTTATGGAATTGTAATTGGAATGTAAAACACATGAATAAATACTTGTAAGTAATATCATTTAAGCGTGAGAAGCTCTTTCGTAATATATTTAAAAGTTTCATTTTTAAAATCTTATTTAGAGCTTCTTTCTTACATTTTATTGTAAGAAAATGAACTGGAACCTTTTATTATACTTTTAAGATGATAAAAATGTGATGTATATTATGTGAAAAAGAAATATTTTACGGAATGAGAAAAGAATACTAAAAGATTATTTTATGTTTTGGGATACTAAAAAAATCAGCTTTTCGCAAGAATTTCAATGCTAACATGAATCTAGAATTTGAATTTAAGCTATTTTTTAGTAAATTTTGTATGCGGAAAACAAACTATCCATTTGTTAAAATCGCAATGCAGATTTTTTAATATCTGAAGTATGTCTAATTATTTAGTAAAGAACCGATAAAAAATTAGAGATATTCAACATCAGACAGGTGGAATTTATATACGACAACAATAGTGATATTCAGTATTCTCATTTATAAAGAAGTTGGAAACACATCACATGGACAACACACAATTTTGCCTTTAATCTTAGAATACATAAATAAGTTTTCATTGCTATTTCGATAAGTCTAGATTAAATTATACTTGTAAAAATGCCATTTTTATCAGTATAATTTTAGTGGTAAAACGAAAATTTAATTTTCTTTTATAACTTTTATTCCTTTGTTTTGTTCTAAAAATGATGACATATTTATCATTTTGTCCAATGTTTAAAGGTTTGTATATTTTCCACTGAAACGAGTTTTTAAGTATAGGCTTAAAGTATCTATTTTTCATACTTTTAAAAAAATATCTTGAGCAATAGATAAAAGGTTGTTAGAAATGAGCACGGCAAATTTTGTTCAAATTAAAATTGTTCACAGATCGTAAATAAAAGTTAAAATTTGCTATTACAATTTATGTAACATTCGGTACACACTCTACTTTATTAGTGTTTGAATAGCCCTCGATTTGGGCTTTAGAGCATGATGTTAATAACACGCCACTTATCAGTGTTTGAAATACGTCTAAAGACAATTTTTTTCTAAATACATTTAGTGAACATACATCTTATGTAATGGTATAAAATTGTAACACAACTTCATTTTGTAATCTATTTTATTCCTCCAAATGGTGAACTTAAACCCCAAAGAATTATCACCGGCAACATTTCCTCAAACTTTACATGTGAGCTTATGGCCATTGAAGAAACTTTCAAAAACTACCACTACAGGACAATTGCAAGTTCCAGAGGCATTCTAGTGTTCTCAGACTCTAGATCTGCGCTTAAGGTATCCGACTACGTTCGGAACCGTGATTTGCAAAAGCGCATAAATGGATAATTTTCAAAATATTTAGTGTCACTTGATTTTTAAATGCTTTATTATTTACAGAATTTAAAAAACCATCCTTCAAAAGTTGTAAAATTTTTTTCCGGGCTTGAGTATCTAATTTCAGTTCTTTAATTTACTCCCACTAATAAAAATGGTTAGATTGGTAATTTAAATGTTTCATTTTTCAAATGAAACCCGTAGTAAAACGATAGAAATTCATCGTAAATCTATATACACTGCTCAAAACAATTAGGGGAGAACATGATTTTAACAAAAGTAAGCAAAGATGTATACCAATAAGTAACATAAAATGAATCATCCATAATGTAAAGCCTACCAGGACACGGAAGAAGAAAACTTTATATGCAAATCAAAGTTCATGACGTCAAAAACCAGAAAAAAGGAGATAAGGGCAGAAATCGGGATGTTACAGAAACGTCTGTTTTATTGCCGTAACTGTTAAATTCGATTGCGCAGTATTTTTTTTGAGACAAGGTTACTTGAGAATGTCTCAACAACGTGATTTACCGGAATCCATGGCATGGTGTGTTATAGGCAGACTGAAATCTGGGCAAACACAACATAGTGTCGCGGACGCTGTTGGAGTCGCCAAAAGTGTTGTTGCAAGGCTGTGGAATCGATTCCAAGAAACAGGAAATGTTAGACGTCGACCAGGGGCATGTCGGCCACGCGCCACTACATCAACTGATGGCCGGTATATACGGCCATCAGCCATACAGCCCATCGAAACAGAGCAGAGAATGCTACGCAGCTGCAAAGACAGTTGCTCTTGGCAACAGGACGAAGGGTGTCCAGCCAAACAGTACGCAATCGGCTTCATGAGGGAGGGATCTATGCACGTAGGCCAATGGTCTGCATTCCGTTGACCCCACGCCACGGTGCGGCCCGAAGAAGATGGGCTGCTGAACATCGAGATTGGGAGCAACATCATTGGAGCCAAGTGCTGTTTACAAACCTGTCCCGATTCAGTCTAGAGTGTGACACCCGACGTGTTCTTGTATGGAGGGACAGGGGTACTCGAAATAAGCCCGCATTCGTTCGTGAAAGGTCACAATACAGAAGAGCTGGTTGGATGGTATGGGGTGGAATCAGCATAGGTGGACTTATGGACCTGCATATCATTCGGAATGGCCCTTTGACGGGCCGAAGGTATGCAGACGAGATACTTCGACCTTATGTCATCCCTTACGCTGGAGCCATTGGAGATTCCTTTGTTTTCCAGGATGATAATGCCCGACCGCATAGAGCTCGTCTGGTGGAGAATATGCTTGAAGCTGAAACAATACAGCGTAGGGAATGGCCAGCGTGCTCTCCTGTCCTGAATCCAATCGAGCATGTTTGGGACATACTCGGACGACGCATTGCAGCGCGACCAAGGCCACCTGCTACTGTCCGAGACTTGGAGATTGCACTTCTTGAGGAGTGGAACAGTATTCCCCAAAGTCTGATCGATAACCTCATCGCATTCATGGCAAACAGGTGTGCAGCAGTCTTAGCTGTTCGAGGAGACCACACGCCCTATTAAAACTCATGCATCATGTCTAAACAGTACCTTTTTTTTATCGCTTACATGTAACCAAATTGTTGCCCTAAACCATCTTTTCATTTTTCTTCCATATTTTCAAAGAATTAAAGCTTAATTCCAAATTTTTTTACGCCTTTTTTCTGTATTGCGCATTGATACGTGTGTACTATGCATTGTATGCCAATACGTGGCTGTCTCACACGGTTTTCTTCACTTTTTTGCTTGCTCCCCTAATTGTTTTGAGCAGTGTATATATAAAGGAGAAAAGCGACTCACTCCCTCACTGACTGACTAATCACGATATCTCCGGAACTATTAAACCTACAAACTTGAAATTTGGTAGGTAGGTTCCCTTCATGGTGTAGACGTCAGCTAAGAACGGATTTTGCAAAGTTCCAACCCCAAAAGGCGTTACGAGGGCTTAAGGGGCGTTATAGATAATTATTTCCTTTACTAAACTATTAGAAGTAAAGTTGTGAAACTTGGTACACAGATTTCTTTCATAAAGTAGAGATTCCCTACATAATGATTTTTACAAAAATCGACCTCCAAGGGGCGTTATACATAATTATTTCCATTTTTAAACTATTAGACGTACAGTCTTGAAATTTGGTAAGCGGATTCCTTTTAATAGAGTACAGATCCCCTACAGAATGGGTTTTGTGAAAATCGACTCCCAAGTGGCGTTGTAGAGAATTAAGTGGCGTTATAGGCAATTAACTCCTTTTTTAAACTATTAGACGTAAAATCTCGAAATTTCGTAAGCTGATTTCATTCACTGAGTAGAGATCTGTCATAAGATGGGCTTTGAGAAAATCGTTTCCTAAGTGGCGTTGCGGGGGCTTAAGGGGCATCATAGATAATTATTTCCATTTTTAAACTATTAGATGCACAGTCTTGAAATTTGGTAAGCCGATTCCTTTAATAGAGTACAGATCCACTGCAAAATGGGTTTTGTCAAAATCGACTCCCAAGTGGCGTTGTAGAGAATAGAGAATTAAGTGGCGTTATAGGCAATTACTCCTTTTTTAAACTATTAGACTAAAATCTCGAAATTTGGTAAGCTGATTCCAATCATTAAGTAGAGATCCGCTGTAAGATGGGTTTTGGGAAAATCGTTTCCTAAGTGGCGTTGCGGGGGCTTAAGAGGCGTTATACATAATTATTTCCATTTTTAACCTATTAGACGTACAGTCTTGACATTTGGTAAGCGGATTCCTTTCATAAAGTACAGATCCCCTACAGAATGGGTTTTGTGAAAATCGACCCCAAGTGGCGTTGTGGAGAATTAAGAGGCGTTATAGGCAATTAACTCCTTTTTTAAACTATTAGTCCTAAAATCTTGAAATTGAGTTAGCAGATTCCATTTACTGAGTAGTGATCGGTCATGAGATGGGTTTTGTGTAAATCGTTTCCTAAGTGGCGTTGCGGGGACTTAAGGGGCGTTATAGATAATTATTTCCAGTTTTAAACTATTAGACGTACAGTCTTAAAATTTGGTAAGCTAATTCCTTTCATGGTGTAGAGATCCGCTACAAAATAGTTTTGGGGAAAATTGATCCCCAAGGGTCACTGAGGGTGATTAAGGGGTGTAATAGATAAATATTTCCGCGTTTCAACTAATAGAACCACCTGCTTGAAAATTAGAAGGTATGTTCCGTTCATAGAATAAAGTTTTTTTTACAAAGATTTTTGCGAAAACAGACCGTGAGGGGGTTGCGAGTGATTAAGGCGTGTTATAGAAAAATTCCTGTTTTTGAATTTAACTCATTTACTTGAAATTTGTTGAGCATTTTTTTCTTTAGTTGAATAGAGTTCCACTAAGAATGGATTTTACGGAAGTCAACTCCAGGGGGAAGCGGGTGAGTTATTGGGGCGTATTGATAGACAAAATTCCCGTTTTTGAACTGCTAAGACTATAATAATAAAATTTGGTTCGCATGTCTCTTTTGTTGAATTGGAATCCGCTAAGAATGCTGTCAACGAGGTATTGATGATAAAAATTCCGTTTTTGCTCTGTTAGATTTAGCCTTGAAATTCAGCACGCATGTTTATTTTATGGAGTAGAGATCCACTGAAAGTTGCTTTGGTGGAAATCCACTTGATTATTAGGTTAAGTGAGCGAAAAAAATCTTTCTACTTCGATTTTAGACATAAATAGAAATTAGATATTATAATTTATGTTCTTTTTATATCAAGGGGTGAGAGTGTAACAGCTATAAATATATTTTTCAATACAATCGAATTCTTAATGCTAGATATCAATAATTAATATATATGTAAACAGTATACATATATGTAGCATCGTGAAATACCCAGTGAAGCTGATGGGTAACGGCTAGTAGTTATATACTTTTAAAATTGGTCACACTTATTTTGAATCAACCGGTATTGTAAGCAATCTGACAAATGTCTTCACATATTATTGAGTGCAATTAAATTATGATCTACCTGTATCTAATTATCTGAATACAAGTAATTTTGGATTCAGTAAGCAAATTTACAGGAAGAATTCCTATAGAATTATAACTATTATCTGTTTTATACATCATATTCTCTATTCATATACTGTTCTACATACTTACTATGCATGTTATACTATAAATATACTTTACTATATGCCATAACTAATCATTCATAATGGAAATAAAAATTAAGAAAACTAGTTTTTTTGCTTACTATTTAAAAAAAAAAAGTATTAAATATCAAAAATAATAAATGTTCGAAAAATTTTGCACAGCAATGTAATGAATATTTTCAAAACTTATCATTTAAAAAACATTTTTTAGAAGTAATTTAAATAATATAATAATTACGTTTAATAATTAATTTTTTTGAGAAATGTAATATAGATTTGTTGAATATAAAATTATATAGCAACAATAAAACTTGATTCGACGTTTAGAATATAACAATTAGACTTATTAATGAAAAAACTCATCAGCATCATTTGTTCAAAAATTACAAAATAGTTAAAGCAACTACGTGGAAAGGTTTGTTCACAGGGATTCCAATTTTCGATACATTCATGGTTACTATAATTAAGGTATTCAGAGAACAAGACAGTTTTTAAAATTTACTAATTACTGATGCATTTTCTAAATATTTTCATCTATAAAGAAATAATTCTTTCGAGAGAGTATCTGAAATATAAAGCGCAATTTCAGAGTCACCAAAAGAATTTTTAATAAATTCTAATTAGATTAGATAATAAGCGTTGGTTATTAATAATATTTCAAAAAACACATTTAAGTTTCTACTTTCGATGCTATTTAAAGGCTATACCTTAAAAATAAAATTGTTTAAATGCTAAATAATTTAATTTTGTTTATTAAAACTGCCTTCCATGCGAAAAGACGTCTTATTCATTATTTATTTTATAAGCTGTCTAGATCCAGTGTTTAAGTACTATGGCTATTTTTCACTGCGGCAAATTAATTGGGTGAAATTAGATCTGACTCAGAAATTTAGAAAAGCTCATTGCAAAAATTAGAATTTTATACTTTTTGGCAACCCGAGTTGGAAAGAGTTTTTGTTTTTAAGGAACAAATTAAGAACTTAATAAATTTAGCTCAAGGAAAGATATTTTCCAGTTAATAAAGTCATGCAATTCATCAGTAATGATACATAGTTTAGTCGTTAATTGGGGCTGTAAAATAGAAGCTTCACCGTCTTTTTTATTCTTAGAAAGATAGTTCTCATTCCCTGCTTTTTTTAAAAAAAACTGTATTAATAGCAGTGCTTAAATGTAGAGTTAAAACTAAAATCAATTCCTAATTACTCTACTTCTACCCAATTTAATTGTTATATATTTATTTTATTTATATCAGTGATTCTCAAACTGTGGGACTCGCTACTCCAGGGGGCGTGATAATCCTACGTGGGCTCACGAACAAGTCAAAAAGTTGAAAATAAAAGATTATTTAAGGTATCCGACTATGTTCGGAACCGTGATTTTAAAAAAGTGCATAAATGGATAATTTTCATGATATTTAGTGTCACTCAGATTAGAATACATGTATAAAATGGATTTAAGGAGATTTTGACAAAAAAAATTTTAATATAATATTTTGGCAAAAAATTAACTTAGAATAATCTTTTTTCCAAATGTTCTCCTTTTGTGAAAAATGGTTCTATTATAATAATATTTTGACTGTATATAGCTCAGACCTCTCTACAGAGGCTCAACTAGAATTTTTGAAAAATTCACATTATTTTCAGAGTTACCACCAATTGAAATAATTATTCGCGTATTTTTCTTAAAATTGCTCCCCTTTGTTGTCGTATAAATTATGAATAAACCCACTTCTAAGCTATATATTTCAAAAACTCTAGTTGAGCCTCTGAACAGAGGTCTGAGCTATATACAGGCAAAATATTATTATAATCGAAGCCTTTTTCACAAAAAGAGAACATTTGGAGAAAAGATTTTTCTAAGTTAATTTTTTGCCAAAATATTATATTTAAATAAAAAGTTTTTGTCAAAATGTCCTTAAAACAATTTTATATATATATTCTAATCTGAGTGACACTAAATATCATGAGAATTATCCATTTATGCCCTTTGCAAAATCATGGTTCCGAACGTTGTCGGAAAAAAACCTTAAAAAAATTAAAAATTTACTTACAGGAAGCAAAACAAAATAGATTTTGACATAACAGGGAATTAAATACGCGTTTACATTGATATAATATACTTATGAATGTATCAGTACTGCACCATGTATTTGATAATTAATTTATCAATACTAAACTAAGAACAAGTTTAATAATTACTCTTTTGACTCCCATGGGATTAAATTGACACTCTAAGTTCTTTTTTTTTCTTTTATATTTTTTCTGTTTTAATTTAAATTTAGAAAGAAAATGTAAAGTAATACTTATCCTAGTATTTAAAAGTAACTTACTTGAAATAGCTATTACTTGAAAGTAAAACATTCAAAATTTAGTACTTATCTTGATACTTTTACTACTGTTTAACTAGCTAAATGTAGAATTATAAATAGAGAAATTTGAATTCTCAATATTATAAGTTTTTAATGCTTCATGGTTTCGATAAACGAAGGAATCCAATTTTTTTTAAAATTAAAGATAATGTTACTGCAACTTGTTGCTTCAAACTTCTGACACTATTTGATAGTAAAATTGGATAAAAGTTTATAAATAATTGTTGGAATCTAAATCAAGTTATTTCAGAAATCAAAGTAAGATTTGCATTGAGGATTTTCAGGAAAGTTTGCTCATAAATGATTTGAAAGTAAAAGAAGATATTTTTAATTGACATAAAATATTGAAATTTGTTACATAGAGACACAAAGGAACTTTGAAATCAGATTTGAATTTTTAAAACAATTTTATCTCTAGAATCTGCAATATTTTAGGCTATTAATGTTAAAAACCGATTATTTTTTCTTGCTTCCTGGATTTAATCCATTTATCATCCACATTTTCTTTTCAATCCAGCATTTATTTTGAACGAGCGTGATCTTCAGAGATATTGATTAGAGTTCCCTGAGGAATTTTTTCCTCTTTTTTTGTTTCTCATTCTAGGTTGCGGGAAAGATTCTTCCCGTATTAAGACATCAAATGTTTTCCTTTAATTAAACGTCTTCTTCATTTTGAAAAAAGAAAATTGTTCCAAACTGTCTTGTCGATTTTTCTATCAAAGAAACTCTACTTGCCTCTGAAGCCAAGCTCTTGAAAGAGTGGAATGAGAGTTCTGCTTCGTTTATTTCACTCTGGGGCCGTAAGTTCATGAAAGCTGCAGTTGTTTAACTCATTAAGTCATTAAGTGATAAAAAGGGATATGTGATAAAGCCTATCATCTTGATTGACAATAAGAATCCCAATGAAAGAAAGCAATCACAAAGCGATGGTTTGAGGATAACTGAAATGAAAATCTATTATGATTCATTCTCATTAAGAATTTTAATGTTATAGGTACTTTTGTTAGAGAAAGCAAATATTGAATGATTGTTTTAAGCGAAAGAATAGTAAAATCTCTTAGCTTAATACATAGAGTTAAAAACTATGCAGTCTTCTTGTAAACAATTTAAATAAAAAGATGTTTGAAAAGATTAAATCGTTTTTCAAACTTTTTCACTTAAATAAATTTTTTAGTAAATTGAATTATTAGTCATCTATTGATTATAGCCTTGTATTTATTTAGTATATATTTTGAAAAATATTGAGTGTATCTAACTTAATGCTGAATTTAAATTTTATGTTCAAGTTGAATTTAAATTCTTTTAGAATATTTAACTAAATTATAAACAATTGGAAATGTTTTCATGAATATTTCTTAGCTTAATCATAATGTATCTTTTTAAAAAAAAACTTGGAGGAAAGGAATTCTAATATTGATATTAATAGAATGAAACTTATGGTTTTTAACTGTCGAGATTCTGGTATATTACTAAGAGAAGATAAAACATGTGTAAGTGTCACAGTTTTATAAGTTATAGATATATTTTTATAAATAATTACTTATTGTGGAGTCGAACAAAGAAGAAAACCATTTCACATTTCAAAAATATTAAATTAACCATTAATTTCATAACTGAAACAAGGCGTCAACTTAAAAGCATTCAGTTGTTGGGTTTGATTCAAGCTTACTTATTAAGTTATTTTTGTCATTGATTCTCATATGAATAAATATAGCTTTAAAATGGAAAAAAAAATTATTTGTAAATATTTCAGATCAACTCTTTTTTCATTAAGTATTTAAGAAAAATAAGGTTACTAATTTGTACTAATTACACATTTGTAAATTATTTTTTCATCATATTTATCAGTATAATATTAGATTCTTTTATTTATGTATATGAAATATTTCTGGGAAATAAAAAGCAAATAAATTTAGAGAAACTATAACTTATATACAAATTATGTAATGTTGGTTGTTTTCATTGAAACATAAAGGATTTAAGCATTACTATTACGTCAAAGTCAGGATAGTTTCATTATTTTTAAGAAAATGCGCAAATATTTTCTTCAAAAAAATTAAAACTAAAGTGAAATCGTTCCGTTGAACCTCGTAAAATACTGATCATATTAATTAACCTCTAATGCTGTTTCTATTCAGCATCCGTGCTATAATGTTATGTAAATTTGAAACTAAAAAACAAACAAACTAAACAAACTTTTAAAAACTCAATATGCATTTTAAAAGCCCTATTTTTCATTTAATTACTATAGAACAGATTAATTTTATTTTCTCAAATTTATTTTACTTAGAAAATACATTCCCCTCTTCCCAAATCCTTAAATATCACCATATTGCTTCAGAGTGCTGTTTTATTCTTAAAAGATTCTTTAAAAGATACTAAAAATTCGAAATGATAAATGTAATATTAAGGGCACATGTGTGTGTGTGGCTTATTTTTATACAGCAATACAATAGAAAATTTAACTCATATTTAAATGGAAAAGAAAACAAGCTTTTATATACAAAATATATCACAAAGAAATCTAGTAAGAGTGGTACTTTTCCTAGAAATATTTCATCCCTTTCCTCCTACATTAGATCCTAGTGGTACCGATTTCTGGGATTGTTTGCTGAGTAAGTTTATAAGTGCTCTTGGTGTGCCGTCACAAGCTATTTCTTGGAGTTGGAGCCATTACTGATGGTTTCTCGATAACTTTTCTACTACCGTTTTCACTGAGATAGCAAATCGAACTTACCGATATTTGATTCATAGAGGCTTCGTTCGTCTGGATCTGTTTCTTAGTCAGAAAGTAATATTCTTCGGGCAGTTTTTGACATGACAGTTCTAAATGTAGCTTAACTGCTGGAGAATGCTTTGTATTATATCTCTTTCCTGCTTTAGAAATGAGAAATGTAGAGGTTTTTATTTCCTTTCTTGGAAACGTGTTCGGATGAGATTTCATTTTATTGCAAAGCCAACATCATGTATCAGCTGATGGATTTTAGCGACGATTCCTATTTGCGGTGAAAACACGTTGTGGTTGTAAATTTTACACAACTCACTTTGAAGTTGGTGTTGCCTCCAAGAAAGTGAAAAATGTCTGGATCGAATAGCTTGCACAGAAAACAGGGAGAAAATATTAAATATGGATAATACATTACTTAATACTAAGAAAACACGAAAGAGACTAGGTAGGCTAAATTAGAAAGCTTTGATACTTCGACAACTTTTAGTTGATTAAATAACATAAGTAGGTATGCCATGTCTAACTTTTCTCAAAACGCACTTTAATTATTAATAAAATGTAAATTTTTGTGCACGGAATTAAATTAAAAATCCTTCAACACAAAAGGGAATTGTTCGTTGAGAAAGTCGATTTCAATATCATATAATTACGTAATTTGAATTACAACTATATTTATTCCTATATATATATATATATATATATATATATATATATATATATGCGCGCGTGATATACATATATATCAGTATAAAAAATATCAGTATGTAAAGTGCATATCAGAATAAAAAGTATTTCTGTAACACAAAAAAGTATTTTAAATGTAATTGTTAGTTCAATTCTTCTGAAAGTTTTGCCAAAAAATTGTGAATAAAATAGCAAAAGTAGAAACTTATTCATTAAAAAAATTAAATTAACGTAACTTACTCTTTTTTCACTTTTAAAAGATATTATTTCATACTTATGTAATGATATTTGATTTATTCACTTATTAATTTTATCTGTAATTTAATTTATTTTTTTATAAGTAACGTTAAGAATATAATAGTTAACAATAGATAATAAATTATTCAATGTGATTCCTAAATACACACGTTAAGGAAACTACTATTAATGTTATTAAAAGGATAATACTTTTTGAATAGTGAAACATATGAATGCTCTGATAACACTATGTAATTAATATCGTAATATATATATATATATATATATATTACACTAAATCTCTATAAATATATCTTTAACTTATCACACCCACTAACCCATGTATCAATGGCACACACAGGAATTTTTCAGGGGGAAGAGGTTGAGGGTTGAAAGTCCACCATTATCGTATCATACCCAGAATACACCGTCGAAATTTTTTTTGGATTTTGTCGGTTGGTGGAAACAAAAAATAGTAAAAAATAAATCATTGAATAAATAATTAACATTAATTAGTAAAACAAATTATTTTACGTACTATATGCATAGGATTATAATCAATCGAAAAAAATCAAGAGTTATAGAAGGGTGGTACTCCTGGACCCCCTTATATGCGCTACTGATGTATAAATATATGGGTACAAACACAACATAGCATTATTTAAAAAAATATTTATAAAATCCCAAGTTAGAATTTTTTTTCAAATGTAGAAATTTAATTGAATTATTCAGCTAATCTCAAATTTTACTTGAATTAAAGAGCAAAAGTACATTTTTAAACACTTTTACGAAAACAGCAAAGTATTTTGATTAATTAGTGTTTATATCGTAAATATTAAATTCAAAACTTAAGCAAGTTTTTTAATGCCTGGAATTTCACAGCAAGTTTGGGAAACATTTCCACATTTACGAAAATTTGAAAATTTGTAAGGCTTTAAAATAATAAAAACCGCTTAATTTTTAAGTAACTACAGGATCTTTTCGTTTTTGTTCCCTGAAAAGAAACAAAAATCGAGGAAAAGAACTGATTGAGTAGAGGAGATTGTAATTTGAATGCACTAAATTTGTATTTTATTTTTGTGCTGCAAAATATCATCATGAGTAAAATAGGGGATATTAGTTAGAAAGCTTTCTCACAATCAAAGTTTGAGTTAGGGGAAATATTTTTGAACAGAAAGGCTAAATAATTTTATTTTGTAGACACAAAATTTTTCTCTTCAGTTAAGATTACCTGTGAACCAAAATTTGAGCCTATTACCAGCTTTAATGTTGTGGATATTTCTCCCACACACGAAAAGAACTTACACAAAAAAGAAAGGACTGTGCACTTTGAAAACATGTAATTAGAAGGATCTCTTTTAACACGCAGGTTAAAAGTCACGAACTTCTTTTTTGTTTCTTTTTGGAAACAATTAGAGAATTTTCAATCTCTCCCGTAGCACTTTAGTTGTTGTCCGCCACATGCCACATCTTTTATTTCTTTACCAAGAGCTTCTTCTTTAATTGCGTAAATATAGGTCTTTTAGCAATTAACAACACCCGAGCCATGACGCTTGTAGGTTAATTCCTTTGCTTAACAATGTTATCTTGTAAATACAACCTCTAAACGCTAAATGCGCTCCCAGAATGAAATCACCGGAATGTGAAATTATCTTTTTTTGTTCCGTTTTTTCTTAATTTGTAAAAGAATTTGATAGCTTTTTTTAGAGTAAATTCTCATGACTAACTAAATCTTTTCCTTATAATGATAGTTTAGTTTTCAGGCAATGGTATCGGTAATACTATGTGTAAAATGAGGTGAAAATAATGCCGTTTAGTTTGAAGCACAGTGAATTTATTTAATATCTCTTTTAATACCTCAAAGAATATAAAAAATAGTTTGTATTCAGAAGTACTCAGCTAAAAATAGAATATTTGAATTTGGTTTATTTCCAAAATTATTCAAATTTTAATAACAATAAGATTAATAGAAAAAAAAATAAGTTTAAATATTAATGTAAAATAGAATTTATGATCTTATTTCTTGACATTTATTTTCCATTAAAAACAGCCGGTGTGTATAAATTATAATTTTTTTTTTACAAGAATGTGATATCTTTTTCTGTTACGTCGTATTTAGGTATGTGTATCTGTTTTTGCCTTTACTTAGTATGTGTGCTATATGGAGAAATTTGGTAATGTATAACAAAACTGTAGTTGTATAGACTCCTATTTATTATAATGGGTGTAGCTTATATTGGAGACTTTAAATTATTTTTTACAAAGCTGAATAACCATATTTAAAAAAAAAAACCCATGAAATTTAGTTTGTATGTCTCTTGTGAGTTTCCCAATATACTGCAAAATAAAAATTGCTGAAAGTACTAACCCGTTTCGTTTGAAGTTTTTTTTATTTTAATGGATTTGTTTGAAATTTCATATTCCTATTTTGGGTACTTAAACTGGCTATAACCAATGTAACTAGTTTTAGTAGAAATATTTCGTTTGATTATCCGATTTCAAATGATTTATTTCAAGTATTTATTTTCCATCGGTACATGTTCCTCACATATATATTTGAAACATCTGGGTTTATTTCTTTACTATTTTGTACCGAATATGATTATATCCTGAAACATTGGAAAAAGAACTGGAACAAATGCGAAGTTTGATATACAACTTTTCAGAGTTAAATAAACTGTTGCAGAATGTTTATCTTTATGAATATTCCTCCTTCTACGCCTTAAAACTATTCTTTTCATGTAATTTTTTGAGAAAGCTTCAAAATCAACTTTTTTAAGTGGATTAAATGTTTATTAATATTACACTTTGAAGCAAGGGGGATAGTAACACAATTTCGTAACTTTTTTTTTGTAATATAAAGTACTTGTGATATTGAAGGAAAATCGTCGACAATTATTAATAGCAAACCGTACGCGCTACTGAAAGCAGGTCACAACTAGTTTATCCGTACGCTGTACGGGCATTGATATATTTTTTTCTTTCTATATTTGATTCACACACATATTTTTAATTCCCATGATGAGATTATTAGTATTGTTTTTAAGAGATGAAGTTTGTTCATGGTACTGAAATACTTCTCATCCAGAATTTTCTTTGTGGTGGAGGCGGAAATTTTTCATTGAGGATGGGATTTAGATTCTCATATTCGATAAGGAATCGGGATTGGCAAGGAAAAATATGTTATTTGTTGCTTGAGAAGAAATGAAAATGGAAAGATAATAAAAAAAGCCAATATTATGTCTGTCCTAATTGCAATGTATTACACCATGCTTCAAACTGTTAGTTTGCATGTATATATATATATATATATATATATATATATATATATATATATATATATATATATATATATATATATATATATATATGCACACACACACAATCCTCAACCATTTGAAAAATAGGTACAAACATGAAGTTTTCTTCTAAGCATGAGAGAAATTCTTTTACGATATGTGAAACATTCTTCACGGCATGCAGAGTGGCATCTAAATCTTCACGGCATCTAAAATGAAACCATTTAATAGGTTTTGTGTGTTCCACAATTATAAAATATAAAATAGTGTGGAAACTTTAATATTGAAACTTAAAATAAAATTCTGTCATTTTCGCATTTAGTGAAGTATTATACTTAGATGCAATAAAAAATGTCTTTTTTGGAACATTTTGAGCAAAGCAGTTGACCACTTAAGGAATTCAAGACGTTTTTAACAAAACTCTATATGTATTTATTTATCACTTTGAAACTGAGAACTAATTAAGAGTAGATTGTTCAAACATCTTATTTGTCTAAAAAATTTAACAGAAATTCTATGATGATCCCAAAAGACATTTATCAACGAAACCTACAACGGCGACGATCGGCAATCCATATCACTCGTACCACCTGATAGCATGCCGAGATGACAAATAAATTAAATTATCGATATTTTTGTTCTTTGTATTTTTAATCTTATTTTTAGCTATACATTTTTTTCTTTGTATGTCTGTTGTTTTCATAAGCTAACCGAAAACTTTCAAGGTTTTTTTTACAACTAATGTAATTCTTCCTTTTTTTTTATTAAAAATATAACTCATGAAAAAAAGAAAAAGATAAATAAGACATATTTTCTAATGTAATTGAAAATAACATCATAACATTTTTGTTTGTATAGATTATCGAATTCCTGAATAAAGTTAATAGAAAAAAGAATGGCTGTGTATTTTTCTGTATTCCTTATATTTCTAATTGGGTGTATTCATGATAATTCATTATATATTTTAAATAAGTTCTGGTAATAACGATTCGTTTTTTTGTTTTTTTTATTTCATCCCACATTGTTTTTCAGAAAGGTTACAAAAAGTCTATTAAATTCTGAAATCGCTGTTATGTACATGTTTTCTTAATTGAGAGAATTTTTTTTAATTTTAATTCGGTGAAGAATCTATAAATGTTAACAATTTTATTATTCGTTAATTTCCAAACCATTTCATAATTACAGCAATATGCTTTTGAATTATTTGACAATTGTGTTCGGAATAATAATATAAGATTTAAACATAAACTGGGTATAAAATTCTTTTATTTTCAAAAGTTGCTAATTTACGACCCTACTCTATTCTAAAGTATAGATTCAATCATAATTTAGACCTACAATGAAACATTAAAATGAATGAGTATGGTTAAAGATTTGAAATATATAATAACAGCTGTACACATTTAAAATATTATTTTTATAAATTTCTTCATTTCAATTAATATTGAAAAATGTATACTCACATGACAAAATGAAGTTCTTTCAAGATTATACATCACATAGATTCGCCAAAAGCTCAATGAACACAATTCTGGTTTCTTAAATATAAATTGCCTTCTCTGGAGATGATAAAGTGCTTATAATCACGTTATCTATAAATCGATACTGTTATTTTTAACGTTTATAGTGATTTTTCACCAGAACTAATTTCGATGTTAAGATATTTTCTCACTGTAGCTGGAAAAGAATCCGTTTTAAAATACAATTTCAGATACCTATCGATTTAATGGTAGAGGAACATATCCTTTTGGTTAACAAATTATTATAATCGACTTATAATGCTTTGATGATAGTTTTCTAGGATTCAAGTAGAAATTGTAATTAAATAATACTTCAGTATAAAAGGAATTTCCTGTTAATTTAATCTTAATTTATTGGATATTTCATCATCAAAACATAGACAGTGAGATCACATATTTAACGAATAGTGTTAATTAAAAAAAACTATAATTTTTAATTTTATATATTCATAATCAGTTTTCTTTATGATAGTTCATCATATTAAACTGTTCTTTTTGCCTTCTAATTTGTCAATATTTTAAGTTTTCTTTTTTTTCTTTGAAGAATCTTTCTGTGCAATTTGGAATGAAGTTATGAATATTTTTTCCATATAATAGGAATTTAAAAAAGCTTGCATGATGATTACATAACTAAAATATTTAAATACTGATGTATTATCTAAGGATATTAAATCTAAAATCAGCGTCGTAACGGAGAATATTAGGGCCCGTCTGCAAAGTCCCGTCTGCTGAGCTCCTAAGCGGATCTTACAAAGTACTTGGCGTCAGTCAGGTTACGGGCTTCCTAGAACCTTGCTCGCCCCCGCGATGCGGGGGTTTCGGGGGTGTATGTTATGCTATTGTTTAAAATGCTTTATGGTTTGGTTATTTGGTTAAAAAAAGACTGAATGGGGGCAAATGGTGGGGGATTATATGAAATTCTACCACAGTCAAGAAGACACATGGGCTGGTACTTCACTCGCGTTACCTTTCACACGAGGACTTAGAGGCTTCGCTTTGTTTAACATGGTGATCGAAGTAGTCAAGTGGTCATGGTTAAATTATTGATGGGGCGTGGTCAAAAGGTCAAATATATCTCTTTATGACATGCCAGATGTACTTGATGGGATTGAGATCAGGTAACGAACATTTCTAAGAAAGCTGTAGAGTGTTCCTTGAACCATTTGGATACACTTTGGGAGTAGTGACGTGGTGTATTGTTTTATTAAAGGACGAGGTCTCTAATGGGATGCTGAAGGCGCACAAACTGGATTAGTTGTCAAGGATATTGAGTTAACGTTGACTTTTGAGAAACGATTTACTAGTACCAGAATATCACGTAAACAATCTTCAGATGATTTACTATCAACAACTTCAAGAACATACTTTTAGTGAAAATAATATATAATTTTATACATTCTTGCATCCTGTTAGTGGCATGTTTTGACGAGAACTTGAACTCGCCAGTCCAAACAACATTTATACACATATCCAGGGCTCAATTGTGACATTACCACACATATGCTTATAACTCTGTACAATCAGATGAAGCATCCACGAGAGTCGATGACTTGTGTACCTGTTTGTGAGGAGATAATTCTAAATGCTGTTCCCATTAATACTTTTTTGTACTACACCATTAAACTACAGTGATCTCTTGCTCTATAGTCTGTCTATTCATTTGTACAATGTGAGCTAGCCAATGATGTATATATATATCCCCACATTCATTCACATTTTGTTGACCATAACATTTATCTCTTTCAGAGATTCCTTTCAATGAAATCGACGTACTTTTGATAATCCCGCGATACAACTTCTCATGAAAGTATTAGAATAATATATTGTTTCCTGGAGGGAATGATCCATTCATTAATAATTAATAGCTCCAATAATTTTTCAACGACTGAAAATACATAGAACTTTTACCTTATCTATACTACATCGTTCGGCTGTTACTGAATTCCATTACACCATTATTTTAAATAAATATATATATATATATATATATATATATATATATATATATATATGTGTGTGTGTGTGTGTGTGTGTGTGTGTTTGTATATATACATATACAAACACACACACATACGAGGGATATCGTACAGTTTTAATTATTATTAAAAATAGTAAGAACTTTGCATTTGTTAATCCTAAACCATCTCCACGTAGTCACCATTTAGAGTTATGAATTTTTTTTAGCATTGTTCCTGACCTTTCGAAATTCGTCATTGCAGAAATTAGTAGATAGCATCAAAAAGCACTGTTCCCCCTCTTGAATGAAGTCTTTGTGCTGTCAAATTTACGAACTTAGATGATTTTTGACTTCTGGGAATAAAATGTTTGCTTGGTTCAAGATCGGGAGAAGAAGGTGAATGTGGCCAAATTTCAAAGTCACATCGTTTTGTTTTCTCAGATGACCCCTAAGTAAGTGAGCAGGGGCATCATCAACAATAAAAAGGATGATTTTACTATTTCTCGCTTGCTTATAACTCATAATATTACTCGCTTACAACAACTCACCCTTTATTGATCACAGTATTATGAAATTTAATTAGTAGTGTTCAATAATAAGCCTTAATGATGATCTAGCATTTATTCAGGTAATCTTTTAAGATGACTTCACGACTGTCTAAATAAGACAACATGACTTTTTCTACGGACTTCTGCATATTAGTATTCTTAAGGTAGGTGTGAGTCACGGTGCTTCCATTCATCTCTGCTCAACTCTCTTGTCGTTGGGTTACATTGATAAATAAAATTTATCCATAGTTAGGCGGTGACTTAAAAACATTTGGTCCTTCTCCAAAATATCTAGTAACTCCTTTGGTAGGTCACGTCACGTTTGCTTCTATAAAAGAGCTAGTAATAGTAGATAGAGATAGAGAGAGAGAGAGAGAACTTAGCGTGCTGAAACCTTTACATGTGCAGTTTGTGATGTTCCTCCCCTTGGAAGTACATCTCTCGAAGTATCAGCGTGAGCTAGAGGTGTAGGATTAGCGAAAGGACTAGGATCAAACTTTATCTTAATATGACTTTATTAAGGTATTCAACTTAAATCTTTAACAAATTAAATTATAATAACTACTATGATGGCAAAAATACGCAACACACAATATGTATATATTTATAATAAGACTTAATATAATTCAGACCACTATCAATAAACGAACCACCTAATCTCCGATTCTAATATTAAATAATCAATCCTACCTTATTACAGCTTGGAGTAACGATCAATCTTGTCTTTGTATGCAATGTTATGCAACTTGGCTAATTCCTTCTATTCGATCACTAATAATCACGTCACACAAAACTCAATCAGACTTGAACCACGAATTGTAATAACCATCAGCTGCCACAAACTAACATCAATTGTCAAACATTATCTTACATTGCCATCACGCTTACTCTAAGTTCCTATATTTAAACAATTGTTCATTTGCATCTTCCTTCACACTTCACTTCTTGGACTTGGTTGGAAAAGAGTTGCCATTAATTCTGGCCCAAAGATCTCAAATGACTTGTTAAAGAAAAGACGCGTGAGACGTCACAAGTTATTCATGATTCCTTTTCTACACACTACCGTAACTAATATCAATCTCATTTAGGGTCGTTTGGAGGGTTGCTATTCTTTCTAATACTATAAATTCTAAATGGTTTCTCCCTTTTTGATTATATGTGAGAGAAAATTCCTTTCATATTTACAGAAATGTCATATGATGTACTATTTCCACAAACAGCAATAATTTCATTATGAATTCCGGACAACGCGATCTTTAAATTAAAGGGACATAATTACACTTCGGGCTTCATCTTCTCCATATTGCGGATTAATACTTTTAATTTAATAATGTACAGTTTTTCTATCTATCTATCTACCTATCTATCTTTAGCTCTCAACGTCGTGGATTATCTTTCAAATACAGGAAAATTCCTCAAAACTAGCAGAAAGTTTTTTTTCGTGATCACAGTATATAATTCAAATTCGTAGTCACAATATTGCATAAGTTAATGAAACGTTTAATTCTCTCGCCAACTTTGGCATCCACTGTTGCTTCCCTGCACTTTCTTTATTTTGGCCGTGAAGAACCTTCTAAGACTTTCTCGAGATATATCCGTCCTAGAACTTTCTATAGAAATTTATTTTGTCGCCCAATTTAGCGATATTTGGGGATCAAATATGTTGCCAAATAGCATTTGTTCACTTACTATTATTGAAAGTATTATCTCCCTTGTCCCGTAAACGACCTTTCCGGCCACAATACCGTTTCAGCAGTGACGCACACATTCTCTCTCTCTGCATATATATATATATATATTATCATTGAATTTGCATTTGGGTCCAGATCTGGCAATAACTTATTTATTGTACTCAGATTTAGCGCGGGCTCTGCATTTTTCAGTGCAATTTTTAGGTAAGTTATCTGTATCTTGTAATGGATTTAGACATTCTATCTATTATTTTCAATAGGTTTTTGCTCAGTATTATTAACATAAAGGGGGTAGGTTGGTTGCCCACAAAACATGTTCAACCCCACTCTTATATAAATTATTTTTTATATAAGTTGTCCAGAGTCAGCAATGTTTATAATACTGCAGCATCCATTTTTTAAATTGAAAATTTCTCATATAACCTTCAATGTATGGTTTTCTTACAATCTCAGTATTTTTGGTTTTGATTGATAAACGTTCATCTTTCATTTGTAGAGAATTTAGACTATATATATATATATACATGCATAATAAAAATATAAAAATTTAGTTATATTATATATATAATTTATTAATTATTTATGTTTCCAAATAATTAACACAAACTGTTTATTATTATAAAAATTAATTCGTTTTAACATTTTCAGAATATTTTAAATTGAAAGAAACCTAAGATATTTTTAGAGAGGAATGTGCTTAGAACTTCCCAACTTCTTTATGGAAAAAAAAGAAACACCACACCAAAGGTAGTGATAAAAAATAACAGATTTTGTCTAATGGACATATTTATGTTATTATTATAGCAATGTTCAAGATACCTTAAAAGTTCAGAAAATTATCTTTCGTGACAGAATTAATACAGTTTCTTTTCTGTTCGTTCTGACAATGGCCACAGCTTATGCGTGACTCGATATATTAAGATTTTACATAGATTTTATTTTGTATTTGATTTTCTACAAAGGAAGGCAACGAATCTTTCTCTGTCAGACTTAAACAAAGTTTAACAACTTCATTAAAAACGCTTATTTGGTTTTCACAAACTTAATTTATTACCTCCTCAGACAAAATAATAAATTAGGCTTTTGAATAATCATGCAGTTAATTCACTATGAGTCATTTATTATTTCAGTTTATAAACATAAAAATTCTAATAAAGGTTCTGAAAGGTTTTAGAACGTGAAAAATATCTTTCTTATTTTGGATATGGAGTAAAATATTTGCTAGTTTATTTGGCATGCATAAAACCTTCCAATAAACTATTCGATTATATTTTAATTTATCAATGAAGAAAGTCTTGCTTTTAGAGAACTAGTTGAATTTTTTTGGTATAATTGATAAAACGTGAGTTCAATCTACTTGATAAAAGTATTCTATAAAATTTCCTTTCTTTATAATAATATCAATATAAATATTTTTTCTTGGACATAATGTTTATTTTTTATAAAAACAAGTAAGATAACCTTTCAGCAGTCTTTCAGGGAAAAAAATCGTGGGGAAAGGGGGTATTTAATTTTTTTTTTTTGGAAAATTAATATAATTTAACAAAAAAATGTATATTATTATTTATTAATTTGAGCATATATTAATACAAGTATTGAGAAATATTACAGAAGTGATTCATTTCAAATTGGAAAGATTACATATTATAGAAAAATACGATGTAAGAAATAAGTATAATTTTAGGTAGAAGCAGAATTGCCAAAAAATATCAATGACAAATTTAAATACAAAAAATTATTTCATGGAAGTTAAATTATGATATTCTTTTACATATTAAATCCTATCTATCTCTCTATTTTTTCATACATGTCACTAGAAGTTATGAAATCCAGTTTGCACCAATAGTTTTTCGAAATACACTATCACATACGTGATTGTTCTATGAAATTTACCGATAAACGAATATTAACACGTGGATAGAAGCTTAGGAACATTTAACTATTCAAGGTATTTTGGAAAATTTCCACGACTAATTTTACATCTATGCTTATAAAATGACATAACAAAAAGCTCACGGTCTTTGCAACACAATAGCTAACAAAGTTAAGTATTTTGATGTTCACTATTAAAATAATAAGAATTAAGTTAAAAGGGGTGGCTGAAGTGTCTATATGTAACTTCAACGAAACCTTTATGAAATAAATCATATTCACTAATATTTCTTTTAAGGAATTTGATATTTATAAAGAAAGTCGGTTGATTGATTCTTTATTAATACACTGTGGCCCTTGGTGATGAACCCTATAATTTTGAACCTTGTTTAAATGACGAAGACGAAGCTTAAGCAAACAACTTATTATCCAAACTTCCACACAACACCAACATGAGGACTTCGAACTTCAGCAGATTTAACGGGATTCAGCCCTATCTTGGCGGAGGGTCTTTAACCCCTTGCGTAGCAGACTACGTTTTCTTGTATCCTCGAAAATCCTAGATATCTGACCTTGATGTTACGAAGCACATTTCATTTTTCCTTTTGACACTGACTAAGGGTTGCGCTCGTTCATGTTTCTTATTACTTTCAAAAGTTTGTATAGCTGTTATTATTATTTAATTTTACTTTTTCTTGCCAATATGGCATCGTCATTAGATTTCAACGAAGGTGATTCTGAATGAGAATATTTGCCGGAAAACTATGAATACGATAATCACTCTGATACGGATATATCTATTTGGGATAAAGAAATGGAACAAAATGGCTATACACTTACGTAACCCATGTGGAAAAGTTTTTTATTTCAAGGAACATTTCGAGAAATTTCACCAAGATTTGCAATTTTAGTTTTAATTTTCCTATTTTTTCAAATATTTGTAATGCAGTGATTTTGTAACTTAACTTTTGTAATTTTATACAATCCAAATAAAAGAAAATTTACCTTATAATGTTTCCTGTTTTGGCTACACTGGTTATACACCTACATGACATATGTATCCACGAAGTTACAATGGGATTTTGCCCTATATATAGCATGTATCCATTAGTGATTACATGGTACGAAAAGTGTTAATATTTCTACGACTTCATAAAGCAAATGCCAATCATAAGTTCTCTACCATGACCACTCGAATCCCGTGGCCATTATATCCAGATGGAAAGAACTACTAACATTCCACTTTTGTAATTTGTGCGAAATTTTTTTATGCTTGTCGATCTTTAATTGTTGGCAGTAAAGTATTGTTGGTCCTGTCCAGATATTGCCTACCCGATCTGTTAAGATGGTGGGCAATCGGAGTGATGGACGTATGGTTACCACAATCTAAAGCTTCTATAGAAAATGTGCTTTGCAATGTGATCCATAGAATCTAGGATCAATTTAAATTTGAATTTTCAGTATAATTTACATATTATATACCTTACAATATTTATTCATTTTTTAAACGTGCACATTAAGTTTTTCAAAGAATTAATGTCTTTTTCAGTTAATCTACGAGAATCACGAGAAAAAAACTCAGAGAGGAAGATATTTTTTTCCTATCTTTTTTAGTATAACTTTACTTTTTTAGATATTTAAAAGCAAACCACAACCGTCAGTACTTATTTTTTTTAACAGGAATCACCGAAAAAGTAGACAAATCCGAGAAATCATTAATATGTTGTAAAATAATAAAATGTATAAATCTCTCTCTCTCTCTATATATATATATATATATATCTTGCTGAAAGTCAATATAATCTCTACAAAAAATGTCACTATTCTAGGAAGAAAACTGTGTTAAAGAAATAATTCATAAAACTCGTACTTTAAACGCGCTCTTAAGCCTTTTGGATTTTTGTTTTTTTCCAAGCATAAGTTACCTATCTAAGAAATTAAATAAAAATGCGAGACATATATAAAGATTAAAAGGTTAATTTACACTACTTTATCGCTTACATTAATAAAAATTGACATTAATAATATTTCGTAATATCTGAATAATATTAATAATGTTTGAAGAATTCCCATAAGACGATATTCCTGTACTTTTGGGAACTGATTCCTATACCGGTAATTGTCTTATTAATCATCATATTCTTTAAAAACATTATGAAAATGAGAACAACTCTTTGAAATAGCACTTTGTTATATATATAGGACATTCCATGAGATGTTGAGCTTGTTTATCTTTACCAGTATAAAGGGTTAAAATATGAAAATTCACATCCTGATTTAAAACACGTGTTACTTTTAAGGCATCCAATTCTTTGAAATAAGTTAAAGGGGCGATAACGATTGGGGTGCAGTTCTAATTTTTCAAACTATATCGCCTTACTTTTACTAAGTGACAGAAGGAAAGAAAAATATCACAAAATATAAGCGGAATCTGAAACCAGCTGAGTACGCGTGTATCACATGATGAGGAAAATTATAAGCTTCTTATAGTAGAAAACATTTGACTTTAGTTCTCTCTTGATTACTACGCTTTACATATTTAACACCATTAAGGTATGTGATATGTAGCATTTGTTGTTTGTATTGGAGTGTTAAATTAGTTTGAATAAAGAGCCTTAAATACTCAATAAATTATGCTAAAATTAAATTATTATCTAGGTAAATGAATTGTTAGCACGCTTTATTGGATTTTGTTCTCCTATAATTTCTCTCGATGTGATACTTCCAAGAACGATGTAGAAAACTATTTATAATGTGCCTGTAAAGGTTTCGACTTTAGATGATGTGTAGAGCATTTAAGTTTTTAATATAAGGATTGCTTTAAAATGTTAAGGTCATGTAGTTTTTTTAAATTTTAAATCGTCTCACTAATTTCCTAAGAATTTTACGGATAAGAATTAGAGAAAAAAAAAGAAAATAACACTTTTATAGAAAACACACACACATTTGCAAGACGTATAAAACAATAAATTATCGATGATTGATTATTCATGTAATTATTGACTCCTTTTATAGTTTAAAAAACTAAACTTTTAATTTTACATACATTTTTGTAATTATTTCAATAATTTTAGAGGTAAATTTTTTTTGTTAAAAATTATTTTGCCGATTTTAAAAGTTATGTGTTTTTTGACACATTTTTTTTAAAAAAAATTGAACGGCAGTAATATAAAATCCATATTTTATGAAAAACTTAACTCAAAGCTTTTTATCATAAAATTATGTACAGAACGTATTCCTCATATTGCATAAAACAGTTTCATGGCTATTTAATATTAAATAAATATTAACTTGAAATTTTCAATTAATAGAAATAATAATCTTTTTTTGATTTAAGTAAAATTGCATCTCTCTCTCATAAAATTAATGAAAAATGACTAAAATTTCATTGCTCTGAAAATTTAATTTAATTATTTAAATTTACTTTGTGTCTTTGTTCCTATACTCAAATAAAACTAGATGAATAATTTAAACTTATTTATTTTAAGCTTATATAGTATTTCATTATTTTTCGATTTCTATCTGCTTTTGTTAATGGATTATTTTTTTTTAATTTAATCAACTGAAAATTATCATTAAATATATCATTTCAGAATAAAATGTGATGAATTTTCTTTTTTTTTTCAACATCGCGAAAAAGATTCCTAAATAGCTTAAACACAATTTTACGCATACTGACATATGAATAGAAGTAATTTTGCTTAGAGTATGTATGAGGGTTTGCATTCATGACAAATCAACACTGGAAAAAATTTCTTGTATTCTTCTCAAACACCGAAACTTTGAATGGAACTCAAAAACTTCTCAATTGCAATCTTCCTTCAAATTTAGTTTTCTTTTGAACATGCATTTTTTTTTACACCCATATATATTTAACCATAGAAATAAGTTTATTATTTTTTTTACTGTAAGGTATATTAACTTAGTGCTTAGAATATAGTAAATAATTTATGATAGTTTCCAGAAATATAACTGAAATAGTTTTAGGTTTTTGTAATCATTTACAGCCTTTTCTTTTTATCAAAATTATATTTTGTTTGAAAGCCACTTACCTAACCGAAGAAAAGAAGATTAGAAACAAACCTTAGTTTCCTTGAAACGTCACTGGAGCGTTATCATTTTTAAATTAGTTTCTATCGGTCAACGGAAGTTTACTCAAAAAGAAAGTAAAGAGTTTGCTTGCATCATTTGATCTTGTTTGCAAAAGACGATGGGCAATTTGTTTATTCTGTTGGTTTATTCGATCTCTGTTTCATCTTTGTATCTTAGGCCACTATAAGTGAGCTATTGGTGTAATCAGAAAATAAAATGCTTTCTAAGTAAATAAAATCTACTTTATGAAAAAAAATTATGCTCTTTAACAATATTTTCTTCGTTGCGTTTAACTGGCTTCGAGATATGAAGAGAATAGCTATTAATGAGAAGCAAATAAAGTTTTTGAAAATTCCACCATCCCATTTTAGTGAAAAGACAAGATTTGATACATTAAAGAAGCACACACGCACGCGCACAAAATATAGTTCAGATTTAAGATAATTTGCATATTTAACAGAATTTTTTTAAATCGTAGAACAGAAGGTAAAACGAATATTTCCAAACACAGATTTAAATCTTGGATGTTGAACAAGTTTATGCGGGTTATGAACCCAGAGAAAAAATTACTTACACACTTATGGACCAATTTCAGAGCGTCGTTCATTCGTGCACCTTGATGACTATTTTTTTTGATACATACGGTCAAATTCAAAAGTTAAAAACTAATATATACTATTATACTTTTATACTATTATAACAATACATTAGTAAAAAGTTTTTTTTTGGTGTATATTATTTTTAGGAGCTACTAGAACAGCCATCTATGATTTGAGGAAGGATATATTTAAATGTGGAGTAAATTCACGGAAATATGAATATCTACATTATATTTATTAGTTAAAGTATCCTACTTATCTAAAAAGAACAATCAATCTTTATACAGAAAGATGATCAACTATAAAGAAATTAAAATGAATTTCTGTAAGACATCATTGTTGATTATACTCGTATTAAACTACTACTATTTAAATAATTCTCTTTGTATAATACTTTTTATTTAGAGCCATTTGTAACATTTTTAGAGTTGAAGAAACTACAAAAATAATTCCCTTTATCATTTAAATTGTATCATCTTTCGTAGATCTTATTGGTTAATATTACTGGAAAATTTCAAAGTAAATTATTATTTCTTTAAGCGAATGAAGATTATTTATCTTCGAAATATACAACTGATTGAAAAAATGACTGTTTGACAAAGTAATACTATTTTTGACAACGAAGCACATGCAGCCTTATTCTTAAATTATATTTATCGTACATATATGTATATACATATATGTAATTTAAATCATTATTTTTAGATGTATATATATTTTCTTGGAAGTATTTTTAAAAATATATATATATATATAATATATAAAGATTTATTTCATTATATGAAAATCGCTACCAGATGACAAAATCTTATTTCGTTGATACTTAATTGAAATGCACTCGTTCATATGTAATTGAAACGGCTTCTATATATTTCCTCTTTTTTTAAAAAAAAAATTCGTCTCTGTTTTTATAACCGTATGGGTTTTAGAAATCTTATTAAAGATTAAAAATAAAAAAAATATGTTATCATTTCCCTGCATGAATATTACTACGAAATAACAAATCCTTATTTCGCTGGTGTGTAACTGAAACGAAAATCTTGGGCTTGATTTCGAATATTTCTATTGTTCTAAATATAAACTGAAATCTTTATATAATATGGTATATTTACTTAAATATATTAAATTCATGATATATATACATATACATATTAAATAACTTTTTTTTCGCTAAATACTTACATAACGTTATTGAATTACGCAACTTAAGAGCATTTTTTTTAAAAAAAATTATAAATGGCATATATATATATATGTATATATATATTGTAAAAATAAAAGAATACAAGAAAAATGAAACAAAATGGGTTTAATATTTCATTCCTTTTAAAAAATAACAAGACCCTAGAAAATCTTGATATTGTGTACTCACAAAATAATTTTGATACTTCTGACACATCCTAAAAATTCGCTTTTTGCCATTTGTGTCAAACTTAAATAATGGTGCTAAAGTATTTGAGTTATCAAGGGATAATGTTATTCTAAAGGCTCTCAAACCTAGTATATTGGTGAGATTTTCTTGCTGCTTTCTATTCCTATCCTGACAAGTAAGTGTATTTAATTTTTTGCCAGTTGTTCAATTCCTACTATTAGTTCACACTCTCCCTATATATATATAATGTTCAAATTTTCAATCGTTAATAAAATACTCCTCTCATCAAGCAAATACATTTTTTAAAATTGTAGTGGATGCACTTGATGTTAATACAGTTTCTTCATTAATTGAATTTAATTAATGAATAAAAAGAAACAAACAAAACATAGTCCAACGCCATACATAAAAAGGAAAACGCTCGTTGTGTCCATGTAATGCAATGGATAGCGCGTTGGATTTCTGATCCAAAAGTCGTGAGTTCGTATCCCACCTGGGATGGCCTAATTTCTGAGAATGGGATTCCTTTTTAATATACTATTTTATTGGAATACTTAAATTTATTTTTGAATAAATAGTCATAAAGAAAAATAATATTCCAACACCATATATTGAAAGGAAAATTGCAAGAAAAATCGCTTTCTATTTTGCCACTTAATATTGTGATTCTGTCATATGTATATACATATTTATATTAATTGTAATTATTCAATAAAAAGTAACTAAAATAAAATTTTTCTTTGTTGACCTAAGTATAGGAATTGACTTAATTTTTTTTTATATATTACTTGTTTTTATCTTTCATTGAATCCATATTTTATACAATAAGAAGGGCATTACAAACCCCACAAATGAAAAAAAAATTCTAAATCCTACTAGACTTAATATGAAAATTTAATTATATTTGCTATAGTTTACCCGACATTGTCAAAAATTCTAATGTTATCTATATGAAAATTTCGGAATCAGGGGGAATCTATATCAATAACTAAAGCATTTTCAATAAAATAAGTTCTTTATTGAAATGTTTTCACACACACACAGTAAAGCATTATAGAATAGTAGACGGTGTCTACAATTAATCCTATCAGCGAAAATAAGGCTTGAGAAATCCCGGTATTGTTTTTGTAATACTCGTGATTTCCCTGCCTTCGGCCGTAACTCCCGATTTGTGTTATCCAGGTAAAACCTCAAATCATGGCACCTAATTACTTGTGTTAGGGAGTGGTTTTAGCAGTAATTCCTGAGCTGCAAGTAAATCAGACAGTGAGTGTATAAGATGTGATGGCAGCATTCGGCTAGTATACCGCTGAGATTTCCTTGCTATTTCCTATCCCTTTCCTATTCGATGACCATACAAGAGTACTTAATTTTTTACCAGTTGCTTTTATCTATTTATTGGGAGCACTTTCCCAAATTGCACTTCGAATACAAAGCAAGCCTATTATTACAAAGTGAAAACTTTTGTAACCACTTTGAGCTTCGAAGATCACGTACACCAAGCTCTACCGTTTACCGTTTTAGAGCTCGCGTCGCGGAGCTCTGAAAACAACCGCCGTAATCCTGTTACCGTTTACGAAGTCTTCTTCTAAGGGTTAAATTATGTATCAGATGAAGCCGTTACCTACATGGGTTTTATTTCTATATTGAATTTTAAATGCTCTTTTACGGCTGCTTAATAACTTCAGAAAGAAAAAATTATTCGATTCGTAATATTTTTCAGATTCCACTTTTAAACTAAAATGAAATTCCTAATCCGAAAAATTTGGAATCGTGCTGATCGTTGATCACTGTGGTGGTTATTATACTCTTTTTAACTTTTTTTAGGTGCAAATTGTTACTCACAAAAAAATCACTAAAGAGCTCCATTAAGAATTTTTATTAGTAAAACAAAATCTTGAAACCAAATTGTGAATTTTAAGACCAAAGGTTTTGCTGTTAAGTATATTTTCAGAAGGAAAAAAAAGCAGTTTACAAATTGTACGATAAATGTAACAGAAAGTGGTGTACCATATTTACGTGAATCTAAGCCGCCATCGATTCTAAGTCGCACCCCCAATTATCAACAAGTTTTTATGAAAAATAGTGTCGTTAGCCGTAGCTTTGAGCAACATATAAGTGGCAATACGATATGGGTCATTTGCACCCTAATTTTGAAGGCGACCACCATGGGAGTGGTCAGGGGCATCCCACCTCTCTTCCCCTTCCAACAACTACATGAGATGACTTGTGGCATGACGGCTATTTAGAGTATCCTCATGCCTCAAAAGCATTATACATTTATAAACATCCATATTATCTCAGGGATTCAAAACCAGGTCCTACAGCACAGCAGTCAGCGTCACTAACCTCTATACTGGGTGAGCGGACTCAAACTCTTAATACTAATAGCTCATATAACTGCATTTTGTCTTTTTTTAATGTGTATAACTTATTTGTGCAAGTTATTACTTAAAATTTATTAATAAAAAATATAATTGCAATACTGTTTTTATCGTTTTTATTGCTGTACTATTTTTTATCGATATTCAATTTTATGGAGCAAAAATAAATTTAAAATGTGAACTAATAAGAAGTGATTAGTTAGTTATTTTTTATCCGCCTTAAAAACTTTTAATTACATACACATGAACCTATAATTGCTCTAATTGGACCATCCAACGAATTTCATTTCTTTCAATTTTAAGTTGCACCCTATTTTTAGTTGCCTTAACATTGGAAAAAAGTGCGGCTTAGATTCGAGTAAATATGGTAAATAATTATAAAAATATTTTACGACACTGACAGGTTTAAATTTTATGAAAAAAAAACCGAAATATCTTCTAATTTTTTCGAAAAAAAAGTACTTTTATTTATTTCAAATTTTTTCATTTGAGTAAAAGAAATGAGTTTAAGAATTATAAGTTTTTCGCTTTAGATAATTTTATTTTGAAACACGACTGAAAAATATCGATTTTAAAACAAATTTTTTAGTTCAAAATTTAATAAAACTGAATGAAAATTGAAAATTTGTGGTTTTTGTTTATTAGTATTTTATCTTTTTTTTTTTTAAAAAAAAAATAAGATTCTTTTGTTGAATGTATGAAAATTTATTCAGCAAAAAAATTTTGAAAATGTTGAAACCTAAAATCTTCTTAATATGACAATTTTGAGATTTTTACAATTTCAAACTGTAATTGTCTAAAAATACCTTACTTTAACCTCTACAGTAATTAGAAGAGCCTAAAACTTATTTTTAAATAATCATTGAATCTAGACCACGTCCATTTAAATTGCTAAAAATGTAAACAAAATATTTTGTTTTTGCTTAAAAGAGTTGAATGTGAATGGTGGATATCAAAACATTTAATCCAGAATTGCTAAAAAAGTGTGTTTACATGGAGGTACACAAAATCCCAATAAAAGTGTAAACAACGCGATATGGTCTCGTGTACCGAAGAAAATATTTGTACAAACAGAAGTATTATGATTAGGTACATATGATGCAATATTTCCTCATTTGATATAGGAAATATATCAAAATCAGAAATTTTGAGAAAACTTAACTTTGAGCCTGGTGATTACACGTTACAGGCAATGGAGCTTTTCGACAAACAGATGCTGTTAAAGGCTAAATACTCATGTTTACAAAAAGACAAGGAAGTTAGGAGAGAAAAAAGACTTAAAAGGAAGAGAGAGGATGATAAGATTAAAAAAATAGGAGATTATTTGGAGTATGGGGAGTAATGTTTTAATAAAAAAGTAATTATACATTAAAATTAATTTATCTCAAAATGTAAATTTTTGATGTTCAATGCACTTTTTCTGGGAAAATAATGTTCACAGGAATGTAAATTTTTTATGACATATTTGTAATGATGGCTAATATATACTGAAATGAGCTTTTTATAAAAAGTTCATTTTAGTTTTTTTTTATGTAAAACAAATTTTTTTATGTGAAAAGTGGGTCAAATTTCACTATGTTTCATAAAATATTTTATAAATTATAAAAAAAAATCCAAAATTAGCTAAAATCTCATTTCAGTATAGTGAGAAAAGTGTACTTTAATTGTAAAATTTCAAGCATGTTCATGTAATAGATTTTGAGGAAAGGTACATTGAAAACAGCCAATTTAACATTGCCGTTATAGAGGTTTTCGACTCCCCTTTTAATAAACTAAAGCAGAGGTGGCCAATTCTTTTGACTCGACAGTCATATTGGGGAAACAGAGGATACCGACGAGATGCAACTTTTTAAAAAATTATTGCGTCTCAGAAAAGTTATGAATTGTACCATATTAAAATCAATAAATTTGGTTTAAATAAAATAGTGGCAGTTTTATTCAGTTTACTTAATTCTCTAATTTCATATTATTTATAGTTGCAATCAAATTTAGTTTTAGAATCAGTTTTTTAAAGTGTACCCTATCACACTTTAGTACAATTTTTATGAAATCAGGAGTGTAATTTCTTGTTGAAATTCTCATCGCAGTCTGCAAGTTAATGTCTGAAGATTTGCATCAATAATTGATCTTGTTGATTTTTATACAAGAAAAATCTTGCTTAAAATATGTGTTTGTCCAGATATATATAGAACATCTGTCTATTTGGTTTTCTACCTAGGCGGGACACCAAAAATTCTTTACGGCCCGCTAGTTGACCACTCCTGAACTAGAGAGATTTTTTAAGCTTTTTTAATTAGATCATTAGTGTACTAAAGAATAAATTAGCAAGTAATAAAACTAAATTATGCTTGCATAATGAGTAGGGGAATTTTAAAAAAAGAATTATTATTAATAACAATTATTAGAAATAATCTAAAAGGATTTTTAGATGATTTATTAATTTTAGAGAAAAGAGGGATTAAGGTATCCGACTATGTTCGGAACCGTGATTTTAAAAAGGTGCATAGATGGATAAATTTCATGATATTTTGTGTCACTTAGATTAGAATACATGTATAAAAATGTTTTAAAGATATTTTGACAAAAAAAAATTACTTAAATACAATATTTCGGCAAAAAAATTAACTTAGAATAACCTTTATTCAAAATGTTCTCCTTTTGTGAAAAATGCACCTTTTATAATAATATTTTGCCTGTATATAGCTCAGACCTCTGTACAGAGGTTCAACTATGAATTTTAAAAAATTCACATTATTTTCAGAGTGACAACCATTTGAAAAAATTATCGGCGTTAATTTCTTAAAATTTCTCCCTTGTCGTAAAACATGGATAAACCCACTTTTAAGTTATATATTTCAAAAATTCTAGTTGAGCCTCTGTACATTGGTCTGAGCTATATACAGGCAAAATATTATTAAAATAGAAGCATTTTTCACAAAAGGAGAATATTTTGAAAATGGATCATTCTAATTTCATTTTTTGTCAAAATATTGTACTTAAATAATTTTTTATTGTAATACTATTCTTAAAACAATTTTGTATACATTTTCTAACCTAAGTGATGCTAAATATCATAAATATTACCCATTTATACGCTTTTCCAAAATTACGGTTCAGAACGTAGTCGGATACCTTAAGAAGGACGACGGCTCATAGAGTACCTTTTACTCCCACGTGCAAATAATTTTCAACCTCTTGGTTGAAAGATAAGAAAAAAATTTCTTCAACTTCTTTCAAGCTAGTAGCTATATTTAAACAATACTGGCTAAATATCTAGGTTTAGTTCAGTCAAACAGATGATGCTTTATCGTCTACAATATTGTTGGGTTAGAAACACAAAATTCAATAAAAATGTGCTAATCTGTAAATGTAGCATTGAAATCTTACAAGTAATTCGAATTGCTTCATAAACTTTAGTAAAGCAACGCGCATTTCATTTCTAATTACAGGAAATTAAGCTTCAATTGCCGGAATGTCATTTCTACGGCAGTCAAATTAGAATTCTTGTATGTGGACGATGGTATCTTACAGGAACGAATTTACTTTGCAGATTAATCAATAGAACTGCAACTATAGATTCTTACCCACTAATTGGAAATAATTTATGCTTCAATCTTTGGATGTATTTCAAGTGCTATTTTTAAGAATAGAAAAATTATTTTCTGTACTGGATTTAAGGTATAAACACTGAACTTCATTTAAAATTCCAAAAATAATCTTATATATATAGCTGGATCTCTATCCAACGAAGTCGCTAAATCTTGAAAACAAGTTCGTTGTATGGAAAATTCATTATATAGAGTTCTTCATTCAATATACTTTATAAACCACATAAAACAAGTTTTAAATTCATAAAACACTATATATACTAAGAAAAAGTAATTTTTCACACCTTTTTGTGTAAATTACTATCTATTTATTTTATTATCCTACCTATAAAAAAATGCAAGGTAAACAAGAAAAAAGAATGTCCAGGAATACACTGTATTTTCAATATCAAGAAAATAATTTTATATTAAAATTACTGAGTGTTACAGACATTTTCTAATTTAAAGCCTACAAGTAATTTTAAACACACATACATTATTTATAACCAGAACTCAACTGAGGGTGAAAGGGGATATCGAAGATGTTTCTTGTGAACTAAATAAGGGGGGTTAAAGTTTGTACTTCTTGGATGAAACTCCCAGAATTCTATTGCTCCTCGGTGAGTTAGTCACCTAATAAAACCAGTTCAAGATTTATGACCACCATAAAATGCGTTAATAGAGAATAACTTGAAATGTCCAGAAATACTTTAAAACTAGGGAGAAAAAATTGAATCCCAAGAAAAAAGTTCGTTATATAGAAAATGCACTTCGGTATAAAGAGGTTATTTTATGAAGAAAATCGTGAAATTTTCTTGGTTCCAGGAAAAAGGATCGCAATATAGAGATTCGTAATATGGCAATTCGACTGTATTTCTGTTTTTATAAAACTGTAGTGTTCCGAAAAAAGATATAAGACAGTTTTTAGATGGATTTTTCGAGTTTCTTTCGCAAATTCTCTCTCTCTCGCAGATTCTATAGTGGTAAAGAAAAAATGTAACTTAATTCCTTTTTATAAACCTAGTGACTTTTTTTTTTTTGTCATTCGGTATATAAGAAGGAATCATTAGGTACTACCTTATTAATTCTCAAAAATTTAGTCCAATTTTGCAAATTTTTTAATAAAATCTAAGAATTTAAAATTTAGGAACTTAGCCTGAAATAAATGTACTTACATTGCTGTAGTATCTTAAAACGTTATATATGTGACCACGGTAGCCTAGTGGTCATGACCATGACCTCGAGGCCGGCATTGTCTAGACGTGGAACTGAGTCCTGATGCTGCTGAAGACCTGTCGTGTAGAGAGGTTGATGCACGTTAAATCTGTCGTGGTTAAAAGTCCTCACGTTGGCGTGGTGTGAAAGTTAGAAGAGAGGATTGCTCACTCAGATTTAGTCCTCGTCGTTTCACCATGGTTTAAAAGAAAAAGGTCCATTGGAAATAACCTTTGATTTGCTTTAAAAGTGACTTTAATAAGTACTCACAACATCATATATTACCTTAAAATGGCTTAAAAGCTTTTTAATGTGACAAGAATCAGCCCAATTATACCGTTAATATGCATTCTTCTTATCAACTAAATTAAATGTAAGGGTTTTCAAATTATTTCCCAAAATAGCGATTACTGTTCAATTCATTTTAAAAATAATGTGATTATATTTAGAAATTTTTGATTTAAAAAGGACTGGGGGTAAAAGTTACAAGCCAAAAAATTGTTTAAATCTATCCAATGGCATTATGGTCCAATGTCAACAATACTTTTATATATTTCAAAATTCTTTTGGTAAAGCAGACTTATTCTTCATGTTTGGTAATGTACTTTTTAAATTTTTTTTACCTTTAATATCGTTTCTATATGTACAAAACAAGATCTTTTTGGGAAAAAAAATGGAATGTCAAAGCCCAGAAAAGAAGTCTACGTATGAAAGTATCTCTATTACTTTATAAAATAGAATTGCTTAAAATTTTTCTGGTTTTCCTTTTCCATTCTTGTGGGAAGTTCGGAAAGGATCTAGAAGAAACTAAAATTTTTAAACCTCCCGTATCGTCTCTGAGAAACAGAAAAAAAACTCAAATCTTGTGAAAGTATTTAGTTTGACAAAATTTGGTTGAAGGAAACAGTTCCATCAACCATATAAATTACTCTAGGGTTTGATCAATTTTTTTCTTATATAATTTTATACCTACAGCATTAAAATTTAAACGTTCAATATAAAATAAAAAAATTTAAATAAAGACTGTTTTAAATAAATTCTTTCTACTTTATAAAATAATTCTACTTATTAAATATTCCTTTTCCTTACTTAAAGTCAAGAATATCAGACTCCAAGACTAACTTGGGTCAAACTAACAAGGTTTAACTTTAAGCGGGCCGTAATAATAATAATGATAATGAAAATAAAAAAAATATTCATAGAAATTTTTAAGTTTATTTTGAATAATACATTATAATAGACATATATAAGAGAACAAAAAGAAACACTTAATGTTTATGTATTGACACTTAACATCTCTTGTCTGCTATTACCTTTTGAATGTCGAGATAATTTTTTTTATTTTATTACATATTGTTGTGTGCCTATATCTTGTAAGGGCCGCACAAATGTTTATTTGAGGGAGTAAGTTAGGTACCCCTACTCTTTCAGGGATATGAAATAAGGCACACGAGGTCCATTCTTTCAATTTATTTTAATGAAAGAATTGAATTTTGATTTACGTAACCCAGTGCTTCTCAAACTTTCAATATTCGCGACCCAATATTCAATCATTATTTTCATCGCGCCCCCCCCCATACAATTACGATGCATTGAATTCAATAATACCATATTTTGAAGCTAAATCTACAGTTTGACTTTTACCACTTAAGTACCACCGGCGTATATAAACGTCTCACTCAGCAAATGTTAATTGCCACGGACGTATATATACGTCTTTCCGAAGTAAGACATTTTCTGTGCTCTGCTATCCATACATTTATTCCGAAGGCTTTGGAATGCAATAAAAGGAGCTTGATTGTCTTTGCGAAGGATTTACTTGTATCGGATTATTTGTTTCTTTATTCCTTTAATCTTCCTCCCCTTCCCAATACACCAGATACGCTCGTTTACGTGTTAAACGGTGGCATTGAGGAGCGAATCACGTAATTTTTAACCGGCATCTAATGGATCAATTATAAACCGTATAAATTATCAAGATAAGTTTTAATTTTTGTTTTTAATTTTATATATGACAAGCCTATGGGGACATTGATGATTATTAAACTTGTTCTTAATGTAATATCTTTAAAAAGATTATAAAATTCATTGCGCAGTACTGATATATTTTTAAGTGTAAATGTGTAGTTCATTTTTTTTTGTTCGCTTTTAGTATATTGATAATTTTTTTAAACAATCTTTTGTTTTCTACTTTTCAATATACTTGCGCCCCCTGGGGGGCGTGCCTTACAGTTTGAGAAGCACTGACGTAACCCTTTGAAGCAACATGATGGCTGTTTATGAAGGATTTTGTAATTTTGAGCCGCAGTCAAGTGACGGAGATGATACCTGGGCTGGCAGCCTCCCTCTCCTAGCTTCCACACCACGGGGTTTTCAGTGCCAGTAGATTTCAGACCCGTGACTCAACAACACTGGTCATGAGCTTGTGGCCATGACTACTCACTTTCACGGAACATAACAGGAAAATAATCCCTACATTTTTGTTATTAAAGGAGCGAGAAAGGAAGAATTGATTACATATATCCAATTGTATGTTTCCAAATTGTTATTTTATATCTATTGCACTAAAGTGTAACAATTTATTAAAAAATAATTAACAATTTAAAAAATGCTAAAAATATGCTTTTATACTGACTGTATTATCCAGCACATACCGTGTATTTTTAGCAACAAAAAAAAAGATCCAAATTTAAGGGTGCATGTTATACGATGCATATAAGAAATGATGGATTTAAAAATAAAAAAAAAGTTATACACATTAAAAATTAGACTTCTACATATACCGAAATACTGTGTATTTAAAATAAATGACATACTTTATGAACTTATAGGGCTGTTAGTTCTAGAAGTAAGCTATTTTTTCAAAAGCCTGAGATAATAACTCGAATACATAATGACTTTAAAACATACATAATACACGTATATTTCAGGTTTCTTCTTAACAAGTAATATAAAAAAAATTAAGTCAATTCCTATACTTAGGTCTACAAAGAAAATTTTTATTTTATATAGTTACTTTTCATTAAATAATTATAAATTATATAAATATGTATATATATATATATATATATATATATATATATATATATGAGAGAATCGCAATATTAATTTTTCAATATTCAAAATAGAAAGCGATTTTCCTTTCTATATATGATGCTGGTCTATTATTTGTGTTTAAACTCTATTTATTCATTCATATATCCCATTCTTTGAAATTAGGCTATCCCAGGTAGAAACTGAATCCACGAAGTCCAACATGTGTTCATGTGCACACTATTATGTGCACACTATTTTCCACTGCACTTCATGTGCACACTATTATTTTTGTTTGTTACTATTTATTCATTAATTAAGCTTAACTATAAGTGGAACTAACAAGTGTCATCCACTATAAGTTTAAAAAAATGTATTTGAACTTGAGTGGATGTGTGAGTACAAAGTATTTTATTAACGATTGAAAATTTGAGCCAGATATATATATATAAATATAAATATATAGGGAGAGTATGAACTAATAGTAGGAATTGAAAATAGGGCAAGCGTGTTAACAGTGAACATATATAAAAATTGCAACTTGAAAGTATAGGTGTGCGTTATACACCGGATTTTACGTTAATTAAAACCAGTTTTTTGCTAAATATAACAATACTTCTGCCATTCAATTTCTGCTAAAAGTTCAGAAGAAACCAATTTTTATCATTCGCCTCCTTTTCAAGTTAAAATACTGAAGGAAAAACATGCGCCCACTATACTGGAATTTTATTTACTCTCGAGTTAACTCTATTTATATTTGATAACAAGTTTCCAGCCTGTAAAACCCTACTTCAACGGAATTCAATGATTTACAGAAAAAAAACCCAATCGGAAACAAACTTCTATGAATTTATTGCTTCTACTTTATCAAAAACAGATTTGTTTAACATTCTACCGCCTCTCCCATTCTATTCCTGCTGGAAGTTCGGACAGGGATCTGGAAGAAACTAACCTTTGTTAATCCAGCCGTGTCGCCTTCAAGGAAGAGAATAGAAAGCAAAAAATCAAATCTAGGGAGGGCAGTATTAGGGCAGTTTGCTCATTGTGCTAGCTCATAGTGGAGGAGATAAATGAAGACAGAGGCGATAGTCGCAAAGGGAACAATATCTGCTAGTGATCAGCTCCTCGCTTGATAAAAGACGAAAAGAAGGAATAGAGGGAGTTCGATAATCACTCGCCACAATATCGGTTCTTTGTTCCCTCCCCACCCTAGGCCTTTCCTCAAAATTGGGCTATTGGCCGTTGCTGACCGGTTACTTATTGAGTGTGAAAATGTTCAATGTTGGTAACTTCTGAAAAGGTCGAGAATGCCATAACCTGAGTAGTTACGTAGAAGTACTTTGGTAACAGTTGAGGACAGTTGGTCAGGTTGAAACAATGAAAATTGCAACGATTGTGTGTCACTCAAAAACTCTTGAGAGAGCTATTAAACTTTTTTTTTATGTCTCCAGAGTATTTTTAGGCTTTTTTTTGACAAAATATGTTTCGTAATGCATAGGATATCGTTTGGAGTTTTGAGAGTTATTAATGTTGGAAAGTTTTTAGATTGTTTTTGTTTTAGATTTTTAGTAATTAATTAAAACTTAGAATTAATTGAAGAATATCAATTAACACATAAAACGTTAATAGTGTGTGTCACTCAAAAACTCTTGAGAGAGCTATTAAACTTTTTTTTTATGTCTCCAGAGTATTTTTAGGCTTTTTTTTGACAAAATATGTTTCGTAATGTATAGGATATCGTTTGGAGTTTTGAGAGTTATTAATGTTGGAAAGTTTTTAGATTGTTTTTGTTTTAGATTTTTAGTAATTAATTAAAAATTAGAATTAATTGAAGAATATCCAATTAACACATAAAACGTTAATAGTGTGTGTCACTCAAAAACTCTTGAGAGAGTTATTAAATTTTTTTACATCTCCAGAGTATTTTTTGGGGTTTCTTTTGGCAAAAATACTTCGTAATATATAGGATATCGTTTGGGGTTCTGAAAATAATCAATGTTGAAAAATTTTTTAATTTTTTTTGTCTTAAATTTTTAGTAATCTATCGAAAACAAAAATTATCTGCGAAGAGTATCTAAGTAACACAAAACGCAAATAGCTTAGTTTATTAATTTCTGTGAAACATTAGTAATGACTGAATAGGATATCGTTTGGAGTTTTGAGAGTTATTAACGTTAAAAATTTGTTTAGATATTTTATCTTATATTTCAGTAATCTGTCGAAAACTGGAATTATTTGAAGAGTATCCAATTAACATATAAAACGCTAATAGTTTGATTTATTAATTTCTGTGAAATATTAGTAATAATTAAACAATAACATTATCATTAATTAGTAAAAGTATTACCCACATTTAGTTAAAAATAATCGAGTGAACTATTTTATTTAACAAAACAGACAAAAATAGGATTCATATGTTTACTAAAAATAAACTAATGCGTTTTTCAGTGACTGTGGCATTACTCCTTTCTTGAAATCTCCTTTTCAAAATATAACTTGATCTCGTCACACAAACGCGCTAGATTATAATAAATTGTTAAATTATTTTACTGTGATTTAATAAAACTTAACATAAATAAGCTTAAATGACATTGCTAAAGGAGATAAAAGTAATTTAATCAACGACAATTAATTTAATTCTAAGAGTCTATGTTAAAAATAAAACACATGGTATTCCTCTATCAATCTAAAATAAAATTATGTTGACTTAACAAGGGATGTTATCCAATATTGAGCTTCTAGTAGAATCTTTTAATTAGGTAAATATATAAATAGGTGGACATTTTTTCATAAATGCTCCGGTGAAGAAATAAGTGATCAATTTTCTTACGCAGTTTGTTTAATGAATACTACAAGCTAATTTTTGGAAATTGTTTTTAAAACGATGAAATTAAGTTCCATTTTTTATAGAACTGACCAGAAGTAAATTTTAGATCCAATGACTTTCATTCTCTTAAGCTTTTTAGATATTAGATGTGAGTTTTTTTTTATAGACTATGGCATAACAGAGAGTTATTAAAATATTTTTTTTTCATTCGTGAAAAAACAGATCCAATTACTAGAAAATGTTTAAAAGGGAGATTCATGTTAAATTTTGAGAGAATGAGTGATTATTAATGTTATACACCATAAAGTAACACGACGGCTATTGGCGACGAGCCTCGAATGTTGACAAAGACGTGACGGTTATGACGAAGACGACCATTGTCACTCCTAACTCGCAATTCCCCCTCTACACCAATGTGATGACTAAGGACCGCAACATATGTTTTGTACTCCTCTACACGGCAGGTCTTCAGTAGCACTAGGGTTGGAACTCCTGACAAGCCGGCCTCGAGATCATGACCATGACCCCTTGGCTGTTAAATTTTGAGAGAAGCTAAAGGAACAATAATATATATGACATATTTAAAAAAATGTTAAATAAAAAATATTAAAGACTATGAACTATGATTGCTTATTAAGCATTCATTTACAATAATTTTGATTTTTATAAAACTGATAAATTAAAGTTGCTTAAATTATGGTAATTATACTTAATGTATAAATTTTAATACATTTTTTAAACTTCCTATATGTCAGGAGGAGGAGGAGGAATTATTTTTAGCTTTAATAGAAAATAAAATAATATAGAATCAGGATTGAGAGAAGCAATAAAAATATTTAAATAATTAATAAAAAATTAGAAAAAGTTAGGAAATTTATTTAATGTTTATTTTAGTTATATTAGGATAATTATTTTTTACTTCAAAAAATTAAACTTTTTTGATATTACAGTAATAAGATAAAAAAATAACCTACCAATGTCATTCATTTCAAAATCAGAAAAATATTTTATAATTTTAAAGTCAATTTGTAAAAATTTAAAGATATGAAAAACAACAAAATCTTCAGATAATGTAACCTAGTCACTCTAAGCTATTGATCTGAGCTTAGAAGCCATAAATATCAGCTGTTTTTTCTCATATATATTCCGTTAGATTTTTCCCACAAGCCCATTAAGTAGTTTTACGTAAAAACACATTTAGTTCACCGAGAAATGCAATAAAACATGACAGCTGCCTTTTCCGTGACTTTTTCCAATTCCAATAATTGAACCAAGTTTTCACAAAAGATTCCTTCACATATGCTCCAAGTGTATCATCTCCCAAGTTACCGCCCAACTTAATTGTACCGGATGTCAAATCCACATAAGTAATTACGAATTAAACATAATCCACTAATTGTTAAGTGTCGGCATCACAGACGTCTGAGTCGTATTAACAAAATGATACCTTTTGAGTGAGCTGACATCGCCCTTTCAGCAAAGATCAAGGATATACCTTATCCCAAAGAATAATAAGAGCACACACACAAAGCTAAATACATAGAATATTAGAACAATCCCTGACTCTCTCTTCCAACAACTCCGTCGAGGGCTCCACAATGGCAGCATTCCTAAGGGATTTTGAGCAAGATACTGACTTCACAGCTCGCCCGGAGCTACTCAGTTCGTACATCGTTTCCTAAATTGGATTACAATCAACTCAAGTTTTATGCGAGTGTGCTCTATTAATGGGCGATATCTTCTCCTGGATTGCCAGCCTACATTTTGGCGCTGCGGGAAAACGTTTAGGTTCACTTTTCGATCAGCACAATTTGTGTCTTTCCAGTAACAAGCCAGCTATAATCAGGGAAGAATATGACAGCAGTGCAGAAGGAACGGGGGTGGGGCAGCCATAACCAGGGGCGATTCCGATTCTCAATAGTTATGGCTAATTGTTGTTTGACTTCCAGTAATCTTTGTTTTCAAAGGAAGGTATGAATTAAAAAGAGTTTCGAAATACTTGTGGCACATTTCGAACGATGACGTACCATTTTTTAAAGTAGTATTTACATTTTGGACAAAGTGGACAGTAAGTTTATTCTTGGAGAGTATATTTTTTTGTTTTTAATTGAATAGAGTGCAGTAATTTTCGTTCTTCAGAAGAGAAACAAAATATTAAAAATCACAAAATATTGTATAAGACATTTATGAGAATTAATTTCAATGCGAAGAATGCACCTTTTAATAGCATTTAAGAACTGCTACGATACTTCTCCTTTAGTTCTATTTAAAATTTGGGGAACACCAAGATTTAATAACAAACTTTTCTTTCATGATGATTTATAATAGTTTTTTCTTGCATTTTTAAATCAATAATGAATAATTTGAAAAAAATCTTAATAAAAATGCTTCTCTTAAATGCAAAACAAAATTTATACCAAAACCTTACTAAAAATAACTTGAATATACGTATGCTTTGAATTTAATACGTTTTATTTTTAAACCTACTTTTTCTCATATAAAAAAAATGGTAGAATAAAAATAATTGAGCAATAAATAATATTTTTTATTCAAAACAAGGGAAAAAGTATAAAAAAAAATCAATGGAAATTTAGAATTCAGCTTTTGCAGTTCTAAACAGACTTTTCTCTATAAGCATATATTTTACTTAAATAAAAAATAAAATTATAACAATAGTTTTTCCATAGTTTAATAGCCTTTCCCGTTGATATTGGAAATAATTTTTTTTAAGTTTCCTTAAAAAACTAAGCAAATGTGAACCTTAAATCCCACACAAAAAATAATTACATATTTAATTTAAGTTTTGACATTATTTTATTATTATCTAAGGAAAATATTAGTTCTGGAAATTCTTCTCCTGAAATAAAGGTTTCGAAAAGATATTTACAACTTCACGTTACCTTTTGAAGATATCAAAGCATCAGATACATATTTTATAATGTTTAAACAAGAACTCTGTGTATTAAAATTGTTCAAGGTGATCTTATTGCAACTTAATTTTTTCAAAGAATGTATTTATTCTTAAGAATATTCTTCGATTAAAAGGTAGAGCGATTGAGAGAATTTTCTTTTCATGATAAAATACCATTATACAAAAACGTAAAATAGAATCCATTAATTTTCTTTTCAAAAAATGATTCGTTGAAGAACTATTTTTAGGAAAATTAGTTATTTTCCTGAAAATTAATTTTCTTTAAGCAAAAAGGCTTTAAGGTATCAGCTTGAGTTCGGAGACAAGTTTTCTAAAATGCTATGTTATTTGTAAATTTGTTGTAGTGTTGGTGCTCATGACCTTAATTAATGAAACACACAATCAAGGAATTATACGACAATTTAAATTTGTTAAAATGAGGTACTTTGTAGGGGTAAAATTTGATAAAAATTACTTTAAATTTCAAAACACTCTACATGGAATTAAAATCCATAAATTTAAATTACTCTTTACTCAACATATCTAACCCAGTAATAAAATCAATGAACACAAATCTAAAATATACTTACAATTGCCAAAAGTTATGGCCCATTGCACATTTTTATAGGAAATTTTATATTATACATGTTCGTAAAAATATACTGTTAAAAATTTAAAAAAAAACTATTAATGGTAGAGCTAAATCCTTAGTTCTCTTTGAATTTATAATACTTTAAATAACATGTATACAAATTATGAAATAAACAAATTCATGAATTTTTGAGATATCAGGTTTTAAGTAGCATAACTTTTACAAAAAATACAATCTTCATGAAAGGCATTTAAAAAGTTGTGATTCTTATTTTACCAAAATATTGTTTAATATCAGGTATTTAAAATTCACCACTTTTTTGTATTGATGTTCCTCGTGCTCTATTTCATTCAATTTTTCTTTCTGGAAGCTCAATTTTTTTCCTACTCAAAATGGCAAAGATAAAAAAAAAATTGAATTTCAGTCAAACATTGACATAAAAATGTTGGCGCGAGTTCGTCGAGTAAGTTCTTTGGCGATTTTTTTTGTTTAGTGCCTTAACTGTGAATTTATATTAAAAGTCTGTAGAGAGAGAGAGAGAGAGAGACGTATGTGAAAACATACCAGATAAATGTCTTATGAATTTTAAATATTGATAACATAAGTTATTGCATTTATATGCAAAATACAGGGTAAGTCAAAATGAATATAGCAATTACAAACGGCTATAACTATTTAATGGAAAATAATTTATTGATAAGATTTACACAGAATGTAGATGGGACTTAAAATTTTTGTATACATACGTCATAGATGCTCTACGTCACTTCCCTTAGTCACACAGACAACATCTAGGTGGTACTCTATTTCACGGCATTCATTGTGAAGCATTTGTGCAGTCACTGATACAAGCGCATTAGAAATGCGTACTTTCAGTTCTTCAAAATATTTTAAGCGATGACTGCACAGATTCTTCAGAATGTATGCCGTGAAATGGAGTACCACCTAGATGTTGACCGTGTGACTAAGGGAAGTTACAGAGAATATCTATGACGCATGTATACAAAATTTTAAAATTCTGTCTATATTTTGTGTAATTCTTATCGATAAATTCTTTTTCATCAAATAGTTATAACCGTTTGTAATCGCTGTATTCATTTTGACTTACCCTGCATATCGTCTGAAAGGTTTATATATATTGTTGCGTTTTCGGGGAAAAATGTTTCGAAATGATTGAAGCCGAAGAGCGGAATCCAAAACAATTTTATTCTTGGCCAAAACAGTCCTCCACAAATTGTAGAACAGTTCGAGAAATTCACGTACAATCGATGAAAATACTGATAACACAGATGCAATACACTAACAAAAAAAATACAATAGTAAACACTCAGCACAAAAATAATAACTCAATAAAAGCAATAACACACGCACTATGCAATCGTCTCTCTCAAGCAGAGAGGTATCACTTGCATGAAAGCTGAGATCTGACTGACTGACTAGCCGGCCCGGGCCCTTTTATACCTTTCGGTCAGAAACCTCTTGCACTTGCCAGAATAATCTAGAAATAGAAAGGTCTAGAAAAATCCGGAGCGTACGAGAAAAGCTCAATACATAGTGTTACAATACCGCGATAGGGTTGCCAGACAGGGTTATTAGGAGCAGGGTTGCCATGGTCGCCAAGCTTATCGCCCACATTTGGCGACATATCGCCAAATTTGGCGCCAAAAATTAAGTCGCCAAATCCGTCGCCAACTTGGCGCTAGCTGCAATATTTGGCGAGTTTACCATTTAAACCAATGTTAAAGCATGGGGGCCGTGCAATGCAGTGGAAATGATATTACAGGTAAACAGGGTTGAAATCACATTAGATACGACAAATTAAACTGTAGAAATGAACACAAATGAGTAGAAACAATTAGAATAAGACTAAATTCGTAACATTGCCCCCTCTCAAGAACTGCACGTCCCGGGCAGTACAACCCTTCATCAGACGTTAACATAATAATAAAGCAATTGATTAAAAACAATTAAATGAATATGCAATAATAAACATGTAATACATAGTACAAAATAAACACCTAATGCATAGTACAAAATAAACACGTAATGCATAGTAGAAAATGAACACTTACAAAACAACAAACAAAATTATTTACAAGATTATTTACACACTAACTTATTTATACAAGACCATGGTCAAAATAAATTACACAATAATTGACACACTAAGAATTATGGCCATAATATGGAGCAAGCCTGTCGTAATGAACGACTCTAGGCTTCGAATTCGTTGACTTACGGATCCGGATTACGACGTCGTTTATTATCTTTAAAATTGTATAAGGACCATCCCAATGCGATTGTAGCTTAGGAGAAAGTCCTTTGCGTCGAGTCGGGTTGTAGAACCACACCTTGTCACCTTCCTTGAATTGATGTCCTGTGGCTTTTGTGTCGTACCGAGTCTTCATCTTCTCCGTCCTCAGGTTGATCCGTTCTCGAGCCAAATTGTGTACATCTTCAAAACGTGCCTGGAGATTCTGCACGTACTCCTCAGGCGATGAAGGTGTATCCGGAGGGCGACCAAACAGCAGGTCACAAGGGAGACGAAGATCTCGGCCAAAAAGCATCTGGGATGGTGAATATCCGGTAGTCTCGTGAACGGCGCTGCGGTACGCTAGCAGAAAGAGAGGAACTTTCTGGTCCCAGTCTTGTTGGTTCTTGGAGACCATCAGTGAGAGGTTATTCAGGATGGTACGATTAAACCTCTCCACCATGCCATCTGACTGTGGGTGCAAAGGTGTGGTCTTGGTCTTGTCAATTCCGAGTAGTTCACAGACCCCCTTCAATACCGCAGAGACGAAATTTCTTCCCTGATCGGAATGAAGTTGAAGAGGTACCCCATATCTCGATATCCAGTGCTGCACTACAGCCTCCGCTACGGTGGGGGCTTCCTGATCCGGAATGGGGTACACTTCGGGCCATTTCGTGAAGTAGTCCATGACAACAAGTAGGTACTTATTACCAGACGCAGTCCTTGGCAGAGGTCCCAGGATATCGAAAGCGATACGTTCGAAGGGTGCTCCAACATTGTAGCGATGCAGCTTCCCTCGGCTACGTATCTTTGGCCCCTTTCGAGCTGAACAGGCATCACAGGACTTGCACCACTGTTCCACGTCAGCTCTCACTTTACCCCAGCAGAATCGCTCTCGAACTCGGTGCAAAGTTTTCATGACGCCGAAATGACCTCCTGTTGGGCTGCCATGCAATTCTTTGAGTACCTCTGGGATACGAGATCGAGGAAGTACTAATTGCCACCTGAATGTCTTTCCATCCTCTGATTCGAATTTTCGGTATAGAACACCATTCCTGAGATGTAGAGAATTCCAGAGGGCCCAATACTGCTTAGTTGTAGGACTATAAGCCGAGATGTCCTGCCAACTTGGTTTATTGCTGGAGGACTCCATAAACTCTATAAGGGGTTTAATATCAGGATCCGCCATCTGGTCTTCTCGAACTTTCTCGTCACTCCAGGGATCGGGTGGCGTCGCTGTTGAAGTTGTTATCTGGCGTATAGCATAGTCATATTTGGTCTCTACTCTGGAACAATGACGACAATTTTCTGGGCATGGTCTTCTTGAAAGGGCATCAGCATTTCCATGCGAGGAGCCTTTACGATGTCTGATGTCAAAGTAATACTCGTTGAGCCGTTGTATCCATCTGGCTACCTGGCCTTCAGTATTTCTAAAATTCATTAGCCAGGTTAAAGAGGCATGATCGGTACGTAGAAGAAATTTTTGGCCATAGAGATAGTGATGGAAATGCTCGATGGCTTTCACAATAGCCAGTAGCTCTTTTCGAGTGACACAATAATTTCTTTCCGGTTTCGATAAACACTTACTCCAATAAGCTACGACTCGTTCCTGGCCATCTATTTCCTGAGATAATACTGCTCCGACAACTCATTACTGGCATCAGTGTCCAAGATAAATGGCTTGTCCGGTTGCGGATATATTAAGATCGGTGAAGACGTCAAAGCTTCTTTAAGCTGGAGGAAGGAATCTTCACATTCTTTTGTCCACTGAAACTTTTGTTTACTTTCTGTTAGCTTGTGCAAGGGTCTTGCGATGTTAGAGAACCCTTTCACAAACTTTCGGTAATAAGTACATAGTCCCAGGAAGCTTCGCAGCTCACGGAGGTTTTCAGGGCGTTTCCAATTCTTTACGGCGGACACTTTTTCGGGGTCCGTACGAACACCTTCTGCAGAGATGATATGTCCCAGATAATTGACTTCTTTCTGGAAGAACTTGCATTTTGAAGGGTTTAGCTTCAAGTTAGCGTCGCTTAATTTTGATAACACCTTCCGGATATTTTGAAGATGTTCTTCAAACGTACGCCCTCCTATTATGACGTCATCCAGGTAAATAAGGCAAGCTTCAAAAGTCAGACCCTTTAGCACGGTCTCCATCAGGCGCTCGAAAGTAGCTGGCGCATTGCAGAGCCCGAACGGCATGACTTTGAACTGCCATAGTCCTTGGCCGGAAGTGAATGCTGTTTTTTCTCTATCTTCGGGATGGATCTCCACTTGCCAGTATCCGCTCTTTAAATCTAAAGTCGAGAACCATTTATGACCGGAAAGGGTATCCAGGGTGTCATCTATCCTTGGAAGAGGGTAGCTGTCCTTCTTGGTGACGTCGTTAAGTTTTCGATAGTCCACACAAAATCTTGTGGAGCCATCTTTCTTACGAACCAAGACGATTGGAGATGCCCACGGACTCGAAGACGGTTCTATGATGTCATTTTCCTGCATCTCTCGTAGTAGTGTTCCGACCTCTTCCTGTTTAGCAAACGGCAAGCGTCTTGGGTGCTGTTTAATCGGCGGATGGTCTGCTGTATCAATTCTGTGTTGTGTCACTGTCGTATGGCCAATATCGCTACTGTTTCTAGAAAACACGTCTTCAAATTCTTGGAACAGTCTTTCTGCGGAGCTTTTCTGTTCGGGGACAATTCAGCATTTTCTAGAAGGTCGGGAGTCAACTGTTGAGGCGAGTTGGATAGGAGCAAGCTCGAACTTTTGCAGACACACGTTACTGGACTGCAGGTTGCCAACACTTCACCTTTCTGGAACACTCTAGGTTTTTCAGTTACGTTGCAAATTCTTACCGGGATAGTTTTTCTGGAAAGGTCCACTAGCGTCGAAGCTATTAGCAATCCATTCGCTTTATTTTCCGCAGTTCCAATTAGGCCAGAGTTGAAACTCACATCGTTACCGATGTATCCAGGTACTATGATTTCAGTCCTTGGGGGAATGGTAATATTCTCGTTAGCGGTTACCTGTCGAATAGATTCTGTCCTGTGTTTAATTTTGAATATAGTGACTTCTTCGTGTATGGAACGTAATTCGTTCTTGTTGAAGTCTAGAGTGAAACCATGCTCCTTTAGAAAGTCCAGTCCAAGAATGAAAGGGTCTGCAATATCTGCGACATACACAGCATGTTGGTAGGTAGTGTCTCCAAACTGGATCTTGACTTTTAATTTTCCGTGAATATCAATCTTTTTCCCCGTCACGGTCTGTAGCACCACGCGGGGCGGGGTCCAGATAAGTTTCTCTTTTAATTTTTGAGCCAGATCGTTCCGAATGATAGACACATTGGCTCCTGTATCGATGATCATGTTGCAGGGAAGCTCGTTAACATGTCCCATTATAAAAATTCCATTCTCACCGGTACTCTTTGTCGAAATTTGACACACTGGAATGTGGGGCTTTCCAAAATCTGGCAACCTCCGCCCCACGAGATGGTCATTAATTAGTTTTCCGACACCTCCTTCTGGAAGGCGCTTATTAGTTTCAGCGCCTTGGCGTGCCCGGCAGCTTCTCTGCAGATGCCCTTCTCGACCGCAGGTCCAGCATTTAAGGGTCTTCTTCCCGTCTGCTTTCTGGGACATCAAAGACTCAACTCTATTCATGAAGCTTCTCATCTGTCGCTCTAACCGCTCCACACTTGAGTTCGACGTGTCCGATTCGTTGACGGCTCGTATGGGGTGTCTGTCCTTTCGTGTTGCTTGCTGGGCTGCCTCGAATTTCATAGCAAACACTAGGGCCCCCTTTAAGTCCTTGAGATCCGCCATTCGGAGAGCTTTCTGGATTTCCGGATCACGCACCCCGTCGATGAAGTGTTGCAGCGCCAGGACTTCTCTTACTTCAGTCGGACAGTCAGAAAACGCCAAGTGAGAAAGCCTCTCGACGTCCGTCGCCAGTTCTTGGAGCGTTTCGGACACTTTCTGCTGCCGTGACTTCAGCTGGAGTCTGCTGTAATCCTTCACACATTTCTCTCCGAAGCGTAACTCCAGAGCATTAACGAGAGCGTCGAAATCCAGCCGCTGTGTTTCCGGCAAAGTTTGCAAAATGTCAGCAGCGTCGGCTCGAAGAGAAGCAGCTAACTGGCAGGCCTTGGTCTGGGAGTCCCACTGGTTTGCATCCGCCACTATGGAGAATTGGGTTTTATACACCTGCCAAGAGGACTTTCCGTCATATGTAGAAAGCTTGATGGAAGGCTTGGAAAAAGGAGCTTGAAACTTAAATTCATCCCCTTGACCAGTCATGACTTTCTGCTTCAATTTCTCTAGGTCACTCCTGAACGAGATGGAAACTTCTTCTACCTTTTCGAAAATTTTCGCCTCTAGTTTGCTCTCCATATCTTCGAATTTATTTTCAACCGACTCGATTCTTCCTTCCATTTCTTCAAATTTCTTGTCCATAGTCGTCAATTTGTCGCCAATGCCCTTCAAATCACTTTTCAACTCTTCCTTGTTCGCGGTCAGTTTGTTATTCAACTCGTCCATATTGGCGCTGATCTGCTCGTTTACGTTAGTAAGCTTGGTATTCACTTCGCCCATATTGGCGCTGATCTGCTCGTTTACGTTAGTAAGCTTGGTATTCACTTCGCCCATATTGGCATTCATGCTGGCGGTCAACTACGATTTCATTTCAGTCAAGTCCGATTTCATTTCGCCCATATTGGCATTCATGCTGGCGGTCAATTTTTCTAGAAGAGTCTGGAACTGGGCCTCCATCGCTCTTGTTGTTGGCATTCAATCCCACTTCTGACACCAATTGTTGCGTTTTCGGGGATTCGAAATGATTGAAGCCGAAGAGCGGAATCCAAAACAATTTTATTCTTGGCCAAAACAGTCCTCCACAAATTGTAGAACAGTTCGAGAAATTCACGTACAATCGATGAAAATACTGATAACACAGATGCAATACACTAACAAAAACAAAACAATAGTAAACACTCAGCACAAAAATAATAACTCAATAAAAGCAATAACACACGCACTATGCAATCGTCTCTCTCAAGCAGAGAGGTATCACTTGCATGAAAGCTGAGATCTGACTGACTGACTAGCCGGCCCGGGCCCTTTTATACCTTTCGGTCAGAAACCTCTTGCACTTGCCAGAATAATCTAGAAATAGAAAGGTCTAGAAAAATCCGGAGCGTACGAGAAAAGCTCAATACATAGTGTTACAATACCGCGATAGGGTTGCCAGACAGGGTTATTAGGAGCAGGGTTGCCATGGTCGCCAAGCTTATCGCCCACATTTGGCGACATATCGCCAAATTTGGCGTCAAAAATTAAGTCGCCAAATCCGTCGCCAACTTGGCGCTAGCTGCAATATTTGGCGAGTTTACCATTTAAACCAATGTTAAAGCATGGGGGCCGTGCAATGCAGTGGAAATGATATTACAGGTAAACAGGGTTGAAATCACATTAGATACGACAAATTAAACTGTAGAAATGAACACAAATGAGTAGAAACAATTAGAATAAGACTAAATTCGTAACAATATATATAGTCGAGGAATCACGATCGTTGATTTATTATTTCTGTCAAGTTTATGGGTTCGAGTTCTAGTTCCACTAAAGACTCAGTATGTAGAGCAGTGGATTCACATTAAATCTTTCGAGACTCAGAGTCCTCATGTTGGCATGATGGGAAAGTTTAGAGCAGGGTTCAGCAACCAATAGCAAGCGTGCCTCATGTGGCACGCGATGCGGTTATCAGAGGCACTCTAAACTACTCTAGAAATGTGTCAGTTTTTGAGTGGATGGAAGTTGATGAATTTGTAATGATTATTGACTGATGATGATTGACTATGATTGACTGTAATGATGATTGGTTGACCTTGATTCAATAATTTGCAATTATTGACGAACATATTCAGAATTATGAATAATTGTGGAATTACTAAAAGATCCGAAATATATATAACTCTAAAGGTGAATTTATAGCTATTTTGTAAATTATTGAATACCATTGCTGGAGAGGTTTAATTGTTTGAAAAGAGAAAATTACATATACTCTGCTTTCCGCTTTTGGTTCTACATATCAAAAAGTAAAAACTCTTTCCTCATATGAAAAATATTTCGAGAATCGTGAAGGCTCAGAATCGTGTCAAACTGAAAGTCACATTATACTTCTGATTTTGCGATATGAAAGCAGAGAGATGCAAACACTAGGTTAGCATTACGATTGTTATTTAACTGCAATGGAAGGAAATACTTATATTTTACATTGTCTATTTCTTATTTTAATAAATATGTTTATAAATGCATAGTGCGTGCACGATTTTTATTTATTGTTATTTTTGTTGAATAAATGGTTATATTTTATGCTATTTCCTGTTATGTTAAGACATATCTTTAAATGATGCAAAATTAATAAATAATGAAACTGTAAATCTTAATTATGGATCTCTTTTCTCTAATTCTGCATGCATTATCACGGGAATCGAATTATTTCACAAATGTCCCGCTGTATGGCAGGCTGAATCGTATTGGTAGGTTGATTTGGAACGCCACAGCTAAAAAAGGTTACTGTGACCCCTGGTTTAGAGAGTAAGACACGAGCTCAGGTGTTGTCCTTGTCGCTTGATCGAGGTTCAAAATTACGAGTACTGACACCGATAGCTCTTATATTGCTTTAAAGTCAACATCAATAAACAATAAACTGGAAAAAGAAAATATGTGTGTATGTGTTTCTTTGTTTACAAATCAGATATATCTTTATTTTTAAATATATTGTATAATATTTTGTCTGAAAGCATTTCTACCGTGTATGTCAGTTTAACTGGTTTTATTTGATGTTTTAATTAAATTACTCCTAAAAAACACCGTTGTCTTAGCAGAGTAATCTGCACTTTTGCTTTAAGAAAGAGTTGCTGAATATTATTTTTTGTCAAATTAGTACATCAATGTGTTTAGTATTTTTCATCCAAAACCCCTAAAAATTTTACTACATTAGTAATAAAAGACGATATTCTACTATTCCCATTACACTACCTAACAATATAAAACCCAAAACTTATAGAACTTTATGTTATCGAATTTCATTTAATAATTTTTGAGAAGTTCATAATTTAATAACTCAAACGCATATAAAAAAGGAAAGACAAGATAAAATTTATTTTCAATTTTCAATTGTAGAATTTAAACTTGGAAAAATTAAAATTAGTATATGTATTAAAATGTTGGGTTGAATTTAATTGGAAAAACTTATAATTTATTATATGAAAGTCAATATGTGTGTGGGATTAACAATTCGGGTGATGCAAATTAGAATCATATTGATTAAAAATAATGGGTGATGCAAATTAGAATCATATTGATTGAAAATAATGGGTGATTTCTGATTAGCGCTGTCCTAAAGGGAACAAATTCAACTGTCATCTAAAGGTGTTTTCATGCGCATATATAATATATATACTATATGAAACACACATAACAAAATATTTTAATATATTTCAATACTCTAAAATTCAAATAAATATTTTTAAAAAAGTACTTTGAAAACAATCAGACTGAAATAAGTTTTCTATGATTTCCCATGAGTCTAGAAGAATCTAAATAAAGATTCGTTTATGCTTTGATAATCTCCCCCTTTCCCCATTATTTTAAAGAAAGGGAAGATTTTTTGGAAATTCTATATTTGGATACTTAAACACTAGTGCATAAAAATATACTTTTTGGTTTTGCATGCATCTTTTTTATTGCTTTCTTAAAGTTATTCTTGGTGATAAAAAAACAACAACATGTAGATGAAATAACAATATAATCATGATAGCTACAATATAGCTACTACTTCTAATAATAAATTTCAGTTTAATATGTTTTCGAAAATCCAATGCTGATTTTTTAACTGAATTAATTTTTTATTATTTTGTATAGTATGAACTTTATTTGCTATATCTAAAAAACATTATTTCTTTTGTAATTTCTTTTCTCATTCTGATTTCAAAAGCTTCAATTTCCCTATAATTTAATTTATATTCATTTTGATATGGAATCTACAATTGAAAATTATGCCCTTGAGTAAGCGAGTTGCAAGGCATATATTTACTAAGGAATCGCAAGGTAGGACTTAGGGATCTATACTTCTAGTTAGTTTCTTTTCAACCATAGTGTTGAAGTCAAGGACCCAACTCAGAAATTCACTGACCGCCCCTGAAACAATTTTTTGTGATACTACCAAGGGAATTTTTTTCAGCGTAGCAAAGATTTATTATTTTCTCCCTTTTTCCGCCCCTTTGAAGTGGGGTTAGGGTGATTTTTTCCCCTCCCATTGCGACAATTTGCTCCACCTCTGAATCGAACGTAGAATCTTTAGAATTGCAGTTTGATTCTCTTTAGTTGAACACTGGGGACGTATAGCTTCTAGTTCAGTTGTGCTTAAGAATCAGTGTAGTATGCTCACATCTGTTTCTGTAGCGAACATTTTTTTACATCGACTACATTAACATTTTGTGTACTCAGACGAAATAATATATCTTGGTCATTTCCCACAGAAATTTTGCTGTTAAAATTTTGATCTATATGCAAGAGAATATCTATAAGTCAATGTTTATTTCTATAACAAACTGTACCAAAAAAACTTATTATTTAGGAATGCTTTCTCTAAGCGTTTAAGACTCTTATAATCAATATTTTATCAGAGTCCTAAGCAATAATTTGTTTGTTGCTACGTTCATTTTGTTGTTTGAGATATTATTTAAAAGTTGGATTTATTTGAATTTCGTGTTTTGTCTTCTGTTTTTTCCATAATCACCAAAACGCTTCGGTTTTTACTTTAATTTCCACTGATATGAATTTGAAAAGCATGTTTACAGAAAGAAATGTGGGAAAAAATTCAGAAGTTACTATTTTTAATACACTATTTTTATAGAATCTATTTTTGTTTTTCTTACACATGTGGGTGCATACATTTGCATTTTTATCTTATGTAATTTTTTTTCGAACTTGAATAGAGAAGTTTATGACAGTTGGAATTTTTCAAAACATAAAGGATAACATATACTAAGTTAAGAAAAATGCTATCTATTAATGAGTATTACTGTATTATTTTGATTTGAAATGGAATATTTCCATTCTATTAGTTTTAATTTTTTCATTCGAATATTCTTGAATGTGAGAAGATCTTATATTCTAACATTTGAATACCTCAATGTATCCGAATATATAATTTCATATAACAATTTATTAACTCCAAAACACGCAAAAAGCTTCCACATACTTTTCTTTCGTTGAAATTAATTGCATCTATAAAACTCTTCTACGGCCACGATAGGCTTGTGGCCATGGAATTTAACTCGAGACCAGCTTACCATGAGTTCGAGACAAAGCGCTATACTGAAGACCTGTCCTGTTTATATTCTAACATTTGAATACCTCAATGTATCCGAATATATAGTGTCATATAACAGTTTGTTAACTCCAAAACACGCAAAAAGCTTCCACATACTTTTCTTTCGTTGAAATTAATTGCATATATAAAAACTCTTCTACGGCCACCATAGGCTTGTAGTCATGACTTTTAGCTCAAGGCCAGCTTGCCATGAGTTTGAGACCAAGCGCTACTGAAGACCTGTTATGTAGAGGGTCTGATGCTCGTTAAATCTTTCGTGACTCAAAGTCCACCCGATGAAGTGGCGTGGTAGTTTGGTGAGGGGGTGCCATCTCAGGTATCGTCCTCGCAACTTGACCGTGGTTAAAAAATAAGAGGTCAATAGCCCTTGTGTTGCATTATAATGCGATGTAAATAAACATTAGCTTGCTCATTCATAAAACTTTTCTAATGCATTAGTATTCTACCAATATGGTGCTGCACTGAAAAGTGATATCAATCCACTGCCCCATTGGAATAAAAATAAACGAGTAGTCGCATATAATGTGTAACATCTGACATGTTATCCTGGTATATACGTAATAGTAACTTAAATTCTGAAAAAAATGAATCTACTACGATTGGAAATAATTTTCTATTGAATAAATATATCTTTAATGAAAATTTTATTTAATTAACACAAGGAGTAGAGTGCAATTTTTTATCAAAAATAATTATTCTTGTTCAATTTCGGGAAGAGCGGAGATAATAGAATTATGATAACTAAAATAGGACACATATACTTGTGATTTTAAAGTATTTAAAACCCGTTGAAAACTAGCAACAATAACAACACCACTGCTAGTTGTCAAAACATTTTGATTTGTGTTCATTTCGAGCTTGAGTGTTCATCATTCAAAAAAGCTATGAGTGGCTGAGCTTTTGGAAAACTGATATTAAAATTAAATTCACCACTCAAAATCATGGGAAGCGAGTGAATCTGGAGGAATCCAGAGGGTCCTGAACTCGCCAACTTGGTCACCAATGTCGCCAAAATAGTCACCAAATTGGGGGCAAGCTTAGTCGCCAAATATGATGCCAACTTGGCTCTATCACCAAGATCTCTCCAAGTTTCCATTGACGTCACTTCCTGTTACCCATTTCCGTCCCTTTTTACGAAATCACTCCGACAAATATCCAGCAACCATGAGGAAATATGTTACACATCAAAAAAGCATTTACTTATTACCAACTCCAATCATTTGAAATTCTTTAAACTAGGGAAATGTAAAAAATTTGCCGTAAAACATTAACAGTTATAGCCAGAAATTCAGTTTATTCTATTTTTATCTTAATGGTTTTAAAAGAAAATAACTTTTTGCGTTATATTACATAAATTTCTTAGTTAATAAATTATATTTTACTATGTATATTTGTGAAAAATTATTCTTTATTTTTTATTGTTCTTTTAATGTTTTTTGTTTTTCGATATGCTTTTAACAACTACTTATTAACACAGTTTCACATCTGTTAAATTTCAATCCCAAAATCGTGTGCATGTGAAAGTACTTTTACTTCAAAGATTTTTTTATTCATATCGTTTGAAAACTACTCATTCTTCCATTGCCGATATTTATAGTTGAATACATTTCCATTTTTTCCCGATAATGGTAATAAATGGTTTCCTTTCAAGCAAAACGATTGTTTAGTTCATATCTTTACATATCCTAAAGCAGTGTGCGTGAGGGAATGTTTTTCGCTGTACTAGAAAAAGGACATGCCGACTATAGTTTATGATTTGATTTTGTCAAATGTTTTCCTGTACAATTTTTTCGCTATAAATCGATTTATTTTGCATCCACGGTTCTAGTTTGTTGTTCAGTAATATCTTAGAAGATAGAAGCGAGGAGTATCTTCAACTTCAAACGTGATTATGTAGTTTTAAAAATTATTTTAAGTTAATTTTACTAGCAACGAATAACCCAAAATATCAAGATTCATTAGAATGTTTAGTACATTAATTTTTAGAAATATCGAGTTAGCAATAGAAATGTGGCTGACGAAAATATTGCCAATAATGAAAAAAAATATGTTTGTATAACTTATTTGATGCCCTCATAGTCCAAAGTTTAGATATTTTCTTTGCTCCTTCAACATCATTGTCCTCTAAAATTTTTTTTACTTAATCACATTAAATTAGCTTTGAAAATTTCAAAGTTATTTACATTTGATCAAAAGAATATAAAAAACGCCATGCCTTAAATTTTGCGTTTTTGAAATGGTTTTTGTCTATAATAACCACGACACATATTCTTCAAAAAAATATACCCTCTTTTTTCTAACTTTCTTTAATTTTTTTAATGAATTAAAAAAAATTAAATGTTTATAAAAAAGAACCTATTCAAAATGTATTTCAGAAAAAAAAATGTTTACTAATTTTTAAAATTTCAGAGACTCGTTATTGACAAAGTAAAAAAAAATAATTAAATTAACTTATCGTTGTATTAAATAAGAAGTGCAACGTATAAGGCACGGTACATAAAAGTTGAGAATAAATGTTTTTTTTTTAAACAAAACCTTTCTTAAAACATTTTTAAAGTTAAAGTTAAAGCTATAGTTCACACAGACTAATCTGATAAAATTCATATTAGAGAATGCATACACACACAAATAGGACTAAATAGAATTCATCTTTCTTCAATAAAATAATAATTCTGCTATTAATTTTTAAAAAAGTATTTCTTTTTCGTGACCTTAATAAGAAGCATAGAATTTTATGTGAATCTGATAATTAGTTCTGGTTGTAGACCATAATAAAAGTCAAGTTTATTTTACGAACTATGGTGTTATTTTACAAACTATTGTTAAACTTTTTTAACGTAGTCGAATTCTATATTCGTAACACAATATGCTAGATGTCTAATAATTTAATATTCTTTGCGATATTCTTATTTGTATTTCACTTTCTATAATTTTTCTCATACAGTCTCATTAAAAGTAATACTTTAAAAAATGTAGTTCACTATTGATTGTTACTCTGTTTTTTTTTAACTTTAAAGACAAACATCACTCTTAGGGATGTCAGAATTTTTTCAAAAATAGAGATGTATGGTTAGATTAAAGAATTTATTTTTAAGACCCTCTTTTATAACTTTTATTTTATTCTATATAGCAAGAATTTGAAATCATCAGTAGGAAAAGACATATGCCCAATGCCAAAATAATTCTCAATAATGGATTTCCAGATAATCTTAGAAAAGTCTATATACTTGAAAAGATAAATGATTCTTAAAATTAGAGAGAGAAAGCAAGAAACTATTTATGTCTTTCTTCCCCGTTTAGAAAAACAAGATCAACATTGTAAACATAGAAAAAGAAACGCGAAATAAAAATTGCATCGTTATAATCCTATTTCTCCGTCTTATCCGTTGAAAAATGCCGCCAACGGTCGCTTCTGAGATATACTTCGCTGAAAACAAGCCCCTACTTTTCCACAATTCTCCAACCCTTAAAAAATTACAGACAAAAAAAACAACATACAAATTGACTGCTTTGGGCAATCCATATTCCTCTCCTAAATGATGTTTATGAAACAAAGTTCTTTCACTAAATTTATTTCTTTATTTCTTTAACGTAATGACCTTTCCGACCAAATCCAGGAGGTCGTTATAAATACATTGTTTTGTGTACGGAATGATGTATTACCCCAAGGTAGGAACTTATCGACCTGTATCATTGTTGGGTTGTTCCCTAAACAGACGTTTTCAAAGATCCCGTGTCCCATCAGACTCTTTTTCAAACCGATAAGTTGGCTCGCTTGTCAGCCTGAACGGACTTTATGGCCCGCAGCTGTTGGTAGCAGAGTCCCTTCGGGAAGCATGGCTAGATACCTGATACCCTTCCAGGTTTGGATTTCTTCTCCCGTTCGAAAACAAACGGATTCGACGTTCCTTACATAAGAAGTAATTGATTTGAAACCATGATATTTACATTATTCTGTCATAGTCTCAAGGAATCGGATTAAAGAAAGATTATATGTAGAACACTAGAAATTATTTTTAAGCAACATATTTTGTATCAGGTTCTCATGAAAGTCAATACTTAACAAAATATTCTTATTCGGATAATACTAAATGATCATTACAAATGATTAAAATTCATAGCAAGTCAACCAGCTTTAAAAACGTAACATTACATTCAAACTATATGATACTAAGCAATATATATATATATATAATCCCCCCAAAATAAAAATTAAATATATAAATAAATATATATATACACATATATATAAATATATATAAATATATATATATATACACAGATATTTAAACGAAATTATAAAAATAAACATATAGTTATAAACCTAAGATAACTATAAATAGGAAGAAGGCACAGTAGTATAATGACAAACTCCTGGCCTTAGGAACCAGGATTGCAGGTTTAAACATGTTTTGGGGCCGACCAACCTTCATCTGTATTTTTGTTATACTATGTACTAAGAGGAAAGGAAAGAATTATATATATGATAAATTTAGATATTAAAAATCATTAACTAATAACATATGAGCAAATATATATATATATATATATATATATATATATATATATATATACATATATATACATATATATGTACATATATATATATATATATATATATATATATATATATATATAGATATTTGTCATTATACTACTGTGCCTTCTTCCTAATTATAGTTATCTTAGGTTTATAACTGTTTATTTATATATATATATATATATATATATATATATATATATATATATATTGGATTTTTATTTTGGATTTATATATATATATATATATATAGTGCTTAGTATCATATAGTTTGAATTGTTTATATAGTTTTCGAAAATCATAGTACAGGTTCTGTAAAGAGGTTTAAGCCATATAAAAACATAATATTACTACTGTAGAAACATTTTTTTTTAAAAAGGGAGAACGTTTTGAAAATATGTCATTCTTTCTTCATTTTTTGCCAAAAAAATTGCATTTACATATTTTTTGTTGCTGCAGTAATATTCTTACGGTAATTTTATATATACATTCTAGTTCAAGTGACATTAAATGTGAAGAGAACTATTAATTCATACGCATTTGAAAAATCAAGTTTCCTAACGTAATCAATAACCTTAAGTCGTTTGAATATTTTACAGAAGCAGCTATAAAAAGATGCACGGAGGAATATAGGAGCATCTGAGTAAATTAAAACTGATAATAATTAAGAGTTTTAAAATAATGTTATTTGCAATCAATCGGAGAAATAATAATGAGTCGCCCATCCGGTATAGTGTTAGCGACGCTGACTGGTGTGCCGTTGGGTCTGGGTTCGAATCCTAGAGAAGACATTGATGTTTGTAAATGTATAGTGCTTTCACGGCGAGGGGGTTGTTTAAATAGCCGTTGAGCTGCAAGTCCTCTCGTGAGGTTGGTGGAAGGGGAAGAGAGGTTGGAGGCCCTGACCACCCCCAGTGTGTTCTCACTCAAAATTGGAGTGAAACCGAGCTAAATAGTTCTGTCACCTGTGTGGTGCTAAAAGCTACGGATAACGACATGCGTCACTTAGCCCTTTGCCATGATGAATTTCGTGGGCCTTGATCTGGCCTTTGCCAATCAGATGGCATTAGTAACAAAAACAATAATAATGACAATTAAGATAAATTGACAAATAACAAGTAAAAGATTTCACTCTTTTAGCACTATTATCATTTTTTTAAATATAACTTGTCTAATTAAATTCCTAAAACTAAAAAGAAATGTTTACATAATTTTAATTGCGCTTTCAAATAGAGATTTACAGTAAATTAATTCTGAAATGAAATCGTTAGGAAGGAATATAATAAACTATTTTATAATTACACACAAATAACATCTTAATCTGAAATGTATTTATCATTCATTTTCTTCAATTCAATTTCAATAGCTGGATAATTTTTCTTATTTAATAGATTCAATTCAACTTTAAAGGTTTTAAAAATATACGTTTTGACGTTAATAATAGTTACGATATAAAAAGTACAACAAGCATAGCAGAAATTCATAATCAATCTAGTTTCAAATTTATGTATACAAGAAAATTGGTTTTTCCTATTTTTTGCAAAGGAGCTTTGTTAGCGACCCCTAAGGATTCTTTTTGGGGTTTTGATTTTCACTTAATCTGAAACAATTCTACGATTTCAGATTGAAAAGGATTCCTCAATAAACTTCAAATACTCCCATTTGTAAAATAGCCCAGCGTTCTCCAGAAAACAGGAGATAAATCATTAATATCCATTTTAATGCAAAAGAGAAAAGGGAATTGACGCAGTCGACATTAATTGACACAAAAAGTGAGCATTATATACCGCCTGGTGTCACTCGGGAAAATTCGGTTATGTATTATTCAAATAATATGAATAAACTAAATATAATAGCTTAAATAAAATGAAAAAGGACGGGGGAGATCTTCAAAAACTGGAATCCGTTTTGAGATTTCAACAAAAGAGATTGGGGAAAAGAACGTTAACTTGAGAAATCGTAGAAATATTTACAAGAATACGTAGAATAATAAAGGATTTTTTTATCTTTAAAGTCATTTATATTATTTTAAAAGTTTTCTATTACTTTAAGATATTTATAAAAATTTTGAGGACGAATATATATATATTTTTAAATATTGATGAAACCTAATGTTTTTTTTAATTTTCGATCATGCGAATTAAAATTGATAATAAGGCACAACTAATGTAATAACAATGTTATTAACAAATGGAGGCATTAAAAGTGTGTGTAAGAAATTCTGGACTATATTGTAAGGCATTTTAGCTAAAATAATTTATATACTAATCAGATTAATTTATTTACAAAACATTTTGGTTTTGAAAGTAAATTTAATAATTTTAATTAATTGGTTTAATGCTAAGGTAAATTTGATTGGAATGGTTTTCGTTTAGCAATGCCAAATGGAATTTTCTTTATTGGATTTAAATTTAAGCATATCAGAAAATTTATCCACTTAGACACTTATTAAGTTCATAATTAGGATAAAGCATTCATTCAATTGTGTTAGCTTAAAAGGATTTTATTTAATTTTAATTTTAATAAAATGTACTGGGTAAAATTCAAATGATTTACCAATAATTAACAATGTACCTAATAATTAATGTTAATTTTCTAAAGTATTTAATTGTGTTAATATAATCATTACTCATTATAGAAAAACTGACTTCTTGAAGTGTATACGAAACCCAAGTGTATTTATAAAAAGTTCTTTTTTATTCTTCTAACATTGGCTGAAACAGAAATAAACATAAAAGATTTATTTTAATAATTAGGAATGTAGATATATAGATTTTTATACAATATATACAATAAAAATGCATATAGGATGTTTGAATTTAGTCGCAAGATTGGTAATTAATATCGTATTAGAAAACACACTTAGAAAATCATATTCGAAATAGTATTGCATGTTGATAAGGCTTTTTAGGTTCCTTAAATTTAATTGTGTTGGTAAGGGATAGGGATATTACTCTAAGTCGTACAGAAAATGTTATGAGATAAATCTGTGTAACAATTTTTTCGATATGTTTAGAGCAATGCTCCAAGCACATCATATGGAAGAAATTAATTTAAGATTAGAATTATTGAAGTCTTGATTATAGTGTTAGAACAAATGTAAGAATGTTTAAGAAATAAAGTCTGAAGTTTTTTTAAAGTTATTTTGTTACATATATCTGGTAGTTTCAATTTAATGACATATTTTACATTTGATCTAAAGAAACACTTTGTATATCAATAAAATAATAAAACTAGCAAGCAATACTCTTTACATCTGATCTTTCTTAGAGAGTGTATAGAAATAATCTCTTAACTCTTAATGTAGACTACAAAAAACTATGTGTCTTAAGGAATAGAATATTTTTAAGTATTCCTAAAATATATTAAAAAAATAGATTTTTAAAATTTCTTGATGATTAGATAATGATATTATATCTTTTTCTAAAATCTTTCTTATTTCATGACTTACCGTTATCTATTTCAGTTTTCTTCTATTTCAATGGTGATATAAATTTCTACATTTTTCCCATTATCCTAAATGTACATATTAATAAACATTACATTGATAAGAATGGGTGAGATTTGGATACAGAATTGAAAATAAATAGTGAAACCAGTTAAACACAAATTTGCATTATAGCTATCTTAATGTGTCCGGATATTATTTTTCTTCACTAGAGTAGAACGTCGTTTATCCGAATGAATTGGGACCGAACACCGTTCGGATGCGCGATTGTTCTGCGAAAACCGAATGCGATCCATGCAGTATATGAAACCGGACACTATACGAATATTGAAAATCATCACATGCGGGAAACGTGCTTGAAGAAAAAGCAAAATAGGTACAAAATGTCGCAGTTTTACCTTTATTGTGTAAAATAATGACTTATTTTTCGCTGCCCCATTGTACACATTCGTTGTTTCGCCGAAAGGTTTCTGATTCTCTTGAGGAGCTGTAGTTGAGTAAGACAGCACTCTCATTGTTGTTTGTACCACTCCATAGAGCTCTCTCTAATGCCGAAAACGCGTCAGCATTTGATGGACCCTTGCTACTTTCGTTGTTGTTGTTGTCCTCATCTTCATCCGTTTCATCGTCGACTAGGTCGGATTCAAGTCGCAATCTCGTCACAATTTAGCAGTTGAAATCCACAGTCTCCTACATCGCATGCCATCCAGATGTTTACCATATCACACAACTGAAATTCCCCAATTATTCTTGACCTTGGGTTTTCCCGTCATTTTTGGCCTCACGCGAAACACTTGTTGAGCATTGCACTGTTCGAAAACGTATTCATATACAGTACATGTAGTTGAGAAAAAAAACTAGTCCGGATATTTGACGCTCTGGATAATAAACGGTTGGATAAACGACGTTCAATTGTACTATAAATTTCCCTATTACTATTGCCATTTTGCAAACAAATTTTCAAAACAAAATTTTATTCCTTGTAGATAAAGTTTAACAAAGGGAAACTAAAATTCAATAATTCATTGAAAACATATTTCTAGCAGCTTCAATAAATATTTCATTTCGTATTCATAAAGTGCTTTTTCTAACTAGGGATTTTCCAAGGGAATCAAAGGAGTCTTTTTTCATCCTTTTCAAAACGCATTTTACTTCACTCTTTTGGCAAATATTTAAAATATTTGATAATTTGTCAGCCGAAAATTGGCAAATAATAATCTCATACTGAAAGCTCATTGATTCTATTAAATCATTCTGGTAAAGAATGGGAGCATATTAAAAAAATGATTAACGTCATAGTATTTTAACCAATTTAGAATTGCTATCAGGAGCTTGTAGAGGTGGATCAATTGATCATAAATCCAAAAGGAGAGAGAATAAAAGCAATATATCAACGAAAAAATCATTCGCATCAGTTCAAATTGTTATTGCATTTGTTAATCTAGTAATTTTTTCGGAGTTAAGTTAACTTACCAAATGTATCCTTGAGATATTTTTTTAATATTTCTTTAGAATGCTACATAATTGAAGCTATATTAGATTCCATTTTTGTATGTTTCATTTTTGGTTTTGTAGATTTAAGCATGGTTCAGCTATATAAGCACACATATTTGTATGCGTGATTGTGTGGTTTATTTCAAAACAATATCTGATGTAGTGTGGTTCAATTATAAATAGTTTCTAATGATTAAATTTGTAGGTGTATCATATGATCCCTTTTTAATGTATGTTTGAGATTTGTATGTGTATTTTTTAAATTTTATCACCATATGAGAAAATGTGCATAAAGAGTTGCAAAATACATTAAAAAAAGTTTCAACTAATTATGGAAAATGACATAAATTAATAAATGAAAAATTATTTAAGAAGTGTGATTAAAAGTATTCTTCAAAATTCATCAAAACTGTTAAATATGAAAAATAAGTCCTTTTTTTCATTTTTTTCATTATTTGTTAACACTAAAAAGACAGAAATTTAGTATATACCAACATTTCCCTAATGCAGTCAAAATGACTGCATTGTGAAAAAATAACTAATGTGTAGAAAAATTTGTTTAAAATTAATTTTTAATATTTTTAATATTATTTACAGTCATATATAGGAAGTTATTAGTAAATATTAACAATAAAGAAATTACTTCACTTGGGAAAAAATGTATTTTAAAAATGTCTAAGAAGTTGTGTGTCATTATATCGTAATTGTTTTTCTAATTGGAATCAAAAAGCAGTCAAAATGACTTCCTTGGGCAATCTAGTGTTAAAAGTGGACTCGCTTGCATTTGATATTTGATTATTTGTGACAAAATATTTGTCTGTGATAAATAATTTGAGTACATGCTTGCTACTATCAGTGTTTTACCTTTGTAAAAATGTGCTCTTAGAGAAGTATTTGTTTCATAACATTAGTTTTAGTAGTATAAGTTAGTATTAGTTTATTAAACTTAAATGTAAAACCGATTCAAGTACTTATTAGATTTTAGTGTTAACTAACGGATTGAATGGCTTAAGTGTCAATAGTTAGAAAAGAAAATGGGGAGTCGAAATAATCTGAAGTAGTTTTTTTTCCAAATGAAGTTTTAAAAACATTGTTATTTTAAACAAGAGGGCGTAATGGATTGCTGATAAAGAATTCCTAGTTTAATAAACAAGGAATCATGACCCACATGCATATTCTTGAAGAGAGAGAATTTGTTTTCTTTCGGTTAAAAGCAGGTGTTTGAAATGCGTGTATTCTTTACAGATTGCAATTTTTTCAGCAAAAATTAAACAGTTTAATTATTTAGTATACTAAAACTAATCGCAAGGCTGAATATCTAGCACATCATTCTAACTTAAGATTTTAAGTTTAGGTTAATAAACCAATGAGCAAAAAAAAAATAACTGGATAAGTCTCTTTTCTAATATAATAGTTATTAAACAATTGCATGTGATGGAAAGTAAATGAATAAATGATTAAAATGATCATTTTAATGATCATTTTAATCACACTCAAAATACGTATTAAGAAGAAAATATGTTGATTTTTTTATTAAGGAACTTTTTTTTCCACAGTAAGCAAAATTTTAAAGATGAAGCAATAGCACATAATACTTGAAAATAAGTGTTATGCTTGTAATGACATTCAAAAAACTGAAATTGTATAGAAGAAAAAAATGTAACTGTAATGTAATGTTCGAAAGCAAACATGACAAAATATTGTCTCGTTTCAAGCTCAGTATTAGCTTCGTTAGTTTCGAACGTTCCATTCAATGCATCAGGAGTATGGAGACAGAATACCAAGCTATGTATCCTTAAAATATTTTTCCATTCAATAGAAACTGACTTGGTATTCTCTTTAGAAATGTGTTTTGAAATACAAAACAACTTCCTTTAAAAATTATTTTCTTCAAATCTCTTATTAGAATGAAATAAGTTTTTCTTCTAAAATGATTTCTATTTATTTGTATTCAAAAACGATATATCTTACAGATTTCTGATGAATGATTTTGTTTCAAAAATCCAGAATAGAGTAAGAATAGTTTTGTTGAAAACAACTTTCACTGACGGATTGTTTCGAACTGAAAGGAATTTTAGCTTGATCTGTCATGTATTCGTAGATTTAAACAATGAAAGTAAAGTTCGAGAAACTCTTAAAAAGGTGAAATGTCAACAAGATTCAGACTATTTAAATGCTACCTTATGTGAATTATTTTTCGATTTTATTAAAAAGAAGATATTTTGACTTTGTATATTTAGTTTCTTCCTGCATCATATATTTTTACTTAAGCCAAATGTCCACTTAAACTTGAATAATATATTATTTAATTAATCACTCGTTTATTACACTATCCAAAATATACCACGAAGAATTTACCAAATATTTGAAATAAGCAAACATAATATAATTAACATGTTAACGAAAAATTACTTGCGAAAATATATGATTTTAAGCATTTCATGAACTCTCTGTAGCAACGTTTCCCAAATTGTGGGCCACGCCCCCTTAGAGGAGCATGATATCCCTATGTGGCAGGTGCGAGCCTATTGAAAAGTTGAAAATAAAAGATTTAAGATAAGATTTTCTTCACTGAAAGGGGGCAAAACAAAATACATTTTGACATAATAAAAATTAAATACAAAATCACTCTGATATAGTATATTTATAAATGTATCACACACAGAGAACTACGCAATGTTTTTGAAAATTAATTTATCATTACTAAATTAAAAACAAATTTAATAATTACTAGTAACTCCCATGGACTTGTCATTTACAAATTTTAATACTTAACTTAATATAATTTGTAAGGTTTAAAATTAAAGTCGTATCGCGCGCGCGCGTTGCTTTAGCACCAAAGTACATTTTTATTGCCTTTAATACATTGTTATTGTATTGTGAGGGTGGATGCTGAAAATTATGACTGAAAATGAGGTAGCCAATTTTGAATGTTTGAGTTGATTGATTGAATATTAACGTCGCACTGTTCAGCTACACGAGGGCTTTTGGCGACGGACCACGTAATTTTGAACCATGGTCAAGTGACGTGGACGACACCTGAGCTGGCACCCCCCTCTCCTAACTACCACACCACACCAACGGGAGGACGTTTCAGCTCTCGAAAGATTTAACGTGCATCGCGTTGAATGTTTGAGAAGCACTGCTCTATAGGTATATTGTAAATTTTATTAAATAAATAAAATAGATAAGTTTTATAAAGGAAAGAGTGTATTTCACTAACTATTTAAATTAAGATGCACTCAAAATTTTCTTGTGAATAGATTAATATGTTCAGACTGTCTTAAAGTAACAGATGAAAATATAGTTCGACTATTATTTAGTATTTTTTCTGGGTTATGTGAAAGAGTATAAAGGATTAATATAAAATGTCTCATATATTCTAGCTAAGAAGTAAAAAAAATTCATTGCTATACTTTCCTAAATGTTCTTTCAGTCGACTGTAACGATCTTTTTCACAGCTGTTGTGGTAGTTAGAAATAAAGAAAACTATTCTTGAACTATATTTCCAAAAGTGATTTTTCTTCTTATTGACATGCTTTCTGTTTTAAAATTATTATGCACTTTTAATGTTTCTTGAGATATGACGGGTAAGTATTCCCATTTATTCAATAAAAACTTTTGAAAAGGAGATAATTTGCTTAAGTTAAAAGAAAAAGAAAAACACAACAGAAACCAACCTATATACAGTTTAAAAACACAAATACAGTTATTATTCAGATAAAAATTATTCAAATCAGCTCTTAGTGTTTAATAGAATATAATAAATATGTAAATGCTTACAAAACTAAAGACTACTTTTTTAAAAATCATTAAACAGATTTCAGAAAATTACAAAAGAAATTGACACCTTCAAAATAAATCACAAACAAATCTTTTTTCATACCTACAAGTATACGCCTTCAAAGAACTCTTAATACAGGATTTTATTCATAATTCTCTCCAAGGTTTCGAAGAGAGAGAGAGAGCTCTATAGTAAAAACACTCAGATGAATACATAGAAAAAAGACATTTAAATGATCAGAGAAAAAAATTGAGTTTTATTTACATACTTTACAAGTATTCTATGAGAGAAATATTTATTACCTGGCATTCATTAACGCGACAGTTCAGTTCCTGCCTCACTCTACTTAATAAAGTACTACAAACGTCAATAACAGCTCGTGTTATCATTTCCTCCAGTTTTGTTACATAACACAGCAAAGGGTTTTGGATAATACGGATAAGAGGGAAAGGATAACATGTGCTGGCAATAACGTTAATAGTACCATGTTACGTAAAGTGGGACAGGAACGGGACTATTGTATCTTTTAAGCTGTATAACCAAGGTTTCACTCTTAGAACACTAGTGAGATACGAAAATAAAAAAAAATGAATTGTTTCTGTATTCTTTTAAATGTTCGTTTTCAATTCCTACTATTAGTTTACTATCTACCTATATATGTATATATATATATATATATATATATATATATATATATATATATATATATATATACTGCTCAAAATAATTAAAGGATAGTGCGGTTTTAGGTGGATCTTGTGGCTGGGAAACTTTTTATACATGGTCGACTGATTGATACATGGTCGACAGACGTAGTAGATTATATGAGAATAAATTACACATGTTTGGCAGAAAAAAATGCATCTTATTGCGCATTTGTGTACAAAAGGAAAGAAACACAATTTGTGCATATGAGAAAAAAAGAATAAGAAATGGTGTTTTCTTCAAAGGAAATCATTTTCAGTAGGGGGTATGGTTTCCACGGACGTCCAGCAACGTTGAGCACCTCTGAGACATGGAGTCAATGTGGCTATTAATCACGAGTTGGGGTATTCTGTCCCACTCTTCCAGAAAAGCTCTTTCCAGTTCTTGGAGAGTTTGTGGGGGTGGTTGGCGGCCAGCAACTCGTCTTCCTAGAGCGTCCTAAACGTGCTCTATTGGATTCATGTCTGGAAAATGCGCTGGCCATTCCATTTGTATGATTCCTTCCTCGAAAAGGAAATCATCCACCAGGTTAGCACGAGGTGGCCTGCAGTTATCGTTCATTAAAATGAGGTCATCTCCGATTGCTGCAGCGTAAGGGACTACAATAGGTCTGAGGATCTCATCCCTATATCGGCGAGCTGTCAGAGGTCCATCTCGAATGATGCAGAGGTCTGTGCGACCGTCAATGGAGATGCCACCATACATCAACACTCCCCCACCGCCAAATCTGACACTTTCGTGCACGAACGCAGGATTATTCCTACTGCCACGGTCCCTCCAGATGAAAATACGCCTATTATCCGGATGAACAGAAAAACGGGACTCGTCAGAAAAAAGAAAATTGCTCCATTCATTTATCTTCCAGTTCACATGTTCTGTTGCCCACTCCCTGCGGTCGCAACGATGCCTTGATGTTAGTTTAACACATACCATCGGTCGGTGAGCATACAGACCTATACCATGGAGCCGGTTTCGGACAGTCTGAGTTGAAACCATGGTGCTAGTAGCCGAGTGAAGGTGTTGTTGGAGAAGAGTAGTGTTCATATTTCGGTGTCTCCGAGCCGTTAACACTAAATAACGATCTTCATTGGGCGTTGTTGCCCATCTACGACCTTGTCCTGATCTTCGGCCTGCACTTCCTGTCTCCAAAAACGGTTCCAGATCCTGGAAATCACACTTTGTGACACTCCAATGACTTGCGCTACTTCGGCTTGAGTTTGGCCCCCTTCTAACCTACCAAAAACTCTCCAAGCTTCTGAATCAGTTAAATGACTTCGCTGAGACATCGTACTCATCGAAACAAAGCAGTCACTGAATGCCGATCATCCTTGTCTTCATTTCAATTGAAAGTCAAATTTCATTCGCAGTAGCTGAGGCGGCGTTTTTGACGTCGAACTCAAAATCAGCATACTCCACAGTTTGAAAATCAGAAAAATTTGCATTTGTGATTCTTTTCTTCCATTTTCGGCAAAAAAGAATTCGGTTATATCTTTATTTTATATAAAACTTGCAATATCCTTTAATTGTTTCGAGCAGTGTGTGTGTATGTATATATATATATATATATATATATATATATATATATATATATATATATATATATATATATATATATATATAAATAAATATATATTGTCCAAATTTTCAAACGTTAATAAAATAATTACTATTGATCCATAAAAGTTCAAATGCATTTTTTAAACTTGTAGTGGATAACACTTGTTGTTAATACAGTTTTTTATAAATATTAATTCTGTAATTAAATTAAATATGAATAAATAGCGACAAATACAAATAATAGTTCAAAAGCATGTATAGAAAGAAAAATTGTTCGTTGTGTCCCCGTAGCGCAATGGATTGCACATTAAACTTCTAATCCAAAGGTCATGGGTTCGAATTCTCCCTGGGATGATCTAGTTTCTGAGAATGTGATTTCTTTTTACTATAATATTTTACTAGGATAATTAAATTTAATTAATGAATAAATAGTAACGAATAAACAAAAAATATTCCAACATCATAAATTGAAAGGAAAATGGAAAATTTCAAGGAAAATGGCTTTCTATTTTGTCACTTAATATTGTGGTTCTGTCATATGCATATACATATTTATATTAATTGCAACTATTTCTTAAAATTAACTAAAATAAAAATTTTCTTTGTTGACCTAAGTAGGAATTGACTTAATTTTTTTATATTACTTGTTTGTTATATTCATTATCTGAGGTTTTTTTTTTGCTATAACGCTTCAAAAAGATGGAGGACTAGTTTAAGAAAATTTAAAACACTCAATAATGATCTTTTTGATCACGATGGTAACTATTTTGATAAAATAATACTATTTTAATTACACAATATAGGGTGCTCAGTTAATCATTTTGAATATACCTCTCACATTTCTGAAGTTTTATCATGATAGAAATATTCTCAAAATAGTATTAATAAACTTCCTAAATAATGAATCTTCTAAATATGGGAAACTGCTGTTTCCATATTGTAAAAGATAATCCCTTTTTAACTGAATTTTTTTCTTTGAAAATCCTGAAATCCTATTTTTAAAATCTTCAGAAAAAGGAAACTTTGTATTTGATTAATTTGGTTTATTAATATGCAAAAGAATATGGAGAAAATAAATCTAATAGTATTCTGCATTCTTTAAATTAAAAAAAATCCCGTAAAACTTCTAAGAAAAATCAATTACTGTTTTAAAATTCATGTGAATTATTGTAGTTCAGTGTTAGAGCTTTTACGTTTAACCATGAATTTAATTTTTTTGCTTGTGTTTTATACAATTTCAAAAAAAATGTAATAACATTTTAAATTACTTATAACTGATTTTCATAATGTATTATTTAAAAGAATATACATTTTATAAAAAAAAAAACAATTATTTTGCATTCATGGTAAAAATAACTTCTCTGGAACAACAATGATTAGTTCCATAAAATTAATAGCTACCGAGTATTATACCCTTTGAATCAATGCATCATGGCAGTTTTTCTCTTAGTATTGATGATATATGTTCGTTAAATTTCAACAATATAGGGAAATAAATTGACAGAATTGTAAGCAAGCATTTTATACACACTGAACAAATTTTTCGCTATTATAACAACGCATCATTATTTATGTAACTTTTGTTACCTTTGAAGCATATGTTGCTCTGACAAGTAAGTATCCGTCTAATCAGTTACGTTCTTACTCACAGATTTGAATTTTGCTAGTACTTACAACAAATCTTGCGAGCAAAATACTTTCTCTACATTTAGATTACTCATTACTTTATATCTAAAAAGAAAAAAAGGGGGTACATTTTATTACTAATATGAAATATTCTATTTTTAGAGTTAAGACAATTTTTAGCAGCACAAATTTAAATGTTATAGAATTGCAAGTTATATTTAAAACATTATTGACTGTTTTTATATTTATTATAAAAGAGAAATTAATGTTTTTTCGGAACTAGAATGATGGATGTCTTTGTGAATGAATGATGGAAGTTTTCATGTTTGAGAAGTTAGTTACTTAAAAGCAATTCAAAAAGTAAAAATGAAAGAACTTTGTAATTTAAACACTCATGATAAACTTTCATAATGTTTGTCGCGAGTTGTTTCATTTTGTAGAATGATGCATAGGATTAGTATATTTTAAGATAAAATTATTATTCTGTCAACGACTTCGGAAAGAAGATTTCACAAGTAACGTTAAAAGAAAATTCCTATAATACGAACTGCAGTGCACTATTTTTTGAAATTTATAAACAATGAAATCCTGAAAGTAATTTATTAGCAAACAAACTCCTTGTAACGACCATGTGTACAAGAGTTTCAACTAATATACAAAATTTTCCTATCAAACTCTTTCCAGTATTTATGACTCTAAGTTTATAAAATTTGATGTATGTGACAGAAGTCTACAGCCGCTTAAGAGTTGGTGAAGTTGACTCTTAAAAATCCAAGAACCGAGATTTTAAGAGACCGAAAATTTGCCAGCGGGTCATTGGGCTTAAGAAGAAAATCAATATCGAGAAAAGTTTTAGACTAGAACTCTTGGTATCCGTTAATTCATTATCAAGTGAAGTGGAAAATTAGTTTCACTACAAAATGGGAATTAAACACCACCTCTTCTTTTACGAAAACGTGATTCCCTCGAATTTTGGCTGTAAGTGAACAGTGTCTTGGGAGACTGATAAATGTTTCTACGTCTCGATTAATACCATTGACTTTTGGATAAGATTGTCCAATGCGATAAGTATATTTTTGCAACTATTTAGAATACAATTCAGCTTCATAATCAGTGAATATTAATCAGTAAATTTTCAAGTTGAAATATTTTGTTTTTCATTTGTGAGATACGTCTTTCTGGAGTTCAACCTCATTTTGATGGCTAAAATTTAAGCAATTGACACCAAAAATATATAGATATGTCTAACTTTTAAACCATCATTTGTGTCTTACTTTATTTTACAAGCTTTTATTTAATTTGCAATGTAATTTGTTCGGGTGGAATCTTGCAACTCAATTTTGAAGCTGATGTCTTCAACTGATTGAGCTGAAATTTTTATACACGTTTAGTTAGGAAAACAATGCATTTTTTGACCATTTATTTTCCGATATCGCAATCAGTTAAAAGGTATTAATTAAGAATCTCTTTCCCTGTTAGCTTTTTATTCTGCTGAGAAGCTTATCGGATTGAGCTTAAAGAAGTTCGATTTTATTCTTTTTAGCGCATTTAAATAAAAGCTTGGTTTTTTTAAAAAGTTTTTTTACTTTTAATTTATTATGTTTTTCTTTAATAGATAAACATTACATAATTTAAGAAAAGATGTTTGCCATAAATTACCATTTTAACAAAAAGATTTAAATGTTATTAGTGATTATATATATATATATATATATATATTCTGTAATAAAAATTAAATAAAAATTACTAATAAATTTATCACATTTGTAACTAATAGGTAAAAAAATTTAATTTTACGAAAGAAATTTTCATTCATTAATAATTTCATGGAATAATTTGTCACGCAATTTTAATGTTATTTTCTTTTGTGTCGATATTTATTTATAACTTGTCATGTGCCTCAATGAAACTAATTAGAATCAAACAATCTATATGAAGAAATACAACAACTTATAAATAGTTTAATAGAAATTTTTAAACTGTCACAATTTTGAACTTATATAAGATTGCTTCATAAGAGTACACGAAGAAGTATTGATTTGCTTACATTTTCCCCTTTGTATGTATTGCTTATTTTAGAGAAAAAAAATCATAGATATAAAACTGAAAAATAATCAAACAAATAATTGTTGAATTTCTTTTTCATAAACTCCGACATAGTTTTAAGTTTTCTATCACAAATTTCGTGTTGAAGTTAGCTTGGTTTAAATTGATGTATTAATAGCATTCCTCTCTTCAATGATGCATCGGTTAAAAGTCTGGTAATGAATAAGTTTGAGAAAACTGGGTCATATCTGATAGCTTTTGAATATTAATATGAAGCTTTAATACTTAAAGTATGGTTACTAGACCGAATAAGGGGAAAGGCGAAAAAAGGATAATTTCACTAAGCGACAAATGATTCTGACAGTAAATACTACCTCGTTTAGATTTTCTAACACTTGAAGTTGTTTCAGAATACGCTAATTGATTTTAGAAAATAAATTAACTGACTATGCATGATAAAGATTGTTAAAATATCTTTTATTTACTACTTGAAAAATATTTTATTGATAAATTGAAATTGAAATTATAATATTAAAATAATGTTTGTTTAAGGGGGTTTTAAGCACACACACACATTTCAAAACTGAAATTTTATTTGAAAGGATATGGTTATAACTTTCATAATTATTTATAGATTAGTTTCTACGTCTTAGCGCAATTACGATAATGGTATAACAGACAGTAATATTTTTACATTTGTTACATTTATTAGTTTTTAAAAGTGGCAGGGAAGTTACGTTTTGTAAAATGTTCTCCTGATAAAAAAAAATTGTGCACTCCATTGGAGAAGAAATACTGTTTATACTACAGTTTTTATGGGGGAAAAATGCAAATAATTTAAAACTTAAAATTTCGTTACTTAGAGCTTCGATAAGATAGCAAGAACATAATTTTGAGGTAATGCTTTTAACGGAATCTTAGCTAATTATTAGACCCAATTCCCGTAATAGTTAACGTTCTCATTTATAAATTTAAAAAATTATTTTTCCCCATTGGGATTATTCAATAACTTCTTACCTGATGAATTTGAAATTGCATGAACTTTTATTACGAGATTCTTTTCAAAGAGTTTAATCTATCTTTTCTTTTGTAACTAAATATCATCGCACATTTATTTGAGAATGAAATTAGATAATTAAAAACTAATTCATAGAAATAATTTTTAACATTAGTTCAATAATAACTTCTTAGTAAGAAATAAAATGACTATAAAAAACATGACAATACTCATTATAAAAAAGGAATACAATTCAACAATCATTTAAAAAGTTACAATGTTCTTAATTTGAAATAGTTTGGATGAACAGATACATGGAAATCTTTTTGATTGAAAAAGAGGAATTCTCTAGTTTTTGATTAAAATCACGTATTCTTTAAAATAGAATTGTAAATGCTCCCTGAGAAAACAACTAAATTAAAACATTTTTAGCAATTAATTAACTCTGAGTTTGAAAAAAAAAGATATATATATATATATATATATATATATATATATATATATATATATATATATATATATATATATATATATATATATAATTTTTGTAAAATGACAAAACTACTAGTTAAATAATGAAGTTAAATTCAGTCTCATTCACAAATACTCAGAGTCGCATGTAACGTACTGTGCATACTATAATCTTGGTAGCATACTATCAGCTTGGAAATTTAAAAAAAAGTTATTATTTTATTTTTTAAGAAAATATATTTTAGGCTTTACATACAAGAATAGTGGAATAATATTGAAAGTAGAAACATCTGCTATTGTTAAGCTGTTAGTGAATAGAGTGGTTCTATTAAGTTGCACTCTCATAGAAATAAATTTCAAAAAAAAGTAAATCCATGCGATTTAAAGAATGTTTTCACTTACTTGAAAACTCTTAAAATAGTTCAAAGAATGAATTACTGGAGGTCTGCGTCTCTTTTCTTTTGAGAAACAGTTGAATGAGCTTGATATTCTTATTAGAATCAATTCTGTGTGCAGTAAATTTCTCGACTGAGTATGAAAAAAATTTCACGTGATATTATTATGTTTTTCTTTCTGAGATGTTAAACGTTAATTTCAAAAAAGAAACGGGGAATATTATACTTAAAATAATACTTGTTTAGAGAGTATTATACACTCATAGACAAAAAAAAAATTAGCACAACAAGAAATAATTGCGGCATCGTAACGAAACTTGGCATGAAGGTACACATGTCAGGGAGATATGCAAATAATTAGAAATGCAGTGTGATTGAGCATTATTTATCGCCGGTAGAGGGTGTTTAACGTCGTCCTCCTTGGAGTATCAAACAGGTAATCAAAGCTTGTTTGAATGTGCTGAATCGTTTACAAATTTAGAGCTGAGGTACACATGCCATTACGTGGTTTTCGACGACAATATGAGCAGCTGTCACAGTTTGAGAGGAAGAAAATCATCGGCATGATGGAAGATGCGTGGTCAGCTAGGCGAGTAGCTCGTCAATTAGGCCGCTCTGATTGTGTTCTGAGGTGGTGTTGGGACCAGTGGATACGAGAGATGTTATTTACACGAAGACGAGGCTCAGGATGCCCTCGACAGACCAGTCATCAAGAAGACCGCCACATCGTAAGAAATGCACATGCACAGCCAACTGCTTCATCTGCCGCCCCTTTCTTAGGGACCCCTGTGTCTTCTCGAACCATACGAAGGCGCCTGGCTGAAGGACATTTGGGATCGCGGCGCCCATTACATGTGCTGCCCTTTCCGCCCACCCATCGACGCCTTTGTTTGGAGTGGTGCCGCAGACAAGGAAACTGGACTGCAGTGGAATGGAACCAGGTCGTCTTTAGCGACGAATCCAGATTTAATCTCGGCAGTGATGATGACAATCGTGTTCGTGCGGGGATTCACCGAAGTGAACGCCTCAATCCTGCCTTTGCTTTAGAGCGACATACTGCTCACAAAGCTGGTTTGATAGTATGAGGTCCCATTGCCTACAATACACGGTCACCCCTAGTACTGATCCATGGCACCATGACAGCCCAGCGGTATATCCATGACATCCTGCAACCACAGGTGTTGCCACTTATACAACGGCTCCCAGGAGCCATTCTTCAACAAGACAACACTCGGCCTCACACGGCAAGGGTGTCACAAGACTGTCTCCGCACTGTTTCCACCCTCCTTTGGCCTGCCCGATCCCCAGATTTCTCTCCAATCGAGCATACCTTGGGATCATTTGGGATGGCGAGTTGGGCATCCCACGAGTTTGAACGAATTAGAGGCAAGGTTACAGAAAATATGGAATGAAATGTCTCAAGACATCATACAGAACTGGTATGCCTCAATGCCTGATCGTATCGTATCATGCATTCGCGCTAGAAGGGGTTCAACTGGGTGTTAAATTCTCCGTTCTTTTGCCTTTTTCTCTGAAATAAATGATCCTTTTTTTTTGATACTCTAATAATTTACTTATATTAAAAAAATGATTACGCATGTAAAATTTCTTTTCATTTTGATGACTCCTTCTAGCTGCGCTATTTTTTTTTTTTTTTTTTTTTTTGTCCTTGAGTGTATACTAAAAAACGTTTGCTGGAAAGAGTCTTATATAAATAAATTATACTGGACAATAATAACTTTGAAAACAGAAAAAAATGTTTTAATTCAACTGATTTTCTGATCCAATATACACACATCTATATACATTTATATATATATATATATATATATATATATATATATGTAGGTTCTAGTACTTCTTCACTTTTATTTTATCATACTATATATATATTCGAATGTGATTAATGGATGTTCATCTCTCGTTTGTATTTATATCCATATATAATCCATAATAATAATATATACTAAATAGTTATAATTCTAAATTAGCACAAGTGGAAGTATTACTGGACAATACAGGTAAGAATTAAGAACATACACACGCGCACGCGTGTGTGTGTGGAACTGTTTGCTTAGTTACTTCTTACTATTTTTTTTTTGCTATAATTCTTTCTTACCTATATATTGTCTGTTTATACTTCTGTTTAGGCTTATTTAGAATTACAGCTATTTAATATTTATTATCATTATTATTATTATGGATTATATATATATATATATATATATATATATATATATATATATATATATATATATATATATATACCGTAAAAACTGGCGTATACCACTCATTTTTAACACAAAAAATAAGACAGAAATTTACGAGTATGCGTTATACATCCAGTATAAAAATGAGAGATTTAGAAATAAAGAAAAGTTAAGCACAACAAAATTTGCCTTCTGCATAGATCGAAATACTATCTATTTACAAGAAATAACATTCCTTATGAATTAAGGGTTGTAGTAAGTATTATACTATTTTTATCTAAAGCTTGGAATACAATCTCGAATAAATGACTTCAAAACATAACTGCATTGCGCACGTACATTTCAGGTTTTTTTCGTAAAATGGGGGTGCATGCTTTACAGTGAATATACCTAAAAATTAAAAATTGCGGCTTGAAAGCTTAGGTGAGCGATACATATTGGATTTTCTGTTATATAAATGTATATAAATGTGTGTATATCAAATCAGAAGATCAATTTATTTCATAATTTTTTTTTCTATTTTCAAAGTTATTATTGCTCAGTATATATATATATATATATATATATATATATATATATATATATATATATGTGTGTGTGTGTGTGTGTACATGTGTATGCTTATGAAATAAGGAAATTTATACTCGAGCCAGTGAATAGAAAATCATCATTTTCACTTGACTTTTAAGAGAAGCATAATCATTCGCTAAATTAGAAGAATGTAAAATATTTTGTTTTTCAAACACTTGTTTCTTAGGTACTATTTAAAAATATTTATTTTAAGCATTGAACTGTGAAAAAATGAAAAAAAAATTAACTCAGGATTAAAAGATGTAATTAATTCTTTTTTTTTTTAGTTTAAAAGGTGTTATCTAGCTTAAATAATGTGAATATAAATGTAATAAATCGCTTAATAAGTTGTCGCTTTGTAAGTTTTTTTTTGTTTCCTTTCTGCTTGATTTTTAAGGGATTTCATTTTATTCTCACTCATTTTATTTAAAATATTTTATTACAAATGAAACTGCAATGACTTTTTAAACAGTCCCACAAGAAAATTATTATTTTCTGAATTCTGATTTATTTTTCGCAATATTCTCAAATATCTAAGCTTGTTGGCTATTTATAAATAGATGGTTCAAAATGTTGCCTAAATTTTGAATGTCACAGTTGTTCTTAATTTATAGGAGATTATTTTGAGCTTTTATTAAGTTTTAAATGATGGTGAGTTTAACTCACTTGAAAGGTGAATTTTTTTTCAATATAATAGTGTTATATAAAAATATTACATCATAAGAAAACTAGAATGATTTCAGTATTACATGACAGAACTGACCATTCTAATTAAAATAACCTGTATAGTTTAATATACTAATTGAATGTAATATTATCTTTAAAAATAGAGTGATGTGTACATTTTATAGTAATAGATTTATTATCTTTTGATAAAATAGATTTAGATAAAACAGATTTTATATACAATAGATTTATTTACAACTAGATTTATCATTTTTGGATATTTGAATATGACATCACATTCAAATTAATTTATTTACTAACCATACGCACACATAAATATTTTGCGCAGCAATATAATCTATTACTAATATATGAAGTTACTTCTCAAATCATAAAAAAAATTTAATAGTTTAAATGAAGTGATTTTTTTATACATTTCACTAACCAAATAATGCATACGCTTCATTGTCTGAATACTATTAGCTCTTTCGGATTTAATTCCATATGAAGAAGTATGAATTTTTAACAAACCTTACTTATATTAATTCAACTCACGAGTTTCAACCAACTTAACTTAATTAACTAATATATATATATATAATTAATATATATATATATATATATATATATATATATATATATATATATATATATATATACATATATATATATATCGCCTTAAATAATTTAATACCCAGTTTGAATTCAAACATTTTTATGCAACGTACAATGTATTTTTATGTGCCTCATAAAATATTCTATTATTATAATTGGAATTTACTATATTTTGATACAAAAGTCCTAAACCTTCATTTATTTATACCCTAATCGTTAATGGAGACACTTCCACCTCGGAGAACCTCAAATGAGCGTCAGACATTACAATGAGACAGTTGTCTTCTGTCCAATATAAGCTCTTGGTGCTCTAAGAGGTTCGTTGTACTATAGAGCGTAACATATCTGCTCATAGTAAGCCAGACCCCTGCATATCGGTTCCCTTGTCGGAGACTTTCTACATAAACCTCCGCACTTAAGAAACGGTGGCGGTGCGTCCGCGTCAGCTCGCATTAACAGTCATGAAGATGGGTGGTTCTGGTGGGACATCAGAAATGGAATTCTCGTGTAGCGCAGCGATACAGGACATACTTTAATGATTCCCGACGAACGAGGTCCTTTCCCTAGAGGGGGTCTTACTTCCCCTTCGACAAAACATAGGCTAATTAACCGCTCCTCCGAATCCGCATTCCGTCTTTTACGTTGAATGACACTCCGATGGCACAAAGAATTGAAATCGGCGGCCCTGTCCAAATCATTCACTCTGTGCACACCATGTCGACTCTTTTATTGGCTCTTTGATTTAAGCTCTGAGGGGGACTTGAATGTGTAAAAAGGACTCGAGATCACAAAGTCCAATAACGGTCCAGGTCCATTCATTCTATTTTATATCCACCCCCTCTTCCCTAAGCGCATTTGATGTTTTTTTTAAACTCCAAATTGGAATTGATAAGCTATTTTCTTTTGATATCTAATTCGTATAACAACCGAATTAAATTATCTGCGAGAAGTCTTGCCTTATTTTTGACACTGAGAGGCATTTGAGAGTGAATTAAATATTCGGGAGTTATATATATGGAGTTTTGAGATTTTAAATGTAAGTAACGTATAATTGCTTTCAGACCCCAGCGATTAAAGTAGCATTTTTCTAGTAGCGTGGGTTATTTTTCACTGAATATTTTTGAACTGTAGGTTTGGAATAATGATTCTATATTTAATTTTCACTGGGAGTTTTTAAATCTTATTTAAAAAAAATCTTTTTTTGAAACTCTGTTTTATTATTTTTATTTTATAATAAATTGGCTACATTATTTTTAAAATAAGTTCCTGTTTTAAAGATTTAAAAAGCTCGTAAGGGTTTACATAACCTGATGGTAGATTTCAGAGTTTATTGATTTAAGGGACTTGAGTTGGAGGCTTAATTCTAGAATGAGTCATTGCGTGAAGTATTGGAAAATTCTACAGGTAAAATATAATGGTTTTTTGGTGTTGTTAGGGGAATTTTCGACAGAGAAGTACTAGAGATTTGGTATCATCTGAACATGAGGTCTGTTTATACTAGTTTCTGTGAATGAGTTTTTATTAACGTTGCACTGTACAGCAATGCGAGGCTTGTCATTTTAAGCCACAATCAGGTAACGAGCAAGACACCTGAGCTGGGGCTTCCTCTCTGAACTTCCTCACCGGACCAAAGTAAGAACTTTGAGTCCCGAAAGATTTTACATGCAACCCTCTATATAGTGGGGTTTCAGTGGCTATAGAGTTCGAACTCGTGGTACACCGGCTGCGAGTTCGTAACCATGCCGCGGCGGTTCACTACAATAAATGAAAGTATAGTTCTAATGCGATATTAATTTAACAAATTCGAGTCACCCCAAATTAAGTCTGTACCTTAAGCAAATTCATTTAGCTTCGAAATATTTGTTATCTGGTTATGTTATTTTAAAACTTATTAAAATTTGTATTATTTTTTTTAAAAAAAATTGCTAATTTCAGCATAGTAACACTTCTGAAAATGATAAGAAAATTATTTTATTAAAAGCTGAGAGAAATATATGCAAAATTTGTAAGAGTGTAAGAGAAATATAAGAGAGAAGTATTGAAAGAATTTGTAAGCTAAAAACTCTCAGAAACCCGCATTAAAAGAAAAGAAGAAAATAGAAAGTTGATAGAAATTACTGGCAAATAAATTAATTCAAGTAGTATTCACACATTAAAGGAAAGTTATAAGTCAAAAGTCACTACTAAATAAAAAAAATATATTAAGTCTTATTTTTGTACGATGGATATTTTTATTTTCCATGTTTTGAGAATATAATTCTTCTTTTATTGATATTTTCAAACTCTTAAAAAAATATTAATGGCACAAAAGATATACCATATAATCAAGATTTTTATGATAGTATTTTATTTTTTTAAAATTATAGATATTGATCCATGTAGGGAATAATTGTATAGAATTAAAAATAAATTAAGTAAACAAAATTTTCGAAGCAATTTGTGAAACAAAACACAGGTAAAAAAATTCGACTCTCCAAATCTGAAACAGTATAGCAAAAATCATTAATGCATAAGGACCCGATTCAAGTTTTTTGCAAACACAATAAGTTATAATTAATTTGAAATTTTAGTTTCAAATACATTTTTAACATTTTTTGAATTAATGTGTATAAATAAGTAATAATATAAGAAATATTAATTTTGGGGATATATATCATACTGTTTTAAGCTTATGTGGCTAATTATACAACTTTTTTTTTCTTTATATACAGCTACTACTTATTTGCAGTAATAAATAATTTTCATTAAATTTATCGTAATTTAGATACTCAAAAATACATTAAAATCATTAAGAATTTAATTGAAAAATCTATTTGTTTGGATAAAAAGAGTTTATTAGGCCCTTCGGCTGATTTTTAAAACAAAATTTTTGCATAAAAATTGTTCGAATATCCTGTCTGAAATGTATAACTTCTCTATTGCAAAATGCTCCAAAAAAGTTTCTTATTTTACTTGTTTGAAAAAAATCTCATACCACAAGTTTATTTACAAGAAAACTTACTCCAAAGTATTTTATTCTTTATAAAGAAACATACTTCGACTATATTTATTTAAAAAAAAAGCCGTAAGGTATTTTGGACTGAAAGCGATTTGTATCCCTCCTCTCTCTAGAAAATGTTCTGTCTTGTTTTGGGTTTTACAATTTAGTTAAAATAAGCAACTGGATTTCATTCTGATTAAAATAAATACTTTAGATGTCCCCTAATTCAGTTTTAAAGGAATGCACATTCATAAAAAGGTGTTTATTCTTAAAATGTTTTGTTTACATATATTCGTTACTTACAATCATTTAAAATATATTTACAAATATATTGCTTGAAACTTTTCTGAAATTCGAGAGGAAATCTCGTTTGTGTCATAAGGTTCAATTCTCTCCCTGTGTTCCCAATTTTTAATATTCAAGATGGTCAACACCTTAAAGTCAATAATTCTTAGTTAAAGAAGAAACTTTAAAAATGTATTGCAAGGTTGTGGAAATAATATTAAATAATATTGGTTGCTTATATATCAATGTTTTTTTTATCAACATCTAGTTTATAAAGCAAGAGACAGCTTATAAAGCAGTCAACACCTTTTTTGTTAGAGGCGGTGACTATGAAAAACGAAATCGAAAAGTACACCAGTGATTACATATAGTGCATGTTCTTTTGAATGATGAAATGTAAAAAAATATCTCTTCAGCTAGTGTTTTTCACTTTCTAAATGCGACCGCGGTAGCTCAGTGAGTAAGCATTATAATTCGTAGCTAACTTTTAAATGTAGTATTAACCGTTCGGACAGTTAATGGTTTAATATTGTATTCTGGGGGTTGAAAAAAAATCAACTTTGAAACGCCATGAAGATATTTCTGATAATAATATCTCATAATCACACCTCGGTATATATATATATATATATATATATATATATATATATATATATATATATATATATATATATATATATATATATATATATATATGTATATACATATATATATATTGGCATTCCAAAGTTTTTCACCAACTCTGGGGGTGCTTTCATTACCCCCAAAATAAAGGATGCAGCATTATGAACTTACTTTCAGGACTCACTGGTCTTTTCTTTTCCAATTTTTAAATTTTTTCAAAAAGTATTTCTCGTCTATATAAGCGAAGGATTTAAATTTGTACGAGGGATAATTTGTAAAAGTTATTAACGCTTGAAAGACTGAAATTTAGTATATACCTATATTGCTCCAAAGCAGTCAAAATGACTGCATTGTGAAAGAATAACTAATGTGTAGAAAAATTTATTTAAAAATTAATTTTTAATATTTTTTATATTATTTACAGTCATATAACAAGTTATTAGTAAATATTAACAATAAAAGAATTATTTCACTTGGGAAAAATGTATTCTAAAAGTGTCTAAGAAGTTGTGTCATTATATACGTAATTGTTTTTCTATTTGAAATCAAAAAGCAGTCAAAATGAATTCCTTGGGCAATCTAGTGTTGATAAATTGAAGGCACTTGGCTACTACCCGCAATAGTTTCTGCCATGAAGAATATTTAGATAGCATATCACCCATTCAACTACTGTCAGTCATTGTAGAGATAATCACATATTTCACTTTTTCGTACACTATAATTTCTGTATTTCTGTAGTAAAATGCCGAGACCAATGTGTTTACTTTATATACATCCAGTCTGGATTAAACCACCAAGTTTTTTCTTTAATAAAGGTTGAACAGATGAACTAACTTGATCCACAGGATTACCACGACAATTGCTATGGCTCCTAGACTTGCAAGCAATCAGACTTTTTTTCTGAATTTATATGATTGGTAATATACAAACTTCTTTCAAAATTTTGCACAACCTTTTTTCCAATCAGAAATTATTAAATATTAATTTAATTATAAATTTTTAGTTAAAAATTTTCATCTTCATTTCTCTGCTATATTAATAATTAAAAATGACTTTTCGATAGCCTCAATGAATGCAATTTTGAATTTTTATGAAGAGGTTAGAAGAATGTGCGTGTGTCTAATACATTAGGATTTAAATTCGGTCCACACAATTTCAAGATAATCATTTGACAAACTTTATTATTGTAGTTACAATTGAAAACAATGCGAGCTTTATTAGAGCCTTTACCATTTCTCACAAAGCATCTATGAGGCATAAAATGCCCATACTTATCTCTAGAGCATTCGTCCAACTCTATTTATTCCTTATTCCTTTACTAAGTTGATCCTGAATTATATCTTAGTATTTTTCAACAATCCATTCCAATTTCTCAAAGTTATTCTGCAAATTCTCACTCTTTTTTTTCACTACGATAAAATTATTCATTAAAGTAGTATGTGCGTTTTTCCACAATAAAGACATTTCACATGTACCTCATTTTTAAATTCCAAATTGCTTACAAATTTATAAATCAAGTCTACATCCGCATAAAATAAATTTTCGTCTTTGCTCATTTTTAGTGATTCTAAATCCCCAAATACCTGTACATCGTAATTTTACACAAGTTAGTTGATATAGCTTGCAAAATACTGCTTTTAGAGAGAGAAATTTTATTTTGACTTCCCTGGAATGTAAATGTAAAAAATAGCGTAGGGACACAACTCGATTAGACATTAATTTTCTCAATTTTATGGTCAGAAATAACATCTCGAAATATACATGTTCCAATTAATATGTCTACATAGTTGTTACATACAAATCTGCACAAACAACCCTATTCTTTTTTTAAATAACTCTAGTCTCGATTTCTCGTGCTGCTATGGGAGCAGCTGCAATTATTTCAATAACAAAATCATTAGTCTCAATAGACAGTTTATAATGATTGCTGCTATGCAATTGTAATTTTATAACACCATATATTTTATCTAAAGCATTTACAGAATTAAATGATAGAACGGATCATCTTTCCTTACGGAGTACTTCAACTCTTACAACATCCGTGAAGCACTTTGCTTTCTAGCTTCTTTCTAATCCGCTGTGTATTAGAACCCAAACCTGTCCCCCTTCTCCCCCATGGTGCGCTATAACACTACAAGTTTTCAGTTAAGTGCCCCTTGATCTAAGCAAGATCGAATTACATGCGTTACTCCGTTAGAAATATCGCACCCCGCTGGTGACTCATTGGTTGAAAATTGTCCTCTTTCGCAAAGCAAATGGTTATAAGCTTTGCTTTTACAATTTATACATGGGACGAGTTTAGTCTTGCAGAAAGGAGCTAAAAATGATATTTTGAAATAAATAAACGCAATATGATTCCCTAACTTAAGTTTATTTTTTGCTGAAATAGTTTCAAACTTTGAACTCCGTACTACCCGCAAAAAAAAAAAAAAAAAAAACGCAATTATACTTTGAAACGAATGCATAATTTACCCTTTGGATAGGTGTAACATTTTCAAATTGTTTCTGAGGCAATTATCTGGTTTGTTGGTTAATAAAAGTGCTCTTTTTTCTAGATTGTAATTCTGTGTTCTAAAATGAATAAATTTCTAAAAGTATAATCATGTGTTTTTTGAAATTTTTTATTGAAATTTAAGTTTTTTCAGTATTTTTTCTTATAAGCGATACTGTACCTTTTCCTTTCCTTATATTTCTTATCTCTGGTGAGTAAAAATTAAGGAACAAACACATTTTCATGGACTTTTCAAAAACTACTGAACCGTCTTTAATAAGAATTGGTAAACACAAGAAAGAAAAAAGTTGCTTTTAATACCTATCGGTCCAAATTCGATTTTTTCCTTAATTTTATGTACTTTAAGAAACTGATGTAGGACATGCACTTTAAACATTATTCTGTATAATTTTAGTTTTACTTGTGTCTCTGAAGATTTATTTTAATTTTTAAACGTTTCTCACATTGTCTGGATGAGACGGATTGCTATGAAGAGCAATTGGGAGATTGAAGACAGGCAAATCCCAAGTGTAGGTAGTAAGAGAGCTCAGTGTGTCCTGAAATGTGGTTTTTATATTATGGAATCAGTTCTAGGAGAGTGGAACTATATTTAATAGACAAATTATAGGGCACTCAAGAGTCACTACAAACCAGGATGACAGTTACTTGATTTGAACTGTAAATCGCGCGCGCGCAATAATACAATGACAGTACCTCAACTCGCAAACTAACTGCTGCGTCTGGTTTCTGGTACATCAGTTTTGCGGTGTACTACTTACCACGGCTTAATAAAGTAGATCCTTATGTCAAGAGACCAATGGAGTAAATTCCACTTGCTTCAGATTGCAGGACAAACCACACGATATAGCGAAGACAATACCATCCTTAGACGCATGTGCAGTTGGCCTGTGTTCTGTTTAGTGATTCAGTCTGAATACTGGTTTTTCACTCGTTCTTATTTGGAGAGAACCAGAGACCTATTATTATACCTTCAAAAACATGGAAATAAACCACTATGAAGGTGTTGATGTTGTTGTTTCGGACAGAGAGATGTTGAACGATGCATGTGTTTCAGGCTTTTTGACTGCTCTGAGATATAGAGTTGAGGTTTTAGAGTCCTCCGTGAGGCTTTTCAGAACTACAGTTGGCCCTCAGCTAATTTCTAGGGATGATAACGCTCGTTCATAAAGGGCTCGAGAGGGTGGGAGGTCGATAAATAGTTAGAGATTGAGGATATTCCTCATGATGCAGTGACCAGTCAGATCTCCAGATCTGAATCCTTTTAGGGCATATCTGGAAAGCTTTTGGCTGAACGAACTGTAGCTCTCCAATCCTTCCCAGAACACTCCCAAAGCTATTTATTGTCTCAAGACATCACAAACAGCCTCCTCGTAAGCACCATAAGAGTTCATTGTGAGGGGTCTACATTGCAGTCAGGGCTGATAATACCACGTATAAAACCATCCACAAGTGCTACATCATTTTCTGATTATCAAGCTTTCATGAACATATATTTCATGGTCGAGTATTATTACTTCTTTATCCTCTCTTTAAAAATACTTTTAAGAGTTTTCATGCCAAATTTCATATGAATTGGTTTATTAGTTTTTAAAAATTCCATGGAAAAGTGTTTGTTCCTTAACACTTGCACATCAGTGTATTTGAATTAAGATTTCGAAGTATTTGAATTTAAGCTATTCTAAGTTTTTGACTTGCGTTTCTGTTCAATTAAAAAATTTCCTCTTCCCAGCTAAATCATTTTTGTTTCTAACAGTTGTTAATTTTAATAACTGATTCAAATACACTCTGTCGCAAAAAATATATGCACCCAGAAGAAATCAAGCTACAATCACGAAACTCGGCAAGAATGTAGTCCTGGTAAGAGATATGCAAATGATTAAAATTTAGAAGCCAATGAGACAAGGCTAAGTGTGCTATGCGCATATTAGTTGCGCAACTGGGAGAGTTTAAAAGCATGAGTACGAGCGCCGTACGGCTATCCAAACGAATCTGATGACTTTGATAGACGATATTGAGACTTAGGATGCCTCTAAGACGTAACCGGTGGCAGTACGAGCAGCTGACGGACTTTGATAGGGGCCGTATAATAGGCCTCAGAGAAGCAGGTTGGTCGAATGGACGTATCGGCCGCCCCCTCGGTCGGAGCGATATGGTAGTTGCTCGGTGTTGGCAACAGTGGATCACAGAAGGTAGAGTGTACCGTCGCGGAGGGTCAGGACGTCCCAGGAACACAAATGATCGCGAGGATCGTGCAATCAGAAGAGTGGCCACTTCGGCACCAACAACGTCGCTAGCATCGATTCAACGCCACTTACCTCCTTCCAGACATCCAGTGCCATCAAGAGAAACCATAAGGAGACGACTGACCGAAGTTGGCTTGAGGAGCCGACGTCCGCTAAGACGCTTACCACTGACCCCACATCATAGGCAGTGTCGACTGGATTTTTGCCGACCTCAGGCAACTTGGAGTGTGACAGACTGGAGACGTGTCATCTTCAGTGATGAATCCCGATTCAGTCTCAGTGCTGATGACCACCGCACATGTGTCTGGAGGCGCACCGGCCAGCGGTCTGATCCAGCATTTATTGTCGAGTGGCATACAGCAATTTCACAAGGTGTGACAGTGTGGGAAGCAATTTCTTGGGACACACGATCATCTTTAGTGGTCCTTCAAGGCACTTTGACAGCTCGCAGATACGTGGACGATATTTTAACGCCGATTGTGCTACCCATGCTATCAAGTCGCCCAGGTGCCATTTATCAACAGGATAATGCTCGTCCACATACTGCGCGACTCTCCCAACAATGTCTTCAAGGATATGACGTTCTACCATGGCCTGCCAGGTCACCAGATCTTTCGCCAATAGAGCATGTCTGGACGCGCTGGGAAGGCAACTGCAGCCGTCCCGAGATACAGGAGAATTAACTGCGCAGATGCAAAGACTATGGCAGGATCTTCCACAGGGGGTCATAAGTGATCTAATTGAATCGATGCCACGCCGAATTTCGGCTTGTATAGCTGCCAGAGGTGGCTTTACTACTTACTGATTTTTAACCTTTTGCAAGCTGTAACCGCTTAATAAAATGATATTTTGTTCTGAATTTTTAATCATTTGTTTATTTTCATATACACTACATGCATACCAAATTTCGTGAATGTAGCTCAATTTCTTCTGGGTGCATATATTTTTTTGCGACAGAGTGTAATTCCTCTTAAAGTAATTTTATTTCCAAATCTGTTTTTAATAATCCCAAAGCTACATCATAATTTGATTCTGTCAGTGAGAATCTGCTAATCTATCTATATATATATATATATATATATATATATATATAATAATTTGACATTATATTTCACCTAAGATGTCCTATAATTTAATTTTGGATGTTTAGCAGTTTTTGTCTATTTAGTTATTAAGCATATTGAATTGGGATTATTTTCTTAATTCAGTCTTTTTTGTCTAGTTATCAATTTGATTAATTCTGCTTGCATTCGAAATCGTCATACGAGCCCTGCATCTGGTGTAAAAGTACGGATAGCCATTGGATACACAACACGAACATCACATGCTCCTGTTGTCAGTAATTTGAACAGAAAGCGTTACATTTCTCAGATCTTATGGTAAAAGAGTACTTATCAAACTTTCAGTATTTGCGACCCAATATTCAAACATAATTTTCATCGCCCCCCCCCCTTCCTTACAATAACAGTGTATTGAATTCAGTAATACTGTACTTTAAACGCTAAAGCTACGATGCGACTTTAACCTTTTAAATGCCACTAGCGTGTATAAATGTCTCGTTCATCCAAAGCTTTGATTGCTCCAGACGTATATATACGTGTTTTCGAAGTACGATCTTTTCTGTGCATTGTTATTCATTAAATTATTCTGAAGGCTTTGGAATGCAATAAAAAGACCTTGGCAGTGTTTACGAAGAATTTACTTATTTCAGAAAAGGTTTTTTACTTATTTATTTCTTTCCATCATCCCCCCCCCCTCAATGCATGACATACGCGTGTCTATGTGAAAAACGGTGACATTGGGTAGCGAATCGAGCAACTTTTTATCGGTAGGTAAGAGATTAATTATAAACCGTACAATTATCAAGATAGTGTTAATTTTTGTACATAACTTTATATACGACTAGCTCATAGAGCCACTTAAAAATTTTTTAAGAATAATCTTTTGTTTACGACTTTTTAATGTGCTCGCGCCCCCCCCTTTCGGAGTTATCACGCCCTCCTAGGGGGGTGCCCCCAACAGTTTGAGAAACGCTGAGGTAAGAGACTGAGTTCTATCTTTGAGGCCTCTCTTGAAGAGGTCATCTTTCAACAAATTTATTCTTAAGAACTCATCTTGCTTGTTGTGTCCTAGCCTCGGGTTGATCGATTGTGGGCCTGGCCAGCTCGTTCTTCAGATCTCTCACCCATTGGAAACATCTGGTCATGGGTTGCTGAGACCAGACTTGAAGCCGCATGGAATTAATTACCCATATTTGTCATACAGGTGCACTTTGGCTCGATGCCTAACCGAATTAGGGTCGTTTTAGCTGTTAAAGGCAGTAGTTGTCTGTACTAATTTCTGGCCTCGTATATCTCCAAACTGCAACAAATCTAATCATGGTTTCCTCCTACTATACTGTGTATGCGTGCTATAAGTAAAGTTTTGTTGTTTCCTTTCCATCAGTTGTGTTGCAATTGTAATGACCAGCACTGTACATGTAAAAATTAAATACATGTTCTCGATGTCATATTTTGTTTTAAATTGGTGAGTTAAAGCAATTTTACTTCAAAGTGCATACAATTACTGAAAACGACGAAAAATTTTAGTCTTTTCCTTCCCTACAATTGGTCCTTATTTAAAATTCTAATTGTTAATTTCAAATAATCGATTTTGAAATAAACATTTCTGAATGATAGGAAATAGAGTTACCGTAATCAAATTTAATGAAAAGGAAATGTCGAATATGTAGTTGATCATTACCATAGTAAATTTAGCATGTACTCATCAAGAGATGCTTTTCTGCCTTCCCTTTAAACTTAAGAGAAGTTGATAACAGCAATTATAAATGAGGTTTTTGAAATACAGATTATCTTAAATTAAAGTTAGATACAATTGAGCAATTATGAGCTAAAATATTCAAAGTGCTGTAGTCTTACCATGGCAGAAGTAATTATCTATACAAGAAAATCTAGATTTTCAGCAATTTCTGTAATTTCCTTAAGTATTAATAAACTGATAGACGAAAAATTGCCTCGGGAATAACAGAGTTATTCTTTGCATAGAATTTCATTATATAACAATATAAAAAAAATATCTTGGACATTTTCTTTTTCAGTTCGGGGAAATATATATAATTTGTGTAATATAAATCCATTCTTTCTAACTGGATTTTCTCACATCGTTTTAATTATTGTAATTTTTTTTGTATGTGAATTCTTTAGCAAAACGGTTTGAAAATGTGTTATGGTAGGCAAAATCAGGAAAAAAGATTAAAAAGTGGTAATTTTTAGCATAAAAGTTTAGCATAGCTCTATATATTTTGTCCTTTTTTAAAAATAATCAAGTAAAATATTTAAACATAATAAATAGTTGTGCTTTTTTTTTTGTTCAAAGTAGTGTAACTTTTTTTTTTGGGGGGTTAGTTTGCTTGATTCAGAATTCCTCTAGACAGGCAAATATAAAGTGCAATTTATTTGATTACAAGACAAGTATAAAAAAGAAAAGAAACACACACACATATATAAACCACATGTACGTTAATACATACATATACACATGTATATACGTAGACAGAGAGAGGGATAGAAATAACGTAAACCTTTCCAGACACTTGTTTTCACCAAAAGTGTTGCTATACTAATTTATAAGAAAATGTACCACAGTAATCACTCTCAAGCCAGATCCAAATTACAACTAGCGTTAAGGAGAGAGAGGGAGTGTTCTTTTAATATTTTATAAACCAAATATGAGGAAGCTATAATTCTATTTCTGGTTATAATTGCAACCGCAAGTTTCAAGTTATTTTCTACAAACCATATTCTCCTACGACCTAGATAAGCAATTATCTTAAACTTGTCATGGTTTGGACTCAAACGGAGTTTAAAAAACTGAACACACAAAATGTATTGAATTTTATTTCTTATCCAAAATTAAAATCCATTTATATATACATACTCATAAAGTTACCCAGTATTTAATACCAAAATATCTTTTTTGTAATAATTTGTAAAGTTAAAATTCATTTGAATTCTTTTAGAATTATATTCTTATATTAAGTGAAATTATTAATAACTAAATAGCAGAATATTTCAAAACAATTTATACATGTAAAATTTTATCTTCGATAAAGAAAATTAAGTAATGGTTCATTTGCTTATATACACTTTGTTTTTTGTAATATGACAGCTTGCTAGCACAGTTAACGGAGTCTTGGCCTAGTAAAATTCTTAGATTACTGACCGCTGAGCACAGCTAAACGTGTCTAAATGTTTTTGGGGAACGCTTTCAATCCATTTGCTGACCAAAACCATTGAATGCAGCTGACCAGAGCCATTTCAGTCTATTAGGAGACCCCGACCTTAGCCTAATATCCTAAAAGTTGAATTTTCTTTAAATGTTTTCTTTAATAAAATGATTCCCAAATATTCTCTTTTTTGTTCTTATTTTCCTTTAGAAGGTAGTAAATGTAATGGGTGATTTATATGGCAGTATTCCTTTGGCATTCGCTCGATATTTTTTTATTAAATATATTTATTATTTACTCCATTCATCAAGAGGTATTTTGTAGTCTGAAACAGATTGTTCCCAGGATATATAGAAAAAGCAATAAAAAATATCCTTTATCCTCTAGAGCTTAGAGGATTTTTACTGACTTTAAATGAATGTTGTGCCAGCTTTGTAAAACTGAAAATAATTTTTTATTGTTGCTTGTTTAGAATATTGTTTTTCAGCTGAATATATTTTGAAGTTACATTTTGTACAATAATTGAGTTTATTCACCATATATGTTCTAATGAATTATGGTATCACAAAATTAATTAAATTATGATAACATAAAATTAACACTAGATTGTCCTAGGAAGTTATTTTGACTGCTTTTTAATTTCAGTTAGAAAAGAATTACGTATATAGTGACTCTATTTCTTACACTTTTTCAGAATACATTTTTTCTCAAGTGAAGTAAATATTTTTTATTGTTAATATTTACTAATAACTTGTTATATTGTCACGGAGTTCGAAAGAAGTACACAGTTCAATTAAACAAACAATTAGATTTATTCTAACGCTGGGAGCTCGATACAACACTGGACTGAGAACATGCCCAACTGGCGATGAACTCTGCTTTTATACACTTCGGAATATTCGAGAAATACCCAGTATGCACTCTAAAGAATGATCTGGATTCATCTAGAACCTAGAGAAACAATACATTAAAAATGAGAACAAAATTCCAGTCTTTGGATAAATCTGCCGGGGCCGGGATTCGAACCCGAGACCTGAGGAAGTTCAGTCCAACGCTCTGCCAACTCGGCTATCGGGACTTGTAGCAAATTATGCGTGCGGCATTGCTCCCCTCGAAAAAGAAGACAGCGCCCCGCTGTCATTTTGTTCAAGGGTCTTTATTCTGGAACGAGTGATGGGTCCTTTGTATGATTCTTTGGGAGGAATATCCTCGGTTTCGATTTGCTCGGCGGGATCATGGTACGGTTTCATACGCAGTACATGGACAACTTCTCTTAGTTTTCTTTTTCGTGAAGCAGGATCAAAATCTTGTACTGCGTAAGTCACGGCTGATAAACGGCGTAGCACCTGATACGGTCCGAAATACCTTCTTAAGAGTTTTTCGGAGAGACCGACTTTTCTCACTGGAGTATAAATCCATACGAGATCTCCGGGAGCGTAGGATACCATTTGGTGTTTGGAATCGTAACGTCGACGATCTTTGTCTTGAGCTCTCAGAGTGTGCACTCGGGCTAGCTGTCGTGATTCTTCGGCTCTGGCTGCTATCTTGGTGATGTTATTGTCATCAAAATCGTTAGGACAGAATGGTAGCATTGTATCTAGTGTCGTTTCCGCTTCACGACCATGAAGTAAATAGAACGGCGTAAAACCTGTGGTCTCTTGTTTAGCGGTATTATAAGCGAAGGTTACAAATGGTAGAATTTCATCCCAATTTTTCTGCTCTACATCCACATACATTGACAACATGTCGGCCAAGGTCTTATTGAAGCGCTCCGTCAGTCCATTTGTTTGGGGATGATACGCCGTTGTGAAACGATGATCAATGTTACACAAGTCGACGAGAGAGGAAACAAGTCTGGATCGAAAGACGGCTCCACGATCTGTGATAATTACTCGAGGAGCTCCATGCCTGAGGACAATTTATTCAAGTAAGAACTTCGCTATTTCGGCGACTTCGGCTGTCGGCAAGGCTTTTGTTATTGCATATCGCGTTGAGTAATCCGTGCAGACTATTATCCATTTGTTTCCATGAGCAGACTTTGGAAATCTCCCAAGGAGATCAATTCCAATGCGATGGAAAGGAGCTATAGCTGGAGGGATGGGAACTAAACGTCCAGGTGGTCGTTGAGGAACGGATTTTCTCCTTTGGCACTCCCGACAATGCATGACATACCGAACGACATTTCGGTACATTCCCGGCCAGTAAAATCTCTTGCGAATCCTGTCATAAGTTCTCGCGAAACCAAGGTGTCCTGCGGTGGGGGCGTCATGAAAGTGCCTTAGTATGTCTGCTCGTAGATGTTTAGGAATGACTGGTAACCACAACTTTCCATCTGGATCAAAATTCTTCCTGCAAAGGATACCGTCGATGAATCTGAATTCTTCGTTTTTGGATGAGTTGCTCAAAAGTTTTAATTTCGCAAGGTCTTGATCTTTTTTCTGTTCCATCGCAAGGTTCATACTCGTCGTGACTGCTAAAAATTTGTCTGGTGTTTCCTCTTCCACTGGATTTCTCGAAAGAGCGTCGGCGTCACTATGCTTCTTACCGGTTTTATATTTTACGTCAAAATCATGCTCTTGAAGTCGGAGGGCCCATCTGGCAAGCCTTCCTGAAGGATCCTTTAAATTCATGAGCCAGCACAAGGAATGATGGTCAGTTACAACAGTAAAGTGTTTTCCGAATATGTACGGCCGGAATTTGTTGGTAGCCCATACGATGGCAAGACATTCCCTTTCTGTGGTGGAATAATTCTTTTCGGCTTTTGTCAGAGTTCTAGAAGCGTATGCTATAACTTTCTCGACATTATTCTGAATTTGTACTAGGACAGCTCCGATACCGTACCCGCTTGCATCAGTATGGATTTCTGTAGAAGCTCTTTCGTCGTACATCCCCAATACTGGATCCGAAGTAAGTGCTTTCTTAAGACTGTGAAATGCTTCCACCTCTTCAGGACCCCAATGAAACTCCACGCCACTTTTCAGCAACGACTGCAAGGTTCGGCGAGATAACAGAAACCTTTAATAAATCTTCTAAAGTATGAACAAAGGCCAAGAAAACTTCGTATGTCATGTATATTCTTTGGAGTGGGAAAATTTCTTACGGCTTTTATTTTGTCGGGATCGGGACGAACGCCATTACTAGATACAAGATGGCCTAGAATCTTTACTTCTTGGGCAGCAAAAGACACTTCTTTGAATTTAATTTAAGACCAGCTTCCTGAAGACATTTTAGAACAAGTCTTAACCGTATAAGATGGTCTTCAAAAGTTTCTGAGAACACTATTATGTCATCTAGGTAACAAAGACACATAGTCCATTTAAAATGGCGTAGCAAATTGTCCATCATTCTCTCGAAGGTCGCAGGTGCATTACAGAGACCAAACGGCATGACTTTAAACTCGTATAAGCCTTCGGGGGTAATAAATGCCGTCTTTTCACGATCCGCTTCGTCTATTTCTATTTGCCAATAACCAGATCGGAGATCCATGGAAGAAAAGAACTTGGCACCTTTCAGACAGTCGAGCGTATCGTCAATACGAGGCAGAGGATAAACGTCTTTTTCGTGACGCTATTCAGCTTGCGATAATCGACGCAAAAACGCCAACTACCGTCTTTTTTCTTACGAGCACAACGGGTGATGACCAAGGACTTTCAGAGGGTTGGACGATACCTTCATCAAGCATTTTCTGAACCTCTTCATGAATGATGCGTCTTTCAGTCGGCGAGACTCTGTAGGCTCGTTGGTTGATTGAGCATGATCACCAGTAAAAATCCTGTGTTTCACATTCGTCTTCGCGGCTGTCGACTTGTCGGTCTTCGTGAAAAGCCCAGAAAATTTCCGGAGTAGTTCGGATAGCTTGTTTCTCTGTTCGTCACTTAACTCGGGTGACATCATTAACGAACAATTCATCTGTGACTCCGAAGTTTCTTGCTGGTCATCCAAGCAACCCGATGTGTCGGAAATAACACATAGAGGCCCTTCATTTAGTGGTTCAGCTTGGCCTATGCACATTCCTCTAGGGATGATTTGGTTTCGGAACTGCAGGTTGGTAACCCAGACATCACTTTTTCCGTTACGATATGTGGATACCATGGACGGTGTAGCAATATTTTTCTCGAAGAGCAAATGTTTGCTGCCGTCTAGAACTACATTTATGTCTCCTCGGGTTTGATATCCTGATACTGTTATTCTAGTTAAAGAATGAGGCTTAAGTGTATAGTCTCTGGTGGCATACAAATTCCAGGCGTCAGGCGCTGTGGAGTCTCGACAGATGTCTTCTAGAACAAGTTCATTTGTCCACAGTCTATAACGGCTTGAGACGCCTCTAAAAAGTCCCATCCTAGGATGACGTCATGGCTACAATGGGATAAAACAATAAATTCAAAAGGCAGTTCTCGATTGTTTATACGGACACGTAAAACACATTTCCCTATCGGCCGAACAAAATTTCCATCCGCAACTTTCAGCATAACGCTCTTGGCATCAGCAAACAGAACTTTCTTTAAAAATCGGCGATACTTATCGGATATGACAGAAAACGATGCCCCAGAATCTACTAGAGCACGTATCGGCTTCTTATCTATTATTACGTCTAGTTGGTTACCAGTCATCTTGGCGGTCGACGGAGGATTTCCAGTACACGCGGCCTCACCTCCTTGGAAGGTCGCTCTCTTTAGTTTTCCTCGCTCCTACGGCCTGGCGACTGACTGGATCGGCGATATGGCGACGGGGATCTGTAACGACGTATTGGGGATCGGCCTCTCGTGGGACTTGGCGTAAAACGGCGAGAAGAGTTTGGTCGGCGTATTTCTTCTTCAGTGCCAACGTCGTCGAAGTTCCGTCGGCGGTTTCGAGAGTTGTCAAAGACAGCCTTTCTCTCTCGGCAGTAGCGCATTACATGTCCAGGACGTCCGCAGTGGAAACAAACAGGTCTGTTGTCAGCCGTTCTCCACACATCTGTTTTTCTTGGTTCAGGTGGGAATTTCTGAACAGGAGCTCTGTATTTCCTGGTTACAGCGGCGTATGTTGGTCGTGGTCTAGTTTCTGTAGGTTTTGTTGACACTGGGGCCAAAACCCTTTCAACTTCGTCTTGAACGATATCTTCTAAGGATTGGGGATCGGAGTCCAAAGATTCTTGCGTCTGGTTAACTAGTCGATGGACTTCTTCTCGTACGATTGTGCGAATAAGAGAGACCAAATCAGTCTCATCCGTCAGGGATGCAACCGGTACGACGTTTGGAAGCCTTTCAAATCTCGGTCGACCAATTCTCTTCTGCTTCATATCTTCGATATAGTTGCACCATTTGATAAAACTTGCTGTGTCGTTGATTTCTCTCGTCAACAGGGCCTGATAAATATCCTCAGCAACACCTTTCATTAGGTGTGACACTTTTTCGTCTTCTCTCATCAGAGGATTTACCTCTTGGCAAAGTCCTAATACACTTTGAATGTAGGACTGTGTACTCTCGCCTGAACGCTGTGTGTGGGCTCGGCATTTTAGTTGTTCTTCTGCCCTTCTGGTATATTTTTGACGGTCACCGAAAAGTCCACTTAGTCCATTTTTAAACGCTTCCCAGGAATCTAAGGCGTCTTCGTTGTTGACATACCACTGTCTCGCAGTACCGTCAAGAAAGAAATAAACGTTAGCCAGGCACATCATGTCATCCCACTTGTTAAAGTTGGCTACTCGATCGTACTCTTTAAGCCATTTGAGAGGGTCTTCCCAGGCGCTCCTCGGAAGGTCGATGGGCTCCTCCATTGCTGTAACGAAGGTGTTACTACAGCGGGCTTGGCTTCTTGCTCGGTCGGCATTTTTGTCCTCTTCCTACTATTTTCTTTTAACAGTCCGAATTCGGGGGATAATCCTCTTAACCGGAGGCTCCTGCGAAGGTTGTCGCTATTATCCACGTTTGACGTAATAGTACCCCGCGCCTCCACCAAACTTGTCACGGAGTTCGAAAGAAGTACACAGTTCAATTAAACAAACAATTAGATTTATTCTAACGCTGGGAGCTCGATACAACACTGGACTGAGAACATGCCCAACTGGCGATGAACTCTGCTTTTATACACTTCGGAATATTCGAGAAATACCCAGTATGCACTCTAAAGAATGATCTGGATTCATCTAGAACCTAGAGAAACAATACATTAAAAACGAGAACAAAATTCCAGTCTTTGGATAAATCTGCCGGGGCCGGGATTCGAACCCGAGACCTGAGGAAGTTCAGTCCAACGCTCTGCCAACTCGGCTATCGGGACTTGTAGCAAATTATGAGTGCGGCAATATGACAGTAAATAATATAAAAAAATATTAAGAATATAACTTTAAACATATTTCTTTACACATTAGTTATTCTTTCACAATGCAGTCATTTGGATTGCTTTTGGGCAATATAGATATATACTAAATTTCAGTCTTCCTAGTGTTAATCCAATTTGTGAGTAAAATTTGTACAAATATTAAAACTGATCTCTTCAGTCATTAATTAAAACGATATTGTGAGCATATAAATAATAGACTCTGTTAATTATATATGTTTATTAAACAAAATATCACTTCATAGAGATTTTTATCAAAAATAAATCAATACATATTTACTTGATATTAATTTTGAAACTTTAGAACTAAACCAAACACAGAATTTAAATAGGAATTACTTATACATGTAAACAAAATAATTTTTCAAAATCTCTCTCTATTAACTATTAATTTAATTTTTTAGAGAAAATATTCGGAAATATGAATTTGAAAAAAATTTATATTATAATTATAAAAACTATATATTCTACATTTACCTGTTAACTCAAATTAAAATATGAAATATTGACAACTGGATTTTTTTGCTTGAAAGTATCGATTGATTTTTTTTAATTATTCGGAAGTTTGTTTCCTTGAAACGAATATATATACTTGATTGTAAACTTATTATATCATTACATTATAATGTTTATATATTAAAGTATTATAGCATTATAAAACATCATACATCTCAAACATGATTCTTCATCAGTGAAAGATTTGGGAATTTTCTGATTTATCGCTACCTAAAATTCGTGCAAAACACACAAAAAAGGATTAAAATCATTTCCTTAAAATAAATTATTTCGACCTAGTAAAACTAAGAAAGTACATAAAAATAATTATACTTTCATGCCTGGATATATCGCTACATCAGAAATACCTTAACATACTAATTAAAAATTCTAGAAACATTAGTGAATCCACGAATGTACCAATGCCATCAGAAAATCCTTTACCTAATGCTTAAAAATGATTACATTAAGGATCACGTCAACAATGATGAGCCATCAATGATACTGATAAAATTGTTACTCAGATAAAGGATTTCGCATGTCCTTTCAGTTGCAAAATACGTCAACAACCCCATAAAACTTACCTACCTTTGGTAAGTTCCAGCGTTAAAGACTCCTGTAAAATGACGCGTCGGAAGTAACGGTCGTTCGGCCGAAATTTCCAAATTATTTTGCCGCCTTGTTTTTGATTTAACGAAATATTTCTGGAGCGAAGCGTATAAATCCATGTTTATTATCAACATATAAATTCCACTAGGCGGGGCTACAGCCCAGCTTTGTTTCGCCAGTAGAGTCAGTTAAGAGCAATAAAACCACCCTTGGGCGACCCCAGGGGAGTCGTTCGCAAAAACCCATTCGCCATCTTTTATGTAGCGAGAGGCAATCAATAGGTTTTATTTCATTCCGTAATATTAGTCCAGAAAGCGAACTTGACACATATATCCCCTTACCGGCGCAGATTCGACTCTCAATTTATTAGTAATTAGCGTTTCATTGAAAAATAAGAAGTCAGAAAGAAAAAAAAATGAAGCAGCGAAGAGCATTTTCTCACACCGATAAGAAATGTCTTGAGTGATAAACGTGTGGGAAAATACGGGATATGGAGTATAAGATCATATGTAATCATGTTTAAATTTTTCTGTAGTCGTTTTATTTTAAAGTTAGTGATTTTTAGACAATTTAAGAAACTAGATTACTCCTACATTTGAGTAGGAAATGTCGATCTGAGGAGATTTTTCTCCCATATAGGAAATGTCTTAAAGAGTACATATATAAGAACATTTTCATTTTAGTAAAAGTAAATATTTGTAGCCTATTTTGAACTGATTATTATGAGTACCTAATTTGAAGTCGAAGTTTCTACCTTTTGGAAATTGACAGTTTATTTTTATTGGTAATAAAAATCTCCTCTTTTTGCTTCTATAATGCAGTTTAATTTTTTCTCTAGCTAAATTAGATGTATTTCAGCCAACATGTATTAGTTAAATGTAAGTTTTGGATTTAAATCGCAGTTTCTCAAAAAAGAATAAATTTCAACACAGAAGGAATCTTTTTTTAAAAAAAAAATTAAAACTTACTTTATAACTTTGTACATATGCATTACTATTATATGAATAGTTTAATGAGAGATTTAGTCGAAAAGAGGTCGTTTAAAATATTTTATGAATTAAAATTTACACGAATTTTTCTCATTTAGGAACTTTTGAATGTTACTTCACATTTACTTCAATTTTGGGGTGAACACATTAACCAAATTTTATTCCAAAGGCTAATCCAAATTTATTTTAAAAAAATGTTATCATTGAAATAACTATAAAATAAATAACACCAAAAATTAATACTGCACTACTTATAATGGTGTGAAAATTAAGGTAAAGTGGCTACAGCGTGTTTTATTGAGGAAAAGACAAAAGTTTAAACAAGTTTGTTAATAAAACCTCGAAAATCGACCTTTATAAAAAAGCAAGAATGCTCTAAGAGCCTGGAGTTGCAGAGTACCGTGAAAATGTTGGTGAAAGCTTTTATAATAGAAAAAGGTGGTATTGTCACAAGCTTAACAAATGCGCTGAAACAATAAAACGGACGACTACCGTGTTGCACCACATACTAATAACTGTTTAAAAATATTCCATATAAACTTGGTTATTTTTTACTCTACAGAGATAGGAAAAAGCTGTGTGAGGGGATCCACTTCTTTGAGTAGTACACTCAACACCAAAAAGTAAAATCGAAGAATTCATAATTTGGAATACTTTTTGTAAACTAAAAATGAAAATTTTAGCATTATATTTTATATAGATTCTAAGAAATTATTTAAATCATATATCGATGCAAACTTAGAATCATTATTAAGAATACTTAAACTTCGTTTAATTATGTGTTTTCATTAGGATATGAACAATATATACAGGAGAATACAAACAATATATACAGGAAATATGAACAATATATACAGGAGAATACAAACGATATATACAGGAAATATGAACAATATATACAGGAGAATACAAACAAACAACGAATTGTTGTGTAATGCATTCAATAGGAAATTTATTTTAAATCGAAACACTTCTTTTTTTCAAAGGATATCTGTTATAAGAGTGATTAAAATATAGTTAACTATGAGCTTCGTTATTTGTGGAAAGATTCAAAATAGCAATGATTTCAGCCGTGTTATTAAAGGAATTTGTATTTTAGAAAGATAATTACCGTTTTTTGTTCGCAACCGTTCAATAATAGTCTGTACAGTGTGAAAAATATGCATGTGTGATGTGCTTTTAGATCATTTTCAAATTGAGGTAAATATATAAGAATAACCTTCAACTCAACAAAATTTTTAAGTTTTAAGTGCAATCGTACAATCAATGTCAAACATTGTTAAAGCGATTAAACAAACTTAATTCAATTCTTAAAAAGTACTATTAATACAAAAAATGCCATTATTTGGAAATTTTGTTACTTATATTAATTCGATTTTAATGATGTGTGTTGGCCCTAAATATATATACCAAGACTACATATATATATATATGGATCCCTACTAAAAATGCTATAGAAATTTGAGAAAACTAAGTTGTTGCTCTTTGAAAATTTTGGTATCTTATGAAGCGCTGTCTTTATAAATTTTTTTTTACAAAATAATAAACATTTCTGGTTTAAAATTAAGCAACCTTAGGTAGCAAACAAGGTAGATTTAGTCAATATAATGCTCTCCATTGTGATTTCACTGTGAGGAATAAACGAAGATATTACATTAGTTAAATGTACATACAAATATAATGATAATATTAAGTAACTCTTATAATTCTAAAGTGGTTTTGACTGAAACTTATACAATCAATTAGGGCCAATAATCCATCAAAGTAACTAAGTAATCCGATTCAACTCATAGCAGTTAAATTATCAAGTAAAATAACAGTTATCATTGGAGGATTATTGTGATTCCTCATTATGAAGTACTATTAGTGAGCGCTGGTCCAGTTTATGTAATGGGTCACTTGATTAAGACTTCTAGGAACTCATTCTATAGCTATTTTCATCGAAACAACCACCGATCGCCACAAGGTTTCATTAACCGGCCGGCAGGAGTTACGGGATTTATTGCGTGCTTTAAAATCGGAATAATGACGTTAGAGTTATTCAGTTCAATGCGTGCTAATTTCGGTCCGATGAATTTAACAATCACTTTAATGCGCGTCAGCGAACTGGTTGGGCATTGGAAATTTGGAAATTAAATTGAAGGTTATCTGAATTTACTCGTATTTTTTGAAAGTTAACCTTATTTAGCTTAGCTCAGCATTTGAATTTGATTTCTCCATGTCAAATTTATAAAGAAGTGGTACAGCCTAAATGTGTGAATACGGAAAACGCATTTTCAGGCTGTAGATATCTATAAAAAGATTAAGTTTGCCATAAGGATCAAATTAAAAAAAAATGTTCCAACTTTATTCTGAAACTGATTAAAAATAGCGATGTAAGACAAACTGCGCTCTAAAAAGCAAGAATTAATATTTGCAGAAGTATATTTTAGTTGGTTACACCCCATATAGCTTAAATCTTTAAAGAGTTATTAACTATACCACATAGTAAAGAGCATCATGAAAATGAGGCACATGTGTTTTCATATACAGAAATACATCTTCGAAAATTAATTCCATTTATGTATTGTTTTAAAGCATGATTAGAATTAGTAATTTTACAATATTAAAACTAAGAAAAGGTAGCTTTGTGAAAATTATATATTTTGTATCATTTGACAGAAAAAGCTCATGGATATAAAAAGTATTTTTTATAGTATAATAAATTTTTAATATTTTAAAGCTGTCATAACATTTATTTTAAACTGTCATAAAATCTACTATGACATTTTACGTTGAAAACAATTTAAGAAATGTGATGTGTCGTGGTATGATACACCGAAATACTTTATCGCTATTATAATTTGTTTTCATTTAATTATTATTTTGATACTTTTTGAGATGTATTAGTTCTATGCTTTTGTATTTTAAGTATTAAGAATCATGATCCATCCTATGTATAGGTCTTTATAATTTTTATCTGCGGTTTTGTACATCATTGTGCTCGACAATAAGGATAGAACTTGAATGATCTGGCTATTCTCAAAGCATGTATGGCTCAATTCGCATGTTTATTATTACTTTCTAATTTTTGTTCATTTTAAAGGAGTATAACAACGTTTAAACAAAATGTCTGGGTTTATTATTTATTTTGTAGACATGAGGGTAAGAAAATAAAATTCATGTAATCGAAAAAGAAAGATTCCTGATCTTGTAAGATTATGGGAAAGATAGCTAAGTGAACTACCTGCTGTTCCAATACTTACAACGCCCTTGTAAATCATAGCAGAAAATTTCTTAGGACATCTTAATAAATCATTTTGTTTTTATAAGTATGCTTTTGGATAATTGAAATACTATTAGAGGGATTCTATTTTAGACTTTTTGTTTCCTTTGAATGTTTCTTCAGAAATTTGTTCCCAAAAAATTTTCATAAATAAATTTCTATAAATATTTCATTCAGGTTCAGAAGATAGTGATATATTTAAGTTTATGTTTTAATACATATTTTATTCGTTCATGTTTGATATTCTAAAAAAGTATAATTATCGACATAAAATCAAGGAAAGAAGGACAAACTTATGGCTGACTAGAATAAAAATACTATAAAAATTGATTTCTATTTTTTTAACCAGATGGAAAAATTAAGTCTTAAGTGTAGATATCTAATTAATAACTTAAATTGATTATTGGCGTGTTTTAAGCTTTAATTTTTTACTTTTCATATTTCTGATCTCTTAAAATAATTTTATTTTCATATCCTCGGACTGAATAAAAGGAGGATTAGTAATATTCGTTATAAAAATTCAAAATATACACATGAATCTGAAGTATTTATATGATATAATTTACTGCAACAACAGCAATGCGACAGATTTACCAGAATAACGCTGTATTATATTCCCCGATATTTATATGATTTAATGCTTATTGATTGATAATTTATTGCATTTAATTTTGCATATTACTTTTACATAATTTTAAACAGTAAAAAGCATTGAGTATGTTTTGTATACTTAAAATATCACGTTACACAAAAAATATATATGCAGATATAATAAACATAATTTAAAGCATCGCGTCATGTTTTTATTAAAATATATACTCAAAAATATATATTGTCTTAATGTAAAAACGTAAAAGAGAAGTTGACGAATTAATAAATATATTAAGTAATTATATTAATTTTACAAATATGAATTCACTTTCTATAAAGCTTAGTCATATAATCTTCAAAAGAATTTAATGATATTGATTTTTCTTTTATTAAAATTTAAATACTCGTATGCGTAAATATAATAATAATGAGACTGTATCAAAAAGTTATAATAAAATTTGTTTCAATTAATGTGCAATCACTTAAAAAAGAATTTTAAATTTTCCAACGTGTATCCTTCTAAAAAACTCGCAAAACTAAGAATACTTACTCATTAAAACAAAATTAAAAATTTAAAAAGTTAATAGGTTAAAAATATTTATTCAAAATAAGTATGTAATTTTTGTAAAAGAAAACAAGTGAAGGAAACATTTCACCAATAAGAGATACATAAGCAAAAATTCTTTAAAACAACATAGATATTTCTAATTCAAAATTCTGAACAAAAAAAATAGCCATTAAAAAGAATTAGATTTAAATCAGTTTTATATTTTGCTTCATCAAGCAGCTTTTATCGCAACATGATACTTCAAAAATTTTTTTTTTGAAACATATGAGTTCTAAATTTTGCAGTCTCCGAATAAATGGAAAAGCTGTCATGAAATAAATAAATTTCTTTTTGAATTATTTTTGTCTTACAGCATTAACAATTGAAAAAATCTAACTATGGAAAGAAAAAAAAATTATTATATCAAGAAAACGAGATATCACACACACATAAACAATAAGTAGAAAAGCCAATAAGAGAAGTGAAGTCATTTATTTAACAGTATCCTTCGAAATAATCATGACAACCACAAACACTAACTTTTTAAATTGAGAAATTTCCGTCATGTCTAATGATCAATGATAAAAAATTATCCCTGAAAACGAAAATTTAACTTATATACAATGAAATTTTAAAATAAGAAGAATTTATTTCTGACAAACATTCTACTGAAAAAAAAATGTTCAAATATTTCATTGATTATTGTCCATACAAATTTTGAAAGTATTTTAAAAGTTATGTTGTAGGAATTAACCACCCTCCCTGAGTAGTAGCAAAATAGTTTTGAAAGCAAATTTCGTCCCTTGAAAAGAAAGATAGTATACTCTTTAATTTATTACATTTTCATTCTACAAAAAATACGTGATCATGGTAACCTTGTGGTTATGACTACGAATTCAAGAACAGCGTATCACGGGGTAGTAGGGGGATGCAGTGTATTGGAGGCTGATGCAGTTCAACGTACCTGTTGAGAGTTCAAAGTCGCCCTGTTGACGTGGTGCGGTAGTTTGGAGAAGGGCGTGCTAGCTCAGGTGTCATACATTCACTTGACCGTAGTTCAAAATTGCGAGGTCAGTCGCCAATTGACCTCGTGTTGCTATATAGTGAGACTTTAATACTCGTATGACACTCGCTCAACAAAAATACCAGAACATATTTACATACACACGTAAAAAAAATTATTATAAACTGAATTTACATAATACATATGTATTTGGTTGTAGCATATGAAATATTTGATTTTTAAGGTCTGATATAAATAAGTATATCTTTTTATAGCACAAACTTTATTAATCAAAACAAGAACCATTAGCTTCAACACAATTTTGACAACGGGAAACAAGTTTTTTTTGACGATATCCTAAAATTCAGCAGTTTTGAAGGCGACAAACTCAATGAATACAGTTTCAGCATATCTTGGATTTAGGAAGAATTTCTCCTGTAGGAAGTTGTCCAGATGTTTGAAAAAGTGATAATCTGTATGTTAGAGGTCAGGTGAATGTGATGATGTTTCGTAGCCCAACGCGTGCAACTTTTGACGAGTGATCATTAAAACATGCGGTCCAGCATTGTCGTGGCGAAGAATTGGGCCTCACCTATTGACTAAAGCCATCTGTTTACGTACAAGTTTCTGGATTATTGCGTTGATTTCATTACAATACTTATCCACTGTGAGGGTTTCGCTTGATTTTAGAAATCTGTAGCACAGGGGTGGGAAGACTTTTCCAGGGTGCGGACTACTAATTTGTTCAAGGTGTTGTGGTTCACCCAGTGTCAGTGCTGAACACAAGGGGGGGATCCATTGGTTCGTACCCTCACCAATAGCCCTTGGTTTTTTTCCGATAGTTTATAATCCCATGCATATAGTAAGTAAAATTTAATTAAGTGTTTGCTATTAATGTTTTTTTATTAATCAATGTTAATTATTTATTTAGTAATTTACTTTTCACTGTTTATTGTTCCCGATAATCTGAAAAATTAAAAAAAAATATGTTTGGTTGCGTATTGGTGTATGATACGAGAATGGTAGACCTTCATTCCTCGCTCCACTTCCCCCCTTTGAAAAATTCTTGTGTGTGCCGTTTCCCAATATCGTAAGTGGGGTGAGGTAAGGAAAAGGTGAACAATATTTATTATAATTAAATAGTTTAAATAATAAATACGGAATATATGTATATGTACTCACCTAAACAACTAAAATAAAAAAAATCCTAACACTTTTAAAACCACGTTTAAAGCAAAACGTAAGGTACACAAACATAATAATTAATCACAAATATAATAGCATCAATGATTCTTTTATTATTCAACAATCGAAATGCACTAAAAAATAAAACATTTTTATCTATAGTTAGTTTTTGAAGTTATAGTCAGTAAGAGACTTAGTCTGTATACTGACATCTAGTCTAGAATATTTTCGTATATAATTACTAACTGCTAAAATCTTCAGGCAGTCACCCCAAAATATCTTGACGGTCCACCGGTCGATCGCGATCGATGTAATGCTCACACCAGCTGTAGCGGATTAAACCAAGCGAAAACCACCAAGCAGTCACCATAACGTTTTTTTAATGGAGTTTTGGTTTCGGGAAGCCTTGTGGAGCTTTGTCAGCATCCATCCAGCTACTACGCTGAGAGTCACGGATTGTCATACAGAATCCACTTTTCGTCACATTTCACAGTTCGATTTAGAATCGGATCGTTTTGGTTGTGAAGGAGAAGTGCAGAAGATGTTTCAAAAGGTTTATTTTCGTTCCTTTCATGAGGAACCCATTTATTCATTTTTTTTAAACTTTGCCAATCATTTTTAGGTAATGGGAAAGGATTGCGAGAGTATCGTCCAGTTCTTCTCCTTAGTATCTAACAGTATTACCGGGATTTTGTTCAACTATCGCTCGTAAGACTTCGTTTTCTACAACTGTCTCCTGCCTGCCAAGGGCTTCATTTGGGAGATTCTGATCATCAGATTCGAACTTAGTGTACCCACGTTGAATGGTAAATTCACCTACTGAGTCGTCCCCAAATGCGGCATTAACGTTTTTGGCAGCTGCTGCAGCATTATGATCATTCTTCCACTCTTACAAAAATAATTCTCCAAAATCTTGATAATTCATCTTATGATTAAACATAGACAATTATAGAAGAAAAAATACAATATTTTTAATTAAAACATATCAAGTGAGATAAAGCAAGAGAGAGATTTTCCTTTAAAATTATGTATAATATATTTTATATGAAATATATATGAATATATAAAAAAAAGTTTTAATAGAAAAAAAAGTCTCAAAAACCTTATGGGGGAAATCAAACATTTCATATGTTACAACCTAAGAGTAATAATTTCTAGATAACCTTATAAGTTTATAGTTGAGAAATATTAAATAACTTTTAAATTATAAGTTTATGTAGCAAGCACTATTTACAAAATAGTAATCACACACACGCGAGCATGTATATATAATGCAACTTTATATAAAATTAAATGATAAGAAAAGTTCCTTAATTTCTCAAGTTTACTCAACCTATTTTTTTAATAAACATGGATTTAGTTCATAACGTGAATTTTAATAGAGATGGAAAATTGTAATATATTTAAAATGATGGTGCTAAAAATTAAAAATTCAAACGCACGTACATGTTAAACAGTTAAATGATGTTCAACAAGGAATAAAACAAATTATATTGTAATAATTTTTAAAAATAGATCAATTTACTTTAAACACAAATTCGTTGAATTTGCGTAACATATGTAGTTTTAACGAACAATTAAATTGTGTATTATAAAAGAAGGGAAGCAAAAACTTTAATATATATTCCGAAACAAATATAAATTTCGTGAACATATTAGGAACTAAATTGGATGAATTTCGAGTTTCTTTTGGAATATTTAATTCCCAGTTAATCAGTTTGAAACAACGTTTAATCCGGAATAAAATAAAAATCCCAATGATACATAAAAAAACTAACAAAAATAGAATTCACTGTGGTCTTAACCGTATCGTGAAAGCAATAAGCATCCCTTAGCTCCTAGTATAGAGTTTCGATATCTTTTGGAAACAAGAAGGTCTCCAGGGCTATTATTTCAAGCGATCAATCCGTGTAACCATCGACAACAGCTAAACAGGAAATCCTTTTCTTTTGTAGGACTTTTGATTTCGATTTTTAGGTTTGAAAACGAAAACGAGCCCATTGTTAAGAGAGTAGGCCCATTGGTAGTATTTGAAGAATTGAATTTCTTCTTTCCTTTTCTTTTCTTTTTGTTTTCCATCATATACTGTAGAATGATATCGTATATTTGGAAGAAATCATATTTTTCAGAAGAAAAAGTTTATTTTTGCTTGTGTAGAATCACCAAATCCATGTTAAATTGGACTGCATGGACTATAAGCCTTTTAAATTAAACGAATCTTCAAGCTTAACTTACAGATAGAATAAAACGATAAATCATCTTCTAACGATTCATTCTATTCAAAATGAGAGAACAGTTTTTAATACTCCATGTCCAGAAAATTTAAAAAGGTTTTTAATGTAAAAGATTTTTTGATTTAAGTAATATTTGTCTACTTTGATTATTAAATTCATTTTCATGGGAAATAAACTTAAGCAATTAAGTAAGAAAACTATATATCTCCTCTCAAAGAAAAAAACATTTGATAAGTAAATTTAAAAAAAAATATTTTCTTTCTTCATTTTCTTTTTGGTATGTTTTATATCAGGGTTGAGTAGACTTTTCAAGGGTACTGGTTACTTCTAATTTTTTCAAGATGTTGTGGTCTACCCAGTAGCGTAGGTGTAACGAGATAAGAAAAAGTTCTACAATATATTTATTATAACCTAATAATATACATACAAATATGTTCTTACCTACATAACTACAATAAAAAAATTGCTCTTTTAAAACCACGTTGCACGTCATGCATAATAATAGACACATATATAATAACATTTATTATCAAACAAAGTACATATTAAAAATAAAACATTTCCGTCTGCAATTAGTTCTTGTAGTTATATAGTCATCGAAGACTTGTCTGCATACTGTCTGCCTACCTTGAATATCTCGGTATATAATTATTAACGGATATATAATTATTAACGGATCTTATGCCCTTCACTCAAGATGGAACTCGTAATTTTTAACCATGATCAAGTGACGAGGATGACACCTGAACTTGCACCCCACTCCCCTAACTTCCCCGCCACGTGAATATGAGTACTTTGAACCACGACTGCTCTACTACTGCGGCCCCAGGCTACTACAGCCCAAAAAATATTAGCAAGCAGATAATATAAACATTTTTTTTAAAGTCAATTCCTACTTAGGTCAACAAAGATAAATTTTATTTCACTTTATTAAATGAAATCAATGAAATAATATATTCGAAAAAATTATATTAACATCAAGTGTCATTCACTACAAGTAAAACAAATATACTTGAAGCCAAGCAAAAATTCGTTATATATATATATATATATATATATATATATATATATATATATATATATATATATATATATATATAACGAGAGAGTGAACTAATAGGTGATTGTGAAAAAAGAGTAAGAAAAAAGTCTTGAGAGAGATTTTATGAAGTTTATAATTGTTGAGTGTTTACCAGATTTGAAGTTATTGAATAATTCTTCAAAAAATGGTTCTTACACTTGTACTTCTAAAATCACATCTCATGGAAGAATTCAGAATTCTTTAAACTTTGAATAAAAAAAAAATAATAACACCAGAATTTTTAAAGTTCTCAGGGACTTACTATTACATTAAGAGACTACCATTTCTAATCAATATTGCACGACATTAAGTAAGTGATAGAAGACCATTCCGTTATGTTCTGTTTACTTTACTTAAGTTAGCCCAAGACAAAAAGGAAGGAAAACAGTCAGGAAGTAATAAAACTAGTTCTGCATCTGCATGAATTCCTTGCATCAGAATCACGGCTTTTTGAAAAGAACAAACCATTTTGACGACTCTCTCGCTATCATTTACCTTCTTGTTCGTCGAGCCCTTCTAGTGGCTGAGCTTTTAGAGCTCAGACATTCTGCACCAATCAGACATCGTAAAGATGTTTCCTGACCGAAGAAAAAAAAGCTAGCTTTATTTAGGATGTGTGGAAAATTTATGCTTTGATGGTAACGAAAACAAAAGAAAAGTACCTCAGGCACTAGGTATTTTTCTCCGGCAAAGTTGTTGAGTACTAAGAAAAACGAGGACAAATGGTTGCCAGAGACTTGCGGTTATTGAGGCAACTATGATATTGACCTTTTCCTCACATGAACACTCTTTCTCTTTCAGAAGTATAATTTCATATTTCAAAGAAGAAATAAATCAAATCTAGATTATTTTAAGATAACTCGGTTTTATTATAATGCATTTAATATATATATATATATATATATATATATATATATATATATATATATATATGTATATGTATATATAATTTATGTAATTTATTTTATATACAAGATCTGTCCTAAGTCAGTACTGTTTATAATACTACAGCATTCATATATTTGTATATTTTTTAAAAATTCTATTATTTTTTAATGTTTAATATATCTTTTCTACATTCTAATATCTGGTTTATTTTACAATTTCTGTTTTTGTTTACTTCAGTTATTCAGTTATAATGATTCATGTGTCTCTATGGTACAGAATATTAACTATATATATATATATATATATATATATATATATATGAGGGAGCGAGAGTTATACTCTAACGACGCACTATAGATCAACTCAAGGACTATTGGTAATGGAACTCGTAATCTTGAACTCGGCCAAGTGATTAGGAAGACACCTGAGCTCTGGCACAGTCCTCTCATAGCTACTACACCACATCAACGGGAAGACATAAAACCTCGACACTCAACATGCATATATACGTGGTGGGTTGTATATATATACAATCAGGAACATTGAAAATAGCGACCCAAGAAGAAAACATCGGATTGAAATAAAATTTAATACACATAAAATGACACATATGAGAGATTCACTTGATCTCAAAAACAAGACAATTAAACGAATACAGGGTGTGCAACGACACAAATACTGGGAAACTTCAATTGCGTGTTGGACCACCTCCAGCTGCAATACATGCCGCCACACGGTCCGGCATTGAGTTGATTAAACACCTTATGTTGTCCTGAGGAAGATGGGCCCACAAATCTTGAACAGCCAACTCTAAATCATGTACAGAGTGACACGATGGCATCTGCCGTTTTAGCTGATCCCACACCTGCTCTACAGGGGACAAATCGGGGGAGCGGGCCGGCCATGGAAACGTCTGAAAATGACGTATGAAGTCTTGAGCAACTCTTGCTGTATGCGGACGAGCATTATCTTGCTGGAAAATTGTTCCTGGGAGACCATCTAGGAAAGGTTCTACATGGGGTCGAAGAATATCATCAACTTAACGTTGGCCAGTTAAGGTTCCACGCATCACAATTAAAGTGGACCGGCTATCATATGTTATGGCCCCCCAAACCATTACACCAGCTGTACGGGCAGTGTAACGTAGAACAGTGTGGGGGGATTTTACCGCTCACCAGGGCGCCTCCACACTCGTACACGGTTATCATCTGTCCCCAAAACAAAGCGGGATTGATCACTAAACACAACATTTTGCCAATTTGTGACATTCCACATTGATCAGGCTTGGCACCACTGTAGACGCAGTTTCCGATGTTCCGGTGTTAAAGGTGGTGCACGGAAAGGGCGCTTGGATTTAAAATTTGCTTCGGCAAGGTGTCTGGAAATTGTTTGTGGAACAATTGCTAGGCCTACGTCTGCTGGTATCGTTGAACGAGTCACTGTGGGGTCCACAAGTGCTTGCCGCACGATCCTTCGATCCTCTCTACTTGTGGTCTTCCTACTCGCTCCAGACCCGGTTTTTTGCGCGTGGGTACCTTCTCGTGTCCACTGCTCCCAACAATTTCTAACGGCACACTCCGAATGGTCCACCTGGCCAGCAATACGGCGCGTCGTCCAGCCTGCAGTTTTCATCACGATGATCAGGCCCAAACTCGCTTAACTGTGAGAAATGTCTTCTAGCGCGTTTACCTGACATGTTTCGCTTACCAAAGTCTTCCTACAATCGGCGGGTACGTCATGTTTATGAATCTTCGAATTTGCGCTGGCTTACATAGCAGCCTCTTCCTGATTGTAGCGCCACCCCGGCGTGTATGAGCATGCGTATTGGCACAAAACTTGGATCATTTGCATATCACATTACGCTGTACTTATTTGCAAAGTTTCGCGATTGTACTTAGCTTCCTTCTTGGGTCGCTATTTTCAATGTTCCTGAGTGTATATTAATCTTTAGTATTCAAATTATATATATATATATATATATATATATATATATATATATATATATATATATATATATATATAAATAAAGGAGAAAAGCGACTCACTCACTGACTAACTAATCACGATATCTCCGGAACTATTAAACGTACAAATTTGAAATTTGGTAGGCATGTTCCCTTCATGGAGTAGACGTCAGCTAAGAACGGATTTTGCAAAGTTCGAAACCCAAGGGGCGTTATAGATAATTATTTCCATTATTAAACTATTAGATGCACAGTCTTGAGACTTGGTACACATATTTCTTTCATAAAGTAGAGATTCCCTACATAATGATTTTTACGAAAATCGACCTCAATTGGGCGTTGAGGCGCTTAAGGGGCGCTAAGCATAATTATTTCCATTTTTAAGCTGTTAGACGTGCAGTCTTGGAATTTGGTAAGCTGATTCCTTTTATAGAGTACATATCCGCTACAAAATGGGTTTTGTGAAAATTGACCCCCAAGTTGCGTTTTGGAGAATTAAGGGGCGTTATAGGCAATTAACTCCTTTTTTAAACTATTAGACGTAAAATCTTGAAATTGAGTAAGCAGATTCCATTCATTGAGTACAGATCCGCTATAAGATGGGTTTTTGTGAAAATTGCTTCCTAAGTAGCGTTGCAGGGGTTAAAGGGCATTATAGATAATTATTTCTATTTTTAAACTATTAGACGTACAGTCTTGAAATTTGATAAGCGAATTCCTTTCATGTAGTACATATCCGCTACAAAATGGGTTTGGGGAAAATCGAACCCCAAGTGGCGTTGTGGAGAACTAAGTGGCGTTATAGACAATTAACTCCTTTTTTAAACTACTATACGTAAAACCTTGAAATTGAGTAAGGTGATGCCATTCATGAAGTAGAGATCCACTATAAGATGGGTTTTGTGAAAATCGTTTCCCAAGTGACGTTGTAGGGGATTAAGGGGCGTTGTAGATAATTATTTTGATTCTTAAACTATTAGACGTACAGTTTTGAAATTTGGTAATCGGATTCTTTTAATGGCGTAGAGACGCACTACAAAATAGTTTTGGGGAAAATTGTTTCCCAAGGGTCACTGAGGGGGGATTAAGTGGTGTAATAGATAAATATTTCCACTTTTCAACTAATAAACCCACCTGCTTGAAAATTAGAAAGTATGTTCCGTTCATGGAATAGAGTTCCTTTTACAAAGAGTTTGGCGAAAACGGACCCCCAAAGGAGTGCGGTTGAGTGGGATTAAGGCGTGTTGTAGAAAAAATCCTGTTTTTGAGTTTAACCCATTTTCTTGAAATTTGTTGAGAACGTTTCTTTAGTTGAATAGAGTTCCACTAAGAATGGATTTTACGGAAATCAACTCCAGGGGGAGTAGGGAGAGTTATTGGGCGTATTGATAGACAAAATTTCTGTTTTAGAACTGCTATAATAATAAAATTTGGTTTGCATGCTTCTTTTGTTGAATTGGAATCCGCTAAGAATGCTCTCAACGAGGTATTGATGATAAAAATTCCATTTTTTGCTCTGTTAGATTTAGACTTGAAATTTAGCACGCATGTTTATTTTATGGAGTAAAGATCTACTGAAAGTTGCTTTGGTGTAAATCCACTCGATTATTAGGTTAAGTGAGCGCAAAAACTCTTTCTACTTCTATTTTATATATAAATAGAAATTAGATATTTTAATTTATGTTCTTTTTATATCAAGGGGCGAGAGTTACAGCTATAAATTTATTTTTCAATAGAATCGAATTCTTAATGCTAGATATCAATAATTCATATATATGTAAACAGTATACATTTATACTACATCGTTAAATACCCAGTGAAGTGGGTAGGTAACGGCTAGTGTATATATATATATATATAAACTGCTGTTTGTAAAAAATGCAACTCCATGAAGGAATCAGAATTAAATGAAATTTTGTGCACAAACGACTTGTATTAGTACAAATAAATGACACAATTTTTAAGGCAAAAAAAAAATATTAAGTGTCCGCAATCAGTATTTGGTGTGGCCACCATGCGCTGCAATAAGTGCTGTTATACGACGTGGCATGGAGTCAAACAGATTTTGAATGTATGCTTGTGGAAGAGAATTCCATATTGCTTGTATCCGCAACAAAAGTTCGTCTTGTGACTCTGCAGGACTTGGATCACGAGTGAGATGCGAACCAACCAAATCCCACTCGTGCTCAATAAGCAACATATCCGTTAAATAATAAGGCCAAGGAAGAAGTTGCATGTGTCGGGATGAATATAAGTCTCAAACAGTCTTTGCAACACGTCTGCGTGCATTATCCTGCTGAAAGATAGCTCCAGGGATGCCTTAAGGGAAGGGAACTATTTCGGGCTGTAGTACTTCACGGGCGTACCTGTTGCTATTGAGATTACCCTCAATTCGTAGCAAATTGGATCGTCCATGTTACGAAATCGCACCACAAACCATAACTCTGGGTGTTAGGCCACTATGACGTTCGATAATTCACTCGGGAAGGCAGCGTTCACCGGCAGAGCGTCTAACACGAATGCGGCCATCATGGTCCCACAAATTGAAGCGTGATTCATCTGAAAAGACAACTTGGTGCCAATTAGCTTGCCAGGCTCTGTGCTCGTGAGCCCTTTGCAGATGCAGCCGTTCATGGTTTACTGTGAGGGGATCCTGTATAAAAGCACCTTTGCGCGCTATCTACGGTGCAGCGGAAGTCGACGAATTGACTGAGCCGACATTAGTACACCTATAGCAATAGACGAACATGCTGCCAACTCCCGGAAGGAAACTATACGGTCATTCACCGCCATGCGAAGCAGGTGTTGATCGTCACGGTCTGACGTCCCCTTCCATCTTCCACTGCCAGTTTTTCGAGTTGTTCGGTGATCGTCGGTTCAGTGCTTCCAAACTCGCTTCACTATGAAACTGTTCCGCTGCACACGAGCTTCTATAGCGCGATAGGAAAATTCTCCTTTTCGAAGGTCGATAATCCTCCCCCGTTAAAACTCCATATATAGTTAGAATTTATCTTTATTTCGTCGTGGAGGCATACTTAGACCTCACTAAACACACGCCACTAACAAATAATCATTAATTTTTTTCAACGCCCCGCTACAGCCCTCTATTTTTACGCTTTCATCATCAGTTCAGAGGATGCTGCTCACGCCACGCATGCGCGGTGGATCTGAAACTTTACTATTTTACGAAACATACTATAATTGATATTTGCTGCAAAGTTCATTTAATTCTGATGATTCCTTCATCGTGTTGCACTTTTTACAAACAGCAGAGCATATCTGCATGTGTATTTCTACTTTTGTAGACACTTCATTAAAACGTCTAATAAAATTTGGAGGACTAAAAATAACAGAAAATACATAAACACCAAAATACATTATAGAAGTTTTAAGATGAATTTGACAAAAAAGAAACTTTTCAAGAAACACACAGTTTCTCAGACTTCAAAAAATACATTCAAGTTCAAAAAGGATTAATTATAGAGGTACATGGCATTATTTTGCTAATAACGATATTCAAATTGAAACGCGCACGGACACACATATACACATTATGTCAAAGAGAGCATTTTCTAGTTAATTAAATTCTATTTTTTTATTCAGGAGAAGGTTTGGGATGCTTATATAAACACTTTTGAAAGGATTTTTTAATTTTTTAAAAAAAAATATAACAATCATAAGACTGGCGTAATTAGAATAGGAGCATTTAATAGTGTATATGAGGCCAAGTAGTTATGAAATCTAACGACAATTTCTTTTTCAAGTAATGAATAGTCATATTTTATTTAAAAAAGAATGTGGTCATTTATTTAATGTGCATGATGAAAAAAATAATATCCTTCTAAATTAGTGGCTTGCTTAGTTTTGCTTAAGTTGCATTATGCATCACAGAGAAGCTTTCAAAACGTGATTTCAATCTGTGTTCTCTAATAATAACTCTTAATAGAAAATGGTGGAATTCAATTCATTACCAATTCATGGTAATAAAAGCAATGTAACAATTTTACATTTGTATTAAACTCTTCATTTATTTGTATTAAATTGTCATAAAACCTCGATACATGAAAAAACCCTTTCTGATATATACGTGAAAAACATTTTCTTTATTCTAAGGGTTTTATGTAACTAACAATTGCAAATGTATTACCAATTGACTTACTAATTAAATAAAATTACAAAATATTTTAGAAGATGCAGTCCTATTGATTATTCACGATGAAATATTTGGAAGAATTTATTTGATTTCCGACGTTCAAAATAAATCCTATTTAATTAATTTTCTGGGGTAGTTTTCAGGTGTTGAAATATTCACACCCAGTGATTTATATAGTTATTCCGATGTTGATAAAATTCTACGGAATTTTACTTCTAATTATCGTGGAAGCAGAAAAAAAATCGTTATGTATATCTAAATTAAGTATTTTAACGCAATTTTTCGTTAACATGATAAAGTGCCTTAAGGTACATTTTCTAATTTTTAGACCTTGTGAAATAAAGCATAGTGTAAGAATTAAATTGAATCCTTTATAAAACTATTCTCTATTAATAGTTTAACACAATCTTTTTCTTTTATTTAAACTTTCCTTATGGATGATAAAAGTATTTAATCTAATTAATTAGTGAAGCCAGTTTTTGACAAGAAAAATTATTTTTGCTCCCAAAATAAATTAACTAATGAAATTAATTTTGACTACAATTAAAATAACTTTTTACAACAGTTGTCAACTGCAAATAAACAGCAAAGTATTTGATAAAAATTGCTTTATATATAACATGATAAAAATTATTAAATATCAAAAAATAAATCTAGTTTGTCTATTTTTGAAGTGAATTAAAAATAATAAAGTACTTGAATCTCCGTTTTGAAATTTAGTAAAAATATAATGAATAATAATAGTATTACATAAGAAATAAAAAAAGGTAATTTTGATGCTGTTTTTTATTACATCAATATTTCATGAATATATTTTCCTCATTAATTTATGTGGGAACCATAAATACTTATATATCTTAATATTTTTAAAGACAACACACACATACTTTTTAAAATATTAACCTAAAAATTTAAGGAAATTTTTATTTATTGTGGTTTTTACGTTTTACTAGTAGAAAATAGTAAAACGTTTGAGTATTACATGTTTCAATAATAATAAATTTAAAATAAGCTGTATGAAAACCTTTTTGCTTTGAAATATATTCTATCCTAATGAATAATCCTTCGCAGGAAAATTCATTTACAAAATTTCCTTTAAATTTACCAAGCAAATTAATAATTCTGAATGCATGTTCGTAAACAACCTTAGGTTGAACAAATTTGATCTGAATAGCTAAAACAATTGTCTTTTAGCTATTCAGATCTAATTTGCTCTGTAAGGAAATTGCATTAAAGGCAAATGGTGTTTAAATTTTGTTAGTCTAAATCATTCTACTTTTAATTTTCTGGCAGTGAGTGATTTCTCATAATTTAAATGCATTACAATTTTATTTTAAATAAAATAAAATATATGCACATTATTTTTAAAATGATATTTACCACCGTAAAATTTAATTTTTGATTTATTTTAATGTCCTATTAATTAAATTAGGCTAGAATTTTTCGATCATCATTTGATGTATAGGTTTAAACATAGGGAAATATTTTCATAATACTCATCTACTTTTAATAAATATATTTTAGATTTGTGTTCTCTCCGTATATATCTTTAATAATACAAAATATGAGAATTATAAAGGCTTAGGAATTATCCTTACAAACTTTGAATTTAAGAAAAGGCGTTCATTATGAAAATCATTTACAACATTTGAAACATATTATTAAACTATTTGTAGCAATACTCAACATTATCTTCCTCTTTTTTGAATCTTATAATCTTCTAGATATACTAGGCTCCATTAAAATATAGATTATAGAAAAGTTTTACTTCCTACAATCCATCACTAAATTTGAAGTATCCACCAACGATTTTAAATATTTCGCTTAATTCCATTCACCATGGAAACACCAAGTTTCCATTTTAAATTACTTCGCTCTAATGATTCATTTAACTTGCTTGAATTGAGCTGTGATTCACAGACTGTGGGATTATGAGTTTGATTGAAATTAAAGTAATAGGCGAGTCTCTCTATGCTTTAAAAATGCTTGGCATTCGATTTAGTGTTCTCACTCACTTCCCGCATAATTGCATTTCTTTATTAAACAAGGAACATACTAAATGGTTTATAAACAGCATATTATGTTCATAATTTTTAATGGCCTTTGAAGCTTCCAGCAATTAATGATATTTAAATTTTAGTGGAAAGTTTCAGGATGAAATACGTAATACTTTGTTTCAATTGAATATAAGCAATACACAATGAAAACCATTTAACACCAAACTGAGAGGACTAAAATATTTTTTTCGGTTAAAAGACATTGCAATAAAGCCCACATATATTTAACAAAATTAAACTTATTAGAGAGCATTTTATGTGTATATATGAATACATGCATGTATTAAAATGTTTTTTTAGTTAGCAATACCATAGTTATCTCTTTACAGATTTCCGTTTTCGTCTGTCTTTGATTAACAGCTTTAAGAAGCTCCATCTTCATTCTAAGGGAAATAACACGTTTTTTTCTCCTGAGATCTTTGTAGAGGGGAAGCGCGAGCCAAACTCACTGTTTTTACTCACACTGCGATGTACTCGTAACCGAATTCCATAGCCAACTTATGAAAGATGAGATATATTTGTAAGGTGTTTGTAGGAATGGAGGATGAAAATAGCTTTGATAAACAAAATTAGTTCGTGTCACAGGCTATTCCGAGGGTATTTCAAAGCCATGCTTGCTTCCTGTCTACACAACATATGAATCCACCTCTCTTTTCTTTTACACCCCTCCTAAATCTCGCCTGGGCGGCTTATGTTTTCCATATTTCGTTTTTTCCCAGAAGGAAAATCTTTTCGTGTTAAGCGTTTTTTATTTCGTGTTAAGAGAAATAAAATACATGGAAATACGTAGTAGTTTGTCGGGACCGTTGTATGATTTCGTGTTAACCGATATTTCGTCTAAAGCGTTTTCGCGTTAAACACATTTCACTGTATACCTTTTTTAAAAAGAAAAATGACAGTTCCAATTTTAATAGCTTATGCATCCTCAAGTGAACATTTTTATCCAAGGTAATGTACGCGTAAGCAAATGAATTTGTTACATTAATTTTTTTTAAAAAATCAGGGGGAAAGAGTGCATTCATTTCCAACTTGTTACTTTTAATATGAATCTATAAGAAAGATAATGCAATATATAATTTAATCATATATTAATGATTTCAACTTAAAAAGTAAAATATAATTTTAATAACTAATATTATTTTAATAACTAATAATAATAAATAGTATTTTAATAACTAATATCTTGAACTTTTTTCTAAAAAATAATGCAATAATTTAATGCTTTGTCATACTTTTGCATTAATGATCAGTTTTTCATTTAGTAAATAGTCTAGAGTTTATAGAGCAAGGTGTTTACACTTACCTGTGCATGCTTTTACTGCTGCTTCTGATTACTATATTATAAGACAATTTGTAAAAATGTGAGTAATGTTTTTCCAATTTCCGTTCCATAATCTCAGATTCGAATCTCAAATTATTTGGACCCGACTCGTGGGCGTTTTGTCATCTGCAAGGTGGCAAAACATTAAATGCAAATAAAAACGTGTTATAAATATACAACTAAAGATGAAAGTGATTAGATGTATATATGTTCATGCGATCAGTTTGAGAGATATGCATATCCACGAGATAGGGCTCGGATTTATTAATTTATTTCATTATTTTTATTAGAAGTATATATTTAATCTTTATTTTACTGCGGTAAAGAGTACCATGTTTTTGATTTTTAATAAATTATTTTTTTTTTAAATTAAATCCTGATCTCGTTACAAACACTCTCGTAGAGATCATATATGGAAAATCATATAAGAATTGATGCAGTTTTTCTCCTGTAGATTCTACTATGACTATTAAATTCTTACATACCTAGAGATTTTCTTTGGTGAAAGATTTAGTTTTAGGAAAAATAATTATGTGTGTGTGTGTGATCTGTACTGACCCTTTTTATATTTCTTATTCATTCTTTAGAAGAAATTTTAATTCCTAATGAATATTAACATGTTTAATCAGGGAAGATATAAATTTAAAGCCTTTATATAAAAAACATATATTTTGAAATTGAGTAATGTATTATGAGTTAGAGTCATCAGTCCTCCTTTTGTATGAATCAGACTATATTTTAAAAATTGAAAAAAAAGAAAGAAATAGTAATGGGGGAAGGGGCTACAAAATTGTCTACTTAGCAATATTTTTATAAACAAACATTACTCCATTGTGTTTTGCATGCACTATTTATGATAGAATAACTGTAAAGTTATTAAAAATGCAGCTTGAGATAATTTTTTTTACTTGAATGTCATATTGAATATTTTTATTCTCTTGAAATATGTGTAACTTTACAGAAAAAATAAATATAACGAGCTAATGTTTAATCATTATATCTGTATAGCAATAAATATGCAATAAATAATTTTTAAGCTTATTGAAAGTTATTTCGGTTCTCTGTATGAAACTTTAAATAGAAATTAAGCAATAGTTGAACATCGCAGTACTCTTGTCCTTATTTATTAAAAAATTTTTGAGTGAAATTTTTTGCAATATTCTAAAGGAAATGATTGCTTATTTAAGTGAACTCACATCTCTCACATTTTAAATGAATTTTGAAATTCCTTAAGTTGAGATTTAAGGCAAGTTTTAAACACTAAAAGATTTCAATAAACTTTAGTAGATGAAAATTTTAGCTTTTTACCAATACAAACTATAGCATTTTAAAGTTTAGTTATACCATTTATTATAGATATACTTTATGTGAAAAATCTTTACATTTAAATAATTTTATTTATGGAGCATGAAAGAAACATACAATGTTAAGAAACCTGAAGAAAGCCGATAGAGGCTCGATTAAAGAATCATAATTTTCATTTTCTCAACCACAATATGATTTTAAATCATGTAATTCCTCCTATGCTCAATTATAGTCATCGTAAGTAAAACTTAAGTTTTAATTAATTCCTAATTATTTCAATATAACAGAGGATTCATCCATTTGAATATATTTTAATCGTTAGTAAAATTTTGAATTATCGTCGCACTCGAGCAACTCAGGGAATATTAGCAATAGGCATTCGAATTTGGTTTCGCAGTTGAGTACCAAAAACAAGCATTCAATATCTAAATTAGCATCAAACTTACTTAACTACAAAGCTTAGAAAGACTTCCTTTCAAGTTTAGTTTCATTCAATGTACAAAATCCCTTATTACTCTGAGCGAATCATTTTCAATGGAGTAAGAGTTATATTACGTCGAACTATAAATATGTTAGAAGGCTATTGGCGACGGACTTCGTAATTTTTTGAACCGCGGCTAAGTGAAGAAGATGACACCTGAGCTGGCACTCCCTCACCTAATTTTCACACCACACCAACGGGACTACGTCCGAGAAATTTAGTAGAATTATAACTTGAACACGTGGCTGAAAAGGAATGCAGTATGCTGCGAAGCTCACGATTTATAGTAGCCATGGTAGCCTAGTGGTCAAGGTAACTGATTTCTGGCTAGCGTGTCATGAGTGCGAGTCTAGTACCACTAAAAACCCACCATGCAGATGGGGCCGATGCGCGTTAAATATGTCACGTATAACCTCCCATTGGTGTGGCGTGAAAGTAAAGAGAGAGAGAGAAAGTGTTGCCAGCTTAGACTCTCCTCACTTAACCATGGTTCAAAATTACGAAGTCCGTTGCCGAAAGCCGTCATGTAGCTGAAAAGCGCGACGTTAATATATTCACTTACTCACTAAATTTGTATAAGGGTTTTTTTTTTTAAGATTTTTTTAATAATGTAGAGATTAAAAGAAAGTATTGGTGTTATTTAATATATACAATAATACAATATATATATATATATATATATATATATATATATATATATATATATATATATACATATATATACATAAAATTCATAAATATATTATTGTTGTTATATATAGATATATATACATATAAATATATATAAAAATTCTAATGTATTACACAAAATATATGCAAAAGATTTAAATTAATTGCTTTCATAACTTTTTAAGCTTTTCCAGTCCCTGTTTTCTGAAACAAAAATGCTTTTTGCATAAAACGCGTTTTAAATTGGTAACTTCATGCTCTGTAAATGGCGCAACCCCATTGTAAAACAATTCAAACTTTTAAACTAGTAAGCAGAAAATTAAAAAAAAAAACTTATTACTTTTTTTATATAAACCTAATAAATTGGCCAACAAAATAAAACCCCAAAACCTTTTCATCAGTTTTTGACGAAAACTCCAAGTTTTTAAGCTAATTCAGCGTTTATCAAACTGTAGGGTGAACCCCTTAAGGGGCCATGATAACTCTACGTGGGGTCGCGTGCATATAAAATACACTGGTGTGCAAAACTTAAGCAACAGGTGGGTTAGATGGCATAACTTCACGAAAAATCATCTGAGAGACATGAAATTCAGAAATGAGGGAGAGTATTATGTACGTAAAGAATGACGAAAGCATTGGTGCTGAAAAAGGAATACAATGCATACGGTATGGAAACAAACAAAAACAAGCTTTATTGAACGTATAGTATCGTGACTCATGATTGTCTATCCAACAGGAAGAATAACACGCAGATGTTCCTTAATATGGTACATGCTCTCCCCTTACTGCAATGGTTGCTTCGCACCGTCTCCGCATACTCAGAACCAGCTAGTGCAACATTTCTTGCGGTAGGAGTGGTCATTCCTCAATCAGCATCTGTTTGAGTTGTTGTGTGCTCTCCGGATGATGTAAGCGTGCTGCAATTCGTCTCCCCAAAGAATCCCACACATGTTCGAAGGGATTTAAATCTGGGGAGTACGCTGGCCGATCCATTCGAGTGATATCTTCACTTTCCAGCAGCTCCTCAACAGCAAGAATCCGATGTGGCCGTGCACTGTCATCCATAAAAATGAAGTCTGGGTCAATGGCACCTCGGAACAGATTCACATGCGGAAGAAGCACCTCCTCAGAATAACGATCCCCGGTTACAGAACCTCTGTCGAAAATGTGGAGCTCAGTTCGCCCGTTCAGTATAATGCCTCTCCAGACAAGAACTCCATGACCACCATAATGGTGTCTTTTCTTGGTGTTACTGGGATAAAACCGGGTCCCGATCTCTCTCCAAATCAAAACGCGTTGAGAATCGCTTCTGGTACTGAACCGACTCTCATCCGTAAAGAGGACACGACTCCATTGATCCGTTGACCAGTTTTTGTGCTCATTGCCCCACTGTAAACGGTGGTGTCGGTGGCCGACTTTCAACGGGAGGCAGCGTTCAGGACGGCGGGCGAATAGGCCCCCTTTGTGAAGGCGTCTGTACACAGTAAACCGCGACACTTGTCGCCCCGTTGCTGTACAGAATTGCAGAGCAATGACACTTGCTGACTTCTGTTGGCCTTTTTTTCGCCTGCAGGATGATATATCGGTGATTCCCCGCAGTTATCTCCCTCGGGCGGCCACCACCAACCTTTCTAACAGCTGTACCTGTGGCTTGGAACGCTTTACAAGCGCGCGAAACGACACTTTTGTTGATTCCGAACTCTGCAGCTACACTGGTAACAGTATGTCCCTCCTCCAGCTTTCCGATCATTCTTCCACGTGTGAAGTCGTTCAGGTGATTTCTTCTAGCTATATTTCACGAACTGACTTACTGGCACTTGCAGCGAATATGTTGAATTGCGTCTCCATCCTTCATTTTATTCTACTGTTGAGCAGCGCGCGCCGATATCACGCGTTTTGCGTACGCTCATGTCGCTTCTGAGGTTTCGTTCTTGATATTTGCATACTCATGACATTTCTACTGACTTACGTGTTCACTGTACTGATCTCCAGACCTCTTTTTTTGCAATTTCATGGCTACCTGCTTAATTTTTACATTGTTGCTTAATTTTGCACACCAGTGTAGTTGAAAACATAGGATTATTTAATAAATTACTAATTTACTGAAAGGAAAAAAATAAAATATATCCTGAGGTAATAAATAAATAAATAAATATACATATAATACACACACACTTATAAATGTATCAGTACCGCACATACTTGATAATTAATTTAACGATATTAAGTTAAGAACAAGTTTAATAATTACCAGTGACCCCATGCGCTTGCCATATATAAAATTCTATGCAAATTTTAATATTTATCTTCATAATTTGTACTGTTTTTTTTAAAGTCGTTTTGAAGCTTTTGTGTCAAAGTATATTATTATTGAAAACAGAACATTGTTATTGAATGGAGGGGAGTGTGATAAAAATTATGATTAAAAATTGGGTTGCAAATATTGAAAGTTTGAGAAGCACTGAGCTAGATGTATACCTTAATAAAAATCAAATATATTTAAAATGATTTTATAATTAAAATACATATTTAACATATATTTAAAAGGATTTTATAATTAAAATACATATTTAACATATATTTAAAAGGATTTTTATAATTAAAATACATATTTAATATATATTTAAAAAGAATTTTATAATTAAAATACATATTTAACATATATTTAAAATGATTTTATAATTAAAATACATATTTAACATATATTTAAAATGATTTTATAATTAAAATACATATTTAACATATATTTAAAATGATTTTATAATTAAAATACATATTTAACATATATTTAAAATAATTTTTTAATCTTATAGTGATTAAAGGGTAGCTATTTCATTTTACATGGAACTGTAATTAAATAATTAATAATGCAGCTTAAATAATCTGATTTGTATATCAAAAAATAATCTCCGAAGCATAAGTTTTGCCTTATATGATCGATACTATGCATGTGAATTTTCATCTTTAAAGCCCATATTTTATCCTCGTCATCTTTGAGAGACAAGCTGCTGTGGCAAGCAGACTACATAAGTTTGAACATTTGACGACGTTTTATCTTTTGATTTCATTTTAACAAAGCAGTACAGTGATAAATGAGCTTACTCTGGTTTAAAATATTCTGTTAACAAAAATTCAAAATAGAGAGAATGTAATGACGTGATGATGGATGGTGGGAAAACCCGTATAAAATGAAATATTTCGTAAATGTCGCTATGGACGAATAAAAATAGTTAACATTTTTTTTCAGTGATTCAAATTTTTAGTGAAGCATCGATTCCTTAGGAAATTGAAAACTAAATGAAGCAATATATGTGTAGAAACCCTCTTTTCACTCAATTTTACAATTTTTGAAATGTTTAGTGTTTCAATATCTGAACACCTGATCGAAGTTTGTTTTTTGGTTTAAATAAAGTTACAACAGTACATACTGAACCTGAATTCGGATATTTTGAGATTTTGATTATTTTGAATGTAGAAAATAAAATATTGTGCAAAGTTTCAAATATGTAAATTTCACTTTAGAATGGTTAAAAAAATTATTTTTTAAAACAGGATGTGTTGCGCCATTCTTTGCGTTACCATCAAAGGTAAATATAACAAAACTCATGCTTTTAACTTTTTTTAATTGGAAAAATAATTAAACAAATACTTTCCAGGTTTAAAGTATACATTAATCATTTGTAACAAAATATCGGGAAAAAAAATCTCAGATAACTATTCTATTTCAGATAGTTTACTTCTTTGTTATAAAAATAAACAGTTTATGAGGGGTGATGTTGCAGGAGAAAGATCATGGCACTCTGATAAAAGAGCGACGTAATTTGTGCAATAAATTACGCATTTTAAAATTTATCACTCAGCAAAGTCCAACTTTCAAACGGAGTTTATCCTTCATAATAATGAAACACAGATTACGGTTTCGAAACTTCAATATAAAAAAGCAATACATAACTTTTTTGCTATTCATTGTACTTAAATAAAAATCCAATGTTTCAAATTATAAATTGCTTGAAAAAGGGGATTTGAAGGTTGAAAATGGACGTATGATATATTTTACTTTTTTATTCACAATAAATAGTGTTATTAACAAACAGTAATTAAGTTTTAATCTGCAATTTACAGTCTGTATGTGTAGAGAGTTAAATAGAAAGGAAAGTGCTTTTATGATTGATTAAATATTAACGTCGCACTGTTCAGCTACACGAGGGCTTTTGGCGACGAACCAAGTAATTTACGACACCTGAGCTGGCACCCCCCTCTCCTAACTACCACACCACACCAACGGGAGGACGTTTCAGCTCTCGACAGATTTAACGCGCATCGCTGCCCTACATGGCGTGTCTTTAGTGGTACTGGGCTCGAACCCGTGACAAAGCAAGCCACGGTCCGATACCTATACCACTCGGCTACCGCGGCCGAAAGTGCTTTTATGATACATGACTTTGAACTATGTGTCTATAGAATAAGAAAGTTATATCAGCGTCGCACTAAAAAGCTACACGAGGGCTATTGGTGACAAACCTCGTAATTTGAACCATTCTTAAGGGACGAGGATGACACCAGAGCTGGCATTCCCTTTTCTAAATTCCATATCACACCAATGGGAGGACATTTGAGCTTCGACAGATTCAACGTGCAGTGGTCTGCAGCGGTACTAGGCTCGAACTCATGACACAACAGCCATGAGTCCTCGGCCTTGAGATATCTCTGCAAAAATCAGATGTCTTTTAAAAGATAAATAAAATGTTGACACGTATATTTTAGTGAAAGAATCAATCAAAAATGTATAAAAAACTTTTTTGACAACTATACATTTGATCTTTCATAAGTTAAAACACTTAAGGGGTGTTGGAAACCTCTCTCTCTCTCTCTCTATACTGACAATGTTAAATTGGCTGATTTCGATGTACCTTTTCTCAAAATCTGTTTTATGTACTTGCTTGAAATTTTTCATACTATTAAAGTACATCTCTCGTATTATACTAAAATGAGCTTTTAGCTAATTTTGAATTTTTTAAGAAATTATGAAATATTTTATCAAACATTGCAAAATTTGACCCATTTTTTACTTAAAAAATTTGTAAAAATTAAATTTGTGAGTGTTTTAAAAAAAGCTCATTTTAGTATATATTAGACATCATTATAAATAATTCATAAAAAATTTACATACCTGTGAGCAGTAGTTTCTCAGGAAAGGTACATCGCACATTAAAATTTACATTTTGAGATAAATTGATTTTAATGTATACAGTGAGACTTCTAATCGGCTGGGAAATAAAAAAATAAAAGGCTCAATTTAAAATAAAAGATACATGTTTTGGTTCAAATCAGTCGTTACACTATTAAGCAAAAACAAAGTAATTTGTTTACAATTTTCGCCATTAAAATGGGCGTGGACCAAATTCAACGATTATTTAAAAATACGTTTTAAGGGCTTCTAAACACCCTAGAGGTTCAAGTAAGATATTTTTAGAAAGGTTAAAATCTATACAATTTGAAAATGTAAAAATCTCAAATTGTCAAAAAAATAAGGTTTTAGCTTTCCAACACCCCTTAACTAATTTCAGAAATATTTTAACATACATTTAACTCTCCATCAATCCTTTTCATATTTTCTTTCGATACGAAGCAATTTTTTTGAAAAAATCTTGACATTTAGCAATAGTTTCCAAACATTTTTGACTTTCGGCGTCTTTTCTAAATAAAGTTTTCTGATAGCGCCATACCTAAGTTAAAGTATGTCTAATTTAATGTAATAGATTAACTATACCTAAGTTAAAGTATGTCTAATTTAATGTAATATATTAACTATACCTAAGTTAAAGTATGTCTAATTTAATGTAATAGATTAACTATACCCCTAAGTTAAAGTATGTCTAATTTAATGTAATAGATTAACTATACCTAAGTTAAAGTATGTCTAATTTAAAATGTAATAGATTAACTATACCTAAGTTAAAGTATGTCTAATTTAATGTAATAGATTAACTATACCTAAGTTAAAGTATGTCTAATTTAATGTAATAGATTAACTTGTGAATTATTCTGTGGCAAACCTGCGAAGATTACGGCTCCCCAGGGTGCCGCGACGTTTATATATGAGTAGCATTCGGAATCCTTAACATAAATTTAAAAAAAAAAAGATATTTATAATTTTTTTAGAGAAAATAAAAATGGAATTTAATATCGAATAGAAAAAAGTAACATTTTCCCTAGTTCTTTTCATTGAATAACTATTATTTAATTAATTGTATAAATACGTTACTATATTCTTTTCGTATATTGCACTTGAAGAACCAAGAAATTTATAACCAAAATTAAATAAGAATATTTACAAAGAATTTGTAAGTAAAAAAAACGTAACTTCTTTTTTATATTTTGAAAACAGGAGAACAATTCTATATTTTCAAAATAATTTTGAATATTTTCTTATTAAGTTCATAGTTTAGATAGATTAAAAAAAGATTGCTTTGTTTAACGTGAAACTGTGGTTAATTCTATGTCTATATTTTTCTTTGTTTTCCTTTTTACTCAAGCATTTTATACGGTCAAATTTAAAATGAAGTAGACTCACTGAAAAGAAAACTTAGCTGTTAAACTCCTCAATTTTTAATACTGAATCTCTTACAAAGAAGAGGATTTTGATGTCAGAGGAATTAAAATAATTTTTGAGAATATTCACGAGTTTATTCCCTTTGAAATTAAAACTATATATTTAATCTGATTTTATTTCTATGTTACAAACAACTTGTGCTAATATGAATAAACTTCTACTTACTATAGCTTGTTGCAAGTTAATTAGAAAAATTGTGTTTAAAACAACTTAAGGTATCCGACTACGTTCGGAACCGTGATTTTTTAAAAAAAACGCATAAATGGATAATTTTCATGATATTTAGTTTCACTCAGATTAGAATACATGCATAAAATTGTTTAAATGACATTTTGACAAAAAAATTATTTAAATATAATATTTTGGCAAAAAATGAACTTAGAATAATATTTTTTCCAAATGTTGTCTTTTTGTGAAAAATGGTTCGATTATAATAATATTTTGCCTGTATATAGCCCTGACCTCTCTACAGAGGTCCAACAAGAATTTTTGAAAAATTCACATTATTTTCAGTTACCACCGATTGAAATAATTATTCGCGCTTTTTTTTAAAACGGCTCCCCTCTGTTGTCGTAAAATATAAATAAAACCCACTTCTAAATTATATATTTCAAAAATTCTAGTTGAGCCTCTGAACAGAGATCTGAGCTATATACAGGCAAAATATTATTCTAATAGAAGCATTTTTCACAAAAGGAGAACATTTGGAAAAAAATTATTCTAAGTTCCTTTTTTGCCAAAATATTGTATTTAAATAAATTTCTTTGTCAAAATGTCCTTAAAACAATTTTATGCATATATTCTAATCTAAGTGACACTAAATATCATGAAAATTATCCATTTATGCGCTTTTGAAAATCACGGTTTCGAACGTGTCGCGTATACCTTAAAACAACATTTTAAACTAATTATCTCTCATTTTAATAACTCAGAAGGAATCTAATAGTATTTTTCCTAGCTTCTCATATTGCTCGGTAAATGTTATTTCTAATCGAATCATATTAATTTCATATTTTCTACAGTTTAATCACTGTAGTATTTTTCCGAACCGAAGAAAAACTATTCTTCTTATTATAAATTAAAGTAAGAAAAATTTTTAAAAAGTCAAAAAATTATGTAGTATTTATATTGAAATTTAGTTTTAAATAATTGTGTTTCTTCTGCAATGGTTGTTTCAGAATGTATCAGCAAAAATTTGAGTGATCGTTAGTGTCGTTAGTCCTTCACATGAAATGCGTAACCGTAACACATTAGAAAACTCTTTGGGGTTTAATTGGAATTCCCCTCAAGAATATAATAAATACAAATTTGTTGCTTTTCATTCATTTCTGTTTTTCCAAATGCCATTAATCTCAATTACATTAAACTCCCCTTTCCCAAATCGTAGTGTTTGTTGAATCATTAATAAAAATTTTCCGTTTAGAAAAAGATAATTGATACGTTCAAGCATTAGCTCATACACGATTGGGAATAAAAGTGCAAAAATTAAAGAATATCGATTTCACGTGAAAAGAATGTTTCAGTTCATCTCGATAAACCAGTATGGAACTGAAATCGAGGTTCTTGGGATTTCTAGAATGAGAACAAGAGACATGTTCAACTCATTACATTAAAACATTATGCTACGAATTCCTTTGTCTTATAAAAAATATTATGATTCCAATAGAAATAAGGGAGAACTTTATTTTTAAGAAAACGTTTTATTTTTTTTCAAATCAATCCAAGATCCTCATTAATTTATAAATATTATAATTATTTTTATTAACTTTATTATTATACACTGAAACTATTACTAGATATGTGTAACATATACTGGGTGTACATATATTCTTTGCTTATTTAATTTATGAAATAAATTAATCATTAAATATATTTTAGAGTTGAAAATCACTAATGAAAATTAATCAATGAAAATAATTTACTGAATACATTTTTATTGATTAAGTATATTTAACTATTTCTTTATCACATATTTTCTTGTGTGTGTTTTACGAATTTTAAAAAGATCTTCTTTCTTAAGAGGACATGGTATGATTTATAAAAAATCTTTGATTTAATGGTTGTTGCATTTTTTCACTATTTTTTAACACACATATATATATATATATATATATTCATGAAATTTTCTATAATATTTCTGGAGAGTGGTAAAAATAATTTTAAGAAGTGGCGAGTGGATGTTATTACTGTAGCGAACTAAAGATAGGGCGTGGCCGGTGATGTGATTTTCTGTGTTACGTGGAGCGTGGTCGAGTACTGTATTATCGAAGAGGCACTCATATAAATCATTACTGTATTTTATTCATATCCGGAAACAAAAATCAAGTAGGGACGGCATTACACATGACAAGAAGCAGACACAATGGCACAAACTAAGACAAAGACAAACACAGAACGCGCTGCAGCCGGCTAATTACATGATGAAGGCAAGCATACAAAAAAGAAGAGAGAGAGAGAGAGTAAGACGGGATTTCCAGAGACATCGGTTTTTATACCCGATGGTGAAGACCACGTGACATTTTTGTAATAAGAGCTCTGATTGGTTACAATGGGTGGGGAAGAGATTCATGATGTAATAATATTAGTCGATTACGATTAAGATCAGGGTGTTAATTTTCAACCAAATAATTAAAAGATTATTTTAATATTATTAAAAAAAGTTAATTATATAAAAGAATGCCAGGGAGAATTATTATATATATATATATATATATATATATATATATATATATATATATATATATATAATGAAAAACGATTTTTTGTGCTGTAAATACTATGCAAAGATAACCATTTAGTTTTAAAGGAAAAATTAACAACTTTTGAAGGGATTTTAAAATTGCTACTCCTCCTACAATAATTAACGTACACTCATGAAATTTGATTTACGTGTGCATATTAGCCTATGTATAACAAAAGTTGGTACGAGTTTTATGCTTACATGATTTCTACATGATTGAAAATACTTTTTTTTATGAATGTTTATTGAAAATTCCTTGACAAATGTGTATAAATTCTAAATGCAATTATTTGGAAAACTAAGTATTGCTTTAATTCAAAAATGCAAGCAAACGTTTCTATATGTACTAATAACAATAGGTAGAAAAATATCAGAGTATTTGCACCAATAGAAAAAAAATGCCTTAGCATTTTAAATGAATATAAACTAGTTGTTCTGAGATAAATCAGTCGAAAGTTTTTATTTGCCATTAGGATGTAAGTAAAAACGAACATAAAAGTTATCATAGCTCTGGAGTTTTTAACTTAGAGCTTTTAAATCTTTGTGAAATTATAGAAAGTTATATAAATAATAATTTGGCTAAGAAATGTGATTTGAATATTTGATCGATTTTTTTCACCCGAATCGTATTATGTCTCCTAGTTGCTTGAGTAAAAAAAAAGTTTTTATTTTCAAACTATTTATTGCTACTTTTACCTATTGAGGAGTAGTAGGGGGCACATATGATAAATTGGCTAAGAAATGATTATGTTGAGGATGAAGGTACATATGTATGTACATAGAATGACAGTAAGAAAAAGAAAGATAATTTCAATTTCATTCAGAGTACTCAAAGAAAAACCGCATTCCTATTTTCTTAAGGAGTTCGTAAAAAAACCCCTAGTTAAATTTAAAGACTTCGCATACAGCATTTTTAACTATAGAAATATTTCTCAAAAATGACAAAAAATTATATTATTTTTCAAAAAATTAAAATGATATTGTAAAAGAAAAACAGTTAAAAATTCATTCATTCGCATACAATGTATACAGTGTTCATAACAAAAAAAAGTTGTTTTTTTTAACATTCACAAAGAAGATAATAAAAATCCGACGAATGGCATAAAACGTAACAGAAAACCTTTGTTTGACATTTTTTATCTGTTGTATACTGATAACTTATTCGTATCCATCTTCTATCCACATTCTTTTTCATCTTTCTATATACTCCTTTTGGTGACATATATGGTAAAGAATGCGAACCGGATGGTTTTCCGTGACTGTGTGTGTGGTAGACATCAGTTCTGAATGTCTTCTCTACTAAATCCACTCATCCTAAGATACGAATACCGCTAAAATAATATCTCCACAGGAGGACTTTTAAAGCAAAGAAAAAGACAAAAATAAAGAGCAGTCAGTATTGTGTATTATGACAAATCGGAGAGGCAGCCGTAATCAAGGCCAATGGCACGAAGTGGTGATAAAGTCCTTTTTGGCCAGTAAATAACCTAAAGGGAAAGGTATCCGCCTTTTCAATCAGGAGAGTGTGGGTTGTAAACCGGAGAGTGCGGGACTGCCATTAGATCCCGCTTTTCTAGGGTTATTGGCAGCCCAGATCCTGTCACCATCCAATATAAACCTCCTCGTAGCCGCAAGCTCCCCCAAGCTGCGGCTATTTCGCCCAATTACATTGCCGTGACTCCTGGCTTTTCCTTTGGAGCAAAAGCTCTGAGCTGGCTCTTGCTACGTGCCTTTACCAGATCACAGGGGGATTTTAACTTCCCAGCGCTGTGATTACTGTTGGATATTAAGAACACGTATTTTAAGCGCTGTTTTAGATCGCACTTTCGCGGCAGGTAGAAGTCTGGGGAAGAGAGAGAATTTCATTGATTGAATGAGTGTCTCGGATGGCAAGGAAGGGGATTTGGGTTTTTATTGTCGCTCTGGGTTTTAACTCGTTTAAAGCAAAATTAAGTTCCCATCTGGAGTAAATTACTTTTACGCACTAAATCAGAGACGAGATTCTTAACATCGAAAGCGTGTGAAAATGAAGTTTTACTTTCATACCGGGAGAAATAAAAGAAGTTCTGCTTGATTGGGCTTTCTTAAAAATTTTTTGTTCAAATTAATTCTTAATGTGTCATCAAACACTGACGCGCTGGATATTAACAGTCACAAGAACTTAGGATTTCAGAAATCATCTAGGAAATTTCGAAAGCGTATTGTACTTAAACGAGTAATATGCATAAATAATGGGAGAAATATTTAATTCATATGATTTTTTTTCTTTTAAAATCTTTTGCTTGAAACAACTTTATTTTTTGAATCACACTGATTAATGCAGTCAATATTAAGATAAAAAAAATTTATGTACTTTTGTTTCAATGCATTAAATAAAATTCATCAGAAAAGAAGATTTATTTGTTTTTTTAATACTTTGTGCAATTTTTCAGAGAAAAGTATGAAAAAAAAAAGGGAAAATGTTAGTTACAAATATTGTAACTTTTGAAGCTACATTTTTAATATTATAACAGGCTGTATCGCAAGGCTTCCCTCTTGAAATTAATTTGGGGTATTCTTTGATGTGTGTGTTATTAGAAGTTTTAACTTCCACCTCCTTACAGAAAAAGGTAACATGTTAATAAGAGTGGTTATGCAAAGCGAAATGAAGTAGAATGAGTAATATAAAAACAAATTAAATCAATTCCTAGTTAAGTCAGCAAAGAAAATTTTTATTTTAGCTACTTTTTATTAAATAATTACAATTAATATAAATATGTATATACATGAAACAGAATCACAATATTAAGTGGCAAAATAGAAAGCAATTTTCCTTTTTCCATTCTATATATGGTTTTGGCAATATTTTTGTTTGTTACTAGTTATTCATTAATTAAAATTAATTATTCCAATAAAATAGTATAATAAAAGAAATCACATCCTCAGAAATTAGGCCATCCCAGTTGCGTTTCGAACTCGCGATCTTTGAATTAGAAGTCAAACCCGTTATCCATTGCGCTAAAGGGACACAACAAGCGATTATTCTTTTTATATATGGTGTTGCACTATTATTTTGTTTGTTACTATTTATTATTTAATTAAATAGAATTAATGAATTAATATTTGAAAAAAACTGTATTATCACCCAGTGTCATCCACTACAAGTTTAAAAAAACGTATTTGAACTTGAATGGATGAATGCAAATTGTATTTTATTAATGGTTGAAAGTTTTAAAAAGACATTATATATATATATATATATATATGTATATATATATATATATATATATATATATATATATATATATATATATATATATATATAGGGATAGTGTGAATAAATCGTAGGAATTGAAAAAAGGAGGATAGTAACAGTGAAGTACTGATAGTTCAAAGACTGTTACATTTAAGGAGTCAAGAGGCTTATTTGAACTGAATCTAATGGACCTACCAGGACAACTCAACCCATCTCCCGCATAGGAACTTTGACTTCTACTTTCGCCGGACTTAAAGAAGACACGTGTACTCACTCGCTGCTGATCAACACTGAAAGAGCTCTCGTTTTCTGTCATGGCTTGGAGAGTGCAGGCTACTTTACTGAATATTGAAATAAAATATAATAGGACAAACGGCTGCCCGTTGCATTTCTCCTGTCAATCCAAGAATTTCTCCAAATCATGATATATATATATATATATATATATATATATATATATATATATATATATATATATATATATATATACATATATATATATAATATATACATATATATAATATATACATATATATATAATATACATATATATATTATATATATGTATATATTATATATATATATATGTATATATATTATATATATGTCTATATTATATATATATATATATATATATATATATATATATATTATATATGTATATATTATATATACATTTTTTAATTTCTAATGACAGATTAAGAACAGTTAATCAACAGCGTTTATAAATCTGCCTAGTACAATCACCGAAAGCAGGTATATCTTTTTTTTAGTGCGGCGCCATCTAAGCGGATACCAATCACCGCAGGTAATTTTGACGTCAGTTTCCTCCTAGAGGAGGTATCTGAGCTCTGACGCTAACCTGTACTAGGATTTAATTTTACCTAGAGCATCCCTTAAGGATCTTTTACTTGCCGTATAATAATACGACAGGGCCGCTGTCGATTTTCTGCATCATGAAAATCCATTGACTTGGGTCGGGGTCGAACACGCAACCTTTGGTACAGAAGGCCAGCGACAAACTAACCCCATCACCTAGCCGACACACACACACACACGCATTATATATATGTATATATATATAGAGAGAGAGAGAGAGAGAGAGGAGAGAGATAGAGAGGGAGAGAGAGAGAAGAGATATTTTCAAGTTTTACTCACTTAAAGAATTACAGTAGCTGTATCTGGGGGATGTTCCGCATTTTAGTTGGTCTGCGTCTTTGCTGGTTCTGTCATATAACTAACTAATTTACAATTTGCTCACGTGGTAAACTTTCTCATCATAAATCAAAATTATTTAATTTATAAAATGATTTAAATTACATTTGTTGTTTTGTGATTAGTCATGGCTAAGTCTCGCACTTCTGCAATGGACTCGAGCAGATATTTTGCAGGAATCGAATCTTTAGAGGTATCAACTCAGATTCTGGCAGTATTTTTATGAGTTATGCCCAAGTATTGCAAAAACAACTCTAAAAAAAGTTTTGATTACAAAAATATTGAAATATATCCTTTAAATATTATTGCTAGCTTATCTGATACAAGTGTACTATATTCAAATATTCGTTGTTGAATATTGGTAAACTCTACTATTCAAGAAAAAATTATTCATTGATTAATACCTAAATAAGCAGTAATTTTTCAAGTTCATGCTCATTTCTTCATATTTTTCTACTTCCAGAAGGCCTTCAGAATTTTGGAATATAATTTATCTAAGAACTTATTTTTAAGATATTTTAAAATTGCTGAACTTTTGATTTTTTTTATTTCTTTGAATTTGAATAGCCAGTTTCTCTATGCAAATAAATGACATCGTTTCAATATTTCCAAGCAACTGGTGTTTTTAGTAATCTATTCCTTGGAAACCGTTTTTCATCAAAGTCATTCGTTTTTTATTTATTGTTTTCTGGTAAGTGTGAATATCAAAGTAAAAACAAAATAAAAATGAAAAACGCTTTTCAAAGCTATATGTAGTTAATTGATGTAAGATATTTGCAATGTTTTTTCTATTGATATATTTTTAACAGGAAAAAAAACTAATTAATCTTGCACATTGTTAGATTATTTCAACTTTTAGTTAATTTTCTTGGATGATTCAGACTTCTATAATGCTTGGTTGGGAATACATTTTTGAGCTAAATTAAAATTTCTAAATGTTATCTTTTTAATATATAATGACAAAACAATATAATTTGATACGATGAAGTAAAAATATCATATTATTTTAATGAGTTAAATAAAACTTTCAGCTAAAATAAAACTGCCTTAAGAAATAAGAAAGAAAATCATTACATTCCTGACAATGCAAAATGCAACGCCATGAAAAACACCAAATCACGAGAAATTCTCAACGCACGTATACTACAGTATTTCTCAAACTGTGGGGCGGCCCCCTGGGGGCGCGATAACCTTACGAGGAGGGTGCGAGAATATCGAAAATAAAATATTTAAAAAATAATTAATTTACTGGAATGAATTAAAACAAAATACTTTCAGACATAATAAAAAATGCACTTTTACTCTGATATAATTTATAGGCGCACGCGCGCGTGATATTAAGTTATCAAAACAAAAACTTCTTCAATATCTAATTAGCTATCTTTGATCCTATAACCAAATAACAAAACTTTGATTAGATTTGCTGTAATCCCATGATGAGAGATTTTTTTATCAAGCTTTCTTTTTAAATCTAACATACTACTCTTTCAGAGAAAAAACAGATCCCAGACCCAGAATTGAAAAAATTTAGGAACATAAAAAAATAATATCTGTCATTATTTTTGAAAGTCATTTGATTGTCATTATTTTTACATTATAGCTGTAATATGTTTAACCTTCTAAGTTATTGGTACAGTTAGTTATGACCCCTCTCTTATGTGTTTGTTGCTCATTTAGGGAAGTTGTAAGTAATGTATTTCTATGTTGCGCTTTTTTCAATGCAAAAGAGTTTTATGGTATTTGGAAAACCACGGAGGATTTTACTTGACCAAGACTTATTTTTATGAGTAATTTCTAACATATAAAGCATAACGAAAAACGTTTTGCACAATTTTTTAAGCAGTAACATAACAGTGGTCGCGTGGGACACACAGATTACGAAATCGTTAATTCTGGCAAAACTGTTTATTTGTTACCAAAGAAAAATTGAAAAGTCCTTGTAAGTAGGTAAGTAAACTTTCTCTTAATTAAATTATTCACTGGAATCACGATTTGTATCATGTTCAATAAAATAATTATAAAAAAAAGGATTGGGGTGACTCAATAACCCCGCTCGACCGTATCGAGTACGCGCCTGCTCCCAGGTTAAAACATGTTGGAGTCTTTTCTCGCTTTAAGTATTAAAAATAATACAATTATTCTTCATCGGTAATTTATATTTTTTTTCATTATTCAACATCAATTATACATGCTAATTATGCGAGGCTTAAAATTACAATTCGCATAAAACTAATTATAATTTGAGCAAACATTTTTAAAAAATCATTTTACATTTTTGTAAGCATTATCGAGCACTTGGCTTTGCTCTCCTTACAATTCAGCTATTATATCAATAAGGGTTTTTTTTCTTATAAATGAACTCGTGCAAAGAGCGGGCACTTCAGCCGGTATACTTTTAATGTATCAGTGCTGCACAGAGTATTTTATAACTAATTCATTAATACTAAAGTAAGAACAAGTTTAATAAGTATTAACGACTTCGATGGGCTTGTCTTGCAATGCAAAGTTTTTATAAGGAATGCTTATGATTAGAAATTGACCCTCTGAGTTCTTTTTCTATATTTAGCAGATATCTATATTTTTTCTTCTAAGTAGCCACCGCATTTTGCAATATGTTCAATTAAAAAATTAGAGAAAGGAAAAATAACATAATAATTATCCTATTATTTTATTTATTTATTTATTTTTGCTTAAAATTAGCATGCAAAATTAATACTTATGTTACTAATTTGTATGGTATATAATTAAGATCGCCTATTGTAGCTTTAGCGTCAAAGTGCATTATCATTGCATTCAGTACATTATTAATGTTTAAGGGGGGCGCGATAAAAATTGTGATCAAAAAGAGGGGGGGCGCCAGTATTGAAATTTTGAGAGGCACTGGTATACTACGATAGTATATGCAAATGATTAGCATTTCACAGTAGGGATGCATATTATAGAAGACCATAGTTCTTCCACAAAGCGCTATGTAATTAGGGAACACAATGTTATTTTGTAGTCTAAGTGATTTTTTGTGTGGTTGATTGGTGTGATCATCTTCAGTGTTCTTCGAATATGAATATGAGTGTCATTCGAGCACGTTTCTGAGCTTGACTGTAGAAGAGTTACCACCTGTAGAAAACAAATATTATTCTTCTAAGAAATTATTGATAGTGTCGGATGTAATCAAGCAATATGTACCTGCAATCAATAGATGCAGGAATAAACGTTTGTCCAATGGCAGCGTTTTGCGCCTACTATTTTACATTACTATACGCAATGACACATAAAGGGTGTTTTTTTAGAGGTATAGAACTTTAAATTGCAATAAAACAACGATGTATTATTCGATTGACATGAATTTTTTTTATTCGAAAGATAATCTTGTGGCATTACATTATAAATATGATTTCTGGCATAGGACTGCCACGGCTGGCTCGGATGTAGTCCAATCTGGACGTCCAATTTTCGATGACTTTTTCCAACATTTGTGGCCGTATATCGGCAATAACACGGCGAATGTTGTCTTCCAAATAGTCAAGTGTTTGTGGCTTATCCGCATAGACCAATGACTTTACATAGCTCCACAGAAAATAGTCTAGCGGTGTTAAATCACAAGATCTTGGAGGCCAATTCACAGGTCCAAAACGTGAAATTAGGCGGTCACCAAACGTGTCTTTCAATAAATCGATTGTGGCACGAGCTGTGTGACATGTTGCGCCGTCTTGTTGGAACCACAGCTGCTGGACATCATGATTGTTCAATTCAGGAATGAAAAAGTTAGTAATCATGGCTCTATACCGATCACCATTGACTGTAACGTTGTGGCCTCCATCGTTTTTGAAGAAGTACGGACCAATGATTCCACCAGCCCATAAAGCGCACCAAACAGTCAGTGTTTCTGGATGTAACGGTGTTTCGACATACACTTGTGGATTAGCTTCACTCCAAATGCGGCAGTTTTGTTTGTTGACGTAGCCATTCAACCAGAAGTGCGCTTCATCGCTAAACAAAATTCGCTTATGAAAATCGGGAACAAAGGCAATCTCGTTTTGGGCCCATTCGACGAATCTACGCCTTGCTTGATCACATTTAAAATGTAATGCCACAAGATAATCTTTCGTATAAAAAAAAATTGATGTCAATCGAATAATACATCGTTGTTTTTTTATTGCAATTTAAAGTTCTATACCTCTAAAAAACACCCTATACAATGCAAATGATACTGATGCATCACTCTGCCGCTTCAGGAACCTAATCCTAACAAAAGTGTTGTGTTGCACAAAATTCAATGTCCGTATTTACAATTCGACGACGTTTGTAGCACAGCGGAATATCTGTAAGGAATCTATTACTGCTATTACCTTTGTTTCCAAACCTCAAGTGCTTGGTTCTGCAATAGTGCATCAAACAGTGGACATGGACAACTGAATTGTACGACATTGCCCTTACAGACGAAATCATGCTTCTTCCTGTAACATAATAATGGTCGTATTAGAATTTGAGTTACCATGATGAGAGGTTGCTTTATGCATTTTGTTTCTGCGCCTGGTAGTATAGTGTCAGTGCTATATATCTCTGAGATTTTGGAGCCAGGTCACCCCCTCCCCCTTATCTTCAGAGCTTGCCAATGGCCACATTCTAAGAGGGCAATGTGGTATTATATATGGCTTATAATGTTCCGGACTTTTTCACCCACTAGTTTTGTATTCCTGCTTTGACTTACTTGATATCTCCATCTATTGTCTATCGAATAAATCTAGTTGATGACTGGAGAATAACTGTCTCTTTGGCACATACCACCAGCTACTACATCTAATTACTACAAAAAGACCTCCGAAAGACGTTCCTCTCTTGTTCAATGCAGAGACGTGTAGCAGCAGTTTTTGCCAATTGGGGTGGCAACGTTTCATACCGAATTCATTGTTTTCCTCTCCTCAGAGAAGGCAGTTTTTTTAAAAAACCATTTCAGCATTGTATTGTATATTATTTCTCTAATAAAGTTGTCTTTGATATATTTTGCCCTTAGCCCTCAATGGAATTAGAATATTTCATGTGATATATCTGCTTATGAAAACTGACAACTTTGAATTATTATATTTTAAAATTGCTGAAGGAGGACTAATTTTTTTAACTCAAATATATTGGAATATTTTCGAGTTGCAAAACTGTCCACATTAAGAAATTTTAGATTTTCAAGTTATTTTTAATATTATTGTATACACGGAAGCTGTGTTAATATAATAGGAACCATAAGCTTCGTAAATACTTATTGTGAATCTAAGCTTTTAGAACTTGAAAAACAGGTGTTCAAACTAAAAATTTGTAAGTCAACACTGAATGATTGTAGTGGTACCAATAAATGGTATTGATAACAAAAGTTATTGATGTTGATTATATTGTATTTAATTTAAGAACAACATGGAGAGACATAGACGACATTTACAAATAACAGCTCTGAACGATTTGTGCTGTATCTGAAAAAAAAGTATTTACTTATTTTATTGCCTTATATATACTATACAACTTTTAGAAAGATGCAAAGTAAAAACAGTATATGACATCCAGTTCTAAATGAATATAGATCATTGTTGCAATATTGAATGAACTGTAATAGAGAGACATTTCTTTAAGGGAACCGGGACGTTCTCGATGACACAAAATGAGCAAAATTTGGCTTTTCGAAAGAACATTATTTTCAAAAACAAAATGACTCCATAAATAAAAAATTGTGTCATACAATCTATACACTTTTCTTAATATACTACAGCATAAAATTATTAAATATATAAAAATATTTTAAGAAATATAAGGATTCGAAAAAGTACACACCAAAAGAAGTTTTCGGATACATGGTGCTCTTTAGGTACATATATCTTTCCTTTTTTGACATATAACACCACAAAACATGCTGTTTTAGTTATAAAATTGTACGTTTATTCAAATGTAATAGATCTTTTCATATTTCCTTGCTTAGAAATTTTTAAAAAATTTTGAATTTTGACTTTTGAAATTTTGATAAAAATGGCAATTTTTTTTTTCAGAAATTGAACAATAAAAGTAAAAATACTAACTTTTCAGAAATAAATTTAGTAGCATTAAATACATTATTATGACACAAAAGCTCATACCAAGTTTCATTAAAATATAACAAATAGATTTTTCTATACATGTACCTAAAAACTGAAAAAACCATTTTGAGAAAATTGAAAAAAACTAAATAAAAGGATACACTTACCTAAAATTTAAAGTCTAAAAATTTCCAGCACTGTACTCATCTTGCATTGACTGTTCTAAAGCATCCTGTTTCCTTTTAATTTGCCTTTTTGTTGTCCTGGCTTCTTTGGAAGGTTTTTGAACAGCCATCTCAGCTTCACAAATTCTGACGTAGTCAATTTTACGAAGGCCTTCACAAGTGTTGACGCCTGGATTGATTTTTAATGCTTTTAATACTTCAGTTCTTGCATATGCACCTTCATTGAAGCATATAACCGCGTCCATAACACCCATTTGCAAAGTTCGTTTGCTTACAAATGTTTTTTCGGCACACGATTCCATACACAGTTATTAAAGCTTTCGTTGGGGTTCTGAGTTCAGCCATGCAAACATTTTAATAACAGTTCTTTTGCAGTTAAATCTCTAAAAAAAATTTTAATTTTAAAAAGAACTGCATCTGGGAGGGAATGTTTGTGGGTGTATTTTTCACCTGATACAATGCTTTTATTGTACCCGCACCAACTTTCTTCTCCCATAGGGCACAAAGCATGTTGTGGATTTTCATCTGTCGACAGTTTATGGAAATATATTGCCTAGATGGATTTGGACATATCTGCGACTGATTTTCCAACATTTCTTCTTATGGCTAGGCCATAATATTTTTGCAGCAGAAGAATTTCTGCATCTGTCAGCCTTCCTCGTCCAGATATCGGTTTGTTGTCTGACAGCTTGGTGGATTTTAAATTGTTCTTTAGGGCTCTCAGTCTTGCTCCCATACTCTTTTGGACGTGGCCGATGCACTCTAGTTTTTCAACAGGAAATTCATCACCGTATATGTTTGATTCTTGAACCCTTAGGAACCCCTTCGAATCTCCATCTCCAAGGTACTGAACATACCGAACATTGTAATTTGGTAAGAAGCGACTGAAAATCCGCACTGCTCCTTCACTCTCCATTCCCGCACTAAATCCATGATAGTTTACCTGGCAATTATCACAGGTTTTGTTCGTACTTTTGCATTCAAAACAATATTTTGAAAGACACTCAAATTCAATTACTTTTCCATTATCGAGAGAAGTTGCCGTTACAACGCCATTCTTCGAAGTGTGTCCTCTTTTCTGCCAGGTCCCATCAAGAGCAATTGCTATGTTCTTATTGTGTTCATTTTCAATGACAGCTTCATTAACGCGCGCGCTGTTAACCATTGAACGAGATGAAACAGTTTCCAACGCGCTTTAAATATTGGCGTATACAATCTTTCAAATTTAGCTGGAGGAGAAGGTAAGTTCAACAGCGCACAAAATATTTGAGCTGCACTTTTACCAATTCCAATGCACCTCATGCCATAAACAAACCTCAAATTTACTTCATATCCATCTGACACGGTATTTGAAGTCATTGAAGTATGACCAGAACCACAATACTTGCAAGTTGCTGACACATTAGTCGCAAGGCCTTTGCGACTACTTTTATTTTCAGCAACATCAAAGCAGAAAGATTTATCACAATATCTGCATTTTGCAATATTGTTGAAAATATCATTGAGCATATTTAAGTCAATAATAACATACCTACTTTGAGTATCAACTGAAAAATTATCTTCATAGTCCTTAAAAGATCCTTCACTCTTCTCAATTTTCTTTTTAGATGCACTGACATCAAGTCGTTCACTCTCAGCATTTACTGAAGTTTTACTACGAATTAAACGACGTTTAACATGGCCAAACTTTTTTGTTCGAGGCATTGTAGATGTTTAAAATTCTCGCAAATTACAAACAAATTGAATGTAAACAACAAAATAGTATATAAGCAGTCAAAATAAGAAGTTCGTACTTCACGTGTTTGTAAACCAAGCACGAGGTAGCGAAACGTTCAAAAATCGCACAGCTTGTGTATAAACAAGATTGAGTTGAGTAGTTATAGTCCTTCTCAAACCACAAGAATAAAATAAATAAATCAGATTAAGTGATATAAAAACTCCAATCTACATAAAAACATGCTTCGGTAAGCTGTAACATGGGCGTGGCAGTTGACGTGCGATAACGTAAACAAGAGAAGTGACAGCTGTTGCTTGCATTTTAAAACCGCAATTACTGGGATATTAAGTTTTAAACCTATACATGTTATACATTTTTGGAATCAGCATTAAATCTACTTTTTTTTAAGATGAAAATTGAAAAATCGATTTTTTGAAGGCTTAAAACGTCTCTGTTCCCTTAAAATTCAAGACCTTGAAAATATTAGTGACGGTACAAAAAGTGTCCACTTAAAAGAGATTCACTTAAGTGAATTATAGACAAAGATATTTACTCTAAAAGAAACAAATACGGTCCCTTGCGTAAGAAAATTTAAATATATACTCAAATATAATTGCAGCACTGATTAAAATAATTCTTCTGGACCAAATCATGCTAAGACCTTAGCAACATTCGTCTAATTCAGTATTCGGAGTATTATAGGGCAAAATGCAGTTTTAATGTTTCTCTCTCCAAAGGGATTAAGGAACTATTTTCTGATATGTCATGTTCTGCTCCCCCACATATTACCATTGTCCCCAAAGAGAAAGTCCCTTTCTTCTGACATTTGTATGACTGTACCCATATGCCCTACAAGGAGAGTACCATTTCAGAAAGGTCAGCAATTTTCCCTTTCTTCACCTTGATTTACGGTAAGAGTACTCAGTGGGGGAGGTTAATGACTAAATTTTTGTTACTCTAATGGTATTGTAGTCACGTTTTCATTTCGAAAAGCCTTCAATGTTTCTCTAAAATTAGAAGAACTAAATTTCATCACCAAAATGTTAACCAAAATAATATTCTTACATGACGTCCTTCTCCCGCCCCATCTTAATCTTTCACTTGGAAATTACCAGAAGCTTAGATTATATAAATCAAATATCAGCTACTAGAACAATTGATATATTTACAATTCATCAATTACCTGTGTCTAAAAGCTTGGATTTCAGGGACTCAGAATAATTAGAATTGATGCAAGTATTTTACAAGATATACGAGATAAAATAAATAGTATAAATATTGTTTTTAAATGCAAACGCTCACATAAGCACTAACTACACATCACCATTAAATGCAAAAAGTGGGAAGGTTTCACGCTTTTAAGGTAACTTCATGAAACTAACAACAAAATTAAAGTTGTACTGCCTTAAACACATAAAAAAGAAAATATTTATTAATATGAAGAATTCACATACATAATTGTCATAAGAGTGTATTTTACTTTCCTTAATAAATTCATTTTTTATACAAGTACAAAAATGTTATTTGACTAAGAAATTCTTGAAATATATTAATTATATTAAGAAGTATCTAGCGGGATATTTATAACTATATACAGCCTCATACTGAAGATGTTCAAAACACAGTACATTAATTATGCTTTAGACAACAAGTTCAAAATTGCTTTGAAGAACATTATAGTTGTTTTCCATTTTAGACCCACTGACTTTTTTATACATAGATTTTATGTACGATGTTCTCTATTTCAGAATTTAAGCTCTTTCTGATTTGCAGGGTGTGAAAGCTATATACTATTTCTGTGATTTACTACATATATATATATATATATATATATATATATATATATAAATATATATATATTAATTTTAATGGTTCTTTATATAAACAAGAGAACGAACTCCCACAAGGGGGCCCAGCTAGCAATAGTTTGGCTAATCTTTATTTACATTTTTATGAATATAGTTATATTATTAATAATGACTACTATATTTTTAGATATATTGATGATTTAATTATTTTTGGTAAAAATGATAATTTAAATCCCATTATTAATTTTTATCCGGCTTACTTAAACTTACCTAAAATTAATAATAATCCAATCACAAAACTAATTACCTAGATGTAACACTGTATATTAAGGATTTGAAATTACATAGTAATATTTATGATAAAAGTTACAGAATACAGTTACCTTTAATTTTAATATCATCAAAGTGCCTTACTGGAATTCAAATTTATCAATATCTATATATAGAAATATTATTTTTAACTATATTTATCGTAATAATGTATTAGTTAGCGATAAAGCTAATATTTTTTTAAATCTTAATAAATTTTTGAATCACTGTATTGAACATGGATATCCTACTAACTTTCTTTGTAATTATATTTATAATGGTTTTTAATGATACAATTTGTATTACTGTAATTATTTACTGTCATTATGTTTTGTAATGATTTTTTAAATTTCTACAACATCTAATTTATTCTACAATTATTAAATAGATGGAGCCACATGCTAATTAAATTTTAATAATATTATATTATTTTGTGTTTAATTTTATATTTTACACTAATTTTTATATGAATATTATTTTATGATTTTTAAAAGTATATATATATATATATATATATATATATATATATATATATATATATAAATTTCTTAATATCCTATCGCAATTAATTTTATGCGGATCTGCTTTCACTCCCTTGTATTTGGCGGGAACACATAACTAGTTGATGCACTCCTGACCTACGTCTACACTGCGAATAAAAGTAGGTTATATATGTTTTTGTTCATATGTTATTTAGTTTAATAATTTTTTTAATATTTAAATTCCTCATATATAATTCTTTCCTTTCCTCTTGGTACATAGTATGACAAATTACAGGTGAAGGTTGGTCGGCCTTAAAACATGTTTAAACCTGCAATCTTGGTTCCTAAGGCCAGGAGTTTGTCATTATACTACTGTGCCTTCTTCCTATTTATAGTTATCTTAGGTTATAACTATCTGTTTATTTTTATATATTCGTTTATATATTTGTGTATATGTATATATATGTATAAATTTATATATATGTGTATATATATATTTATATATTGAATTTATTATATTGGATTATATATATATACAGGGTGTTTCAGCTAAGATGTTACAAACTTCTAGGAGAGGTTAGGGACAACAAGACGAATCGAAGTATATAGGCAATGCTGGGTCGGAAATGTTTTCCTAAGGCTCCACGCGCCGACAAAATTTAGGGTGTAAAACTTCAACTGGTCTTAAAAACGGGAAAAACTGTCGAAACGCTTTGGGCTTTAGTCAAAATTATTGTTATTATATATTATTTCAGAAAACAAATTCTGAGCAATATTGCTGCTAAAACATCGCTAGAGGGCGCTTTAGACTTTGGAACGCTAGGGAAAAAAAATTTTCAATATTTTTTTAAGTTTTTTGATGGCTTTCATAAGTTGAAACTTTAACTTGAATTTTGATACCAGATTTGGTATCCTCCGGGGAAAATTGATGTAAAAAATCGAACATTGTTCAGGGCACTTAAAGCACAAACGGTGCTAAAAAACGAGCAAAATGTTGGATTTCGGTGCAGTTTACACGAAAAGCATTCCGTTACTGACTAATTTGTTCAAAATAAATTTTGACTTGGTAGCCATTAATCAAAGCCAGAGGGCGCTTTCAGACATTGCAACTTGGAAACTCATTTGGATAATTTTGTGGTTGGGTGTAAGCCGAATAATTACCAACAGCAAAATTTTCCTCCTAAATGAGAATCAAGTTGGTCTGTGTTACAAAAAAGTAATTTTATAGCAAAAAATTTTTAGTAAAAGAGGGTAAAAACACAAGTACCAAAAATCACAAGAAGTAAAACACAAGGAAAGACTCAAAATAGGAGGAAAAAAAGCTGTTTACTAACTGCTATGCATAATCATAAAAGAAAAAGTAAAGAAAAGAAGGAAAAACTGCTGTCAAAAAGGTGTTCGAACTGACGCCCACCGCATGTGATGTAGGCTTCACATCTTCGCTTCATGGAGCGTCGAACATTCGATAATATTTCTGGAGTGTTTCGTATTTCCCCGGCTGCTGCACTGATGCGTTCTTCAAGTTCCTCGGCGCTGTTTACGGGTGTTTCGTACACCAAGGATTTCATTTGCTCCCAGAAGAAATAATCCAGACAGGAATGGTCTGGCGATCGGGGAGGCCAATGCACTGGACCTCCACGGCCAATCCATCGTTCACCACATGTTGCATCCAAGTGATTCCGAACAGAAATACTGAAATGTGCGGGGGCTCCATCTTGCTTGAACCACATGGAAGTACGAGTCGCAGCGGTAACGTGTGCGCTGTCCAATAACTCTGGCAAAACTTGTTGCAAGAATATCAGGTAGCGTGGACCAGTCAGGCGATCAGGCAGAATGTAGGGTCCTATTAGATGATCCCCTAGAATGCCAGCCCATACGTTAACCAGGAAACGATCCTGTGCAGCCCGAGTACGTGTTACATGTGGGTTCGCTGCTGCCCACGAGTGGCTGTTATGGGTGTTGAAAATACCCTCTCTCGAAAATGACGCCTCATCTGTGAACAACACGGAGGCTGCAAAAAAGGGATTTGCAATTCGTTGCTGCAAGTACCTCTGTGAAAAGGCCTGACGAGGTGCAAAGTCACATTCTTTTAGTGACTGGACGCGCTGGTAGTGAAATGGATGCAGGGCACTATCATCGAGAATCCTCCAAACGCTACTGTATGAAATCCCGATTTCATTAGCGATACCTCGTGTACTTAAACTGGGAGTGGTATCTACCATATCTAGAACAATTTCCTCGTTCAATTCGGTACGTGCCGTCCGATCTCGATTACATGCTGCCTTCTGGAATGAACCGGTCTCACATAATTGCTGGTGTAGGCGAGCAAACATGGTATGAGCAGGAGTCCGCCTGACAGGAGGCCTTTCGGCGTACAACCTCTGAGCGGCTCGACCATTGCAATCTGTGGCCCCGTACGCCAGAATCATATCTGCTTTCTCTGCGTTCGTGTACTCTGCCATCGTACAGCCAGTCTGTGTGCGATGGAAATAAAGCTTCCTTCCAGCTGACTCCTTCTTATCGTTCTGTTCCTCTGGCGGCTAATTCAACTCTCGACGGTGAAATTTGCATATTCTGCCTTTAACATTCTCTCGCTAAAATTTTCGCCGAGAACCCTGCTCGCTTTATTCACTGCCACGACACTTGCAATTCCTGGGCTACGTATCAGGCTTTTGATGGTCTTACTGCTTCAGGAAGGCATTTCCGGACCACCTTTCTTATGTTATTCCGAGTCTTCTAGGTGTACTCCACTTCGTTGGTGGAAGAGTACACCTAGATGACTCGGAATCACATAGGAAAGGTCGGTCGGAAATGCCTTTTTACTTGTCTGAAGCACCTCTAGTTTTAAATTTGGCAACAAAGTCAAAATTTGTTTTGAACAAATTAGTCAGCAAGGAATGCTTTTCGCGCAAACCGCACCGAAATCCAACATTTTGCTCGTTTTTTAGCACCGTTTGTGCTTTAAGTGCCCTGAACAATGTTCGATTTTTTACATCAATTTTCGCCGGAGAATACCAAATCTGGTATCAAAATTCAAGTTAAAGTTTCAACTTATGAAAGCCATAAAAAAACTTTAAAAAATATTGAAAATTTTTTTCCCTAGCGTTCCAAAATCTAAAGCGCCCTCTAGCGATATTTTAGCAGCAATATTGCTCAGAATTTTTTTTCTGAAAAAATAAATAATAACAATAATTTTGACCAAAACTCAAAGCGTTTCGACAATTTGTCTCGTTTTTAAGACCAGTTGAAATTTTGCACCCTAAATTTTGTCGGCGCGTAGAGCCTTAGGAAAGCATTTCCGACCCAGCATTGCCTATATACTTCGAGTCGTCTTGTTGTCCCCTACCTCCCCTAGAAGTTTGTAACATCTTAGCTGAAACACCCTGTATATATATATATAAACTCAGAGGCGCAACAGCCCATATATATATATACGCACACACACTCACACGTATGTATATATATGCATAAATGATATTCATATTGAGTAAATGTGATTTAACATTGAATGGTTAGCTGACTGAAAGAAATACCAGAAGGAAAAATCGAAATAACTATCACATTAGAACATTTAACCTATTGCTAACCCGATGCACGAATTTGTAATTAAATGAGTATTTATTAGCAGAATACATCTTTTGAGCCTTTATTTATTGAAAATATATTTATAACATCATCATTTGACTTCACACACATACTTATATAAAAGAATAATATTTGTTAAAATTGGTAATTTAGACACATTTCTGAAATTATGCATTCTTCACTCTGTTAATTTTGAAAGAAAATATGAGTAAATATATCAGATAACAGTATAATAGTTTATCTTTAGAGTATTCAAATTTTAACAGAAATTGCCCTCTTTGTGTTAAATATTATAATTTTGCTGCTTTCTTGACCTAGCATTCTATACTTAACTTTTACAATTTTCATGTACTTTTACAAAATCCAAAATATATTAAATGATATAACATTTTTTCAAACATAACTGAAAAACAACCCAAAAGAATTAAAAATTTAAAGTAAAGAAATTTTAAAAACGGTATCATAAACTCACCACTAATATTTACATACCTTATTATTTTTCAAAAATTCGAAGATTATTATTATGCATACTGTGTATATATATTCAAAGAAAATTAATTTAAGGTATGCGACGACGTTCGGAACCGTGATTTTAAAAAAGCGCATAAATAGATAATTTTCATGATATTTAGTGTCACTCAGATTAGAATACACGCATAAAATTGTTTTAAGGACATTTTAACAAAAAAATATTTAAATATAATATTTTGGCAAAAAATTAACTTAGAATAATCTTTTTTTCCAAATGTTCTTCTTTTGTGAAAAATGGTTCTATTATAATAATATTTTGCCTGTATATAGCTGAGACCTCTCTATAGAGGCTCAACAAGAATTTTTGACAAATTCACATTATTTTCAGAGTTACCACCAATTGAAATAATTATTGATGTTTTTTTCTTAAAGTGTTGCTCCCCTCTGTTGTCGTAATATATGAATAAACCCACTTCTAAGTTATATATTTGAAAAATTCTAGTTGAACCTCTGTAGAGAGGTCTGAGCAGGCAAAATATTATTATAATAGAAGCATTTTTCACAAAAGGAGAACATTTGGAAAAACGATTATTCTAAGTTAATTTTTTGCCAAAGTATTATATTTAAATAATTTTTTTGGCCAAATGTCCTTAAAACAATTTTATGCATATATTTTAATCTAAGTTACACTAAATATCATGAAAATTATCCATTTATGCGCTTTTGCAAAATCACGGTTCCGAACGTAGTCGGATACCTTAACTCCTCCGAGAGTTTTCTAACTTTTCAGCCATCACTGAAAGTTTTGAATGACTGCGGACATTAACAAAAGATCCCAAAGTTCAGAGGAAAGACATCCTTCGTAAAATAATTGTGAATAGTGGGTCACCTACATCAGAAAAATCTCGTTCTGTAACCAGTTTAGCAGAAGGCAGTATCAGTGAAATAATGTTCACGAAATTTCAATCAAATATTCAAACACCTGTTTACTTATTAATATACCTCATTTATTTACTGCACATTAAGAAAGATGAGTTCCTATTGGTAAAAGTGAGATAACATAAAATTCATTTCTCAATATGTCGCTCTGGAGGAGAAAGCGAGCAGAATTTTTATAATTAATATTTGGCGGTTCTTTTCTGAAAGAAAACTATTTAAAGGACAGTCTTATAAATATTTAAATATTTCTACAACATGAATCCCCGAAAGTGGTTGCAATTGAAATAAGTGAATACTGAGAGAAGTTTTTAGAATACATATTAAGCTAGAATTATATTTATTTGGTAAAACAATAAAAGTGGTTTTGGATTTAATTATACTCAAAGAATTCAATGACTAACTCTTAGTTTTTTTCAAAATACCGATAAAAGGAGTGAAATTGTTATAAACCAAAACTTTAATTTGATTTTTTAAGTTGGTAAATTAATGTATTTTCTTTCTGATAGATCAAATTAAATATGTAACTTAAAATTATACATAAGTAAATGAATACTTAATGTTAGCATTTGAGAGACATACTCACACATATAATTTTTTAACTCTAGAAAGAGCGCTTAAGAAATAGCTAAATGTATACAGATACTTTAGCTTTTCATTAATATGTTGTTGTATGCCGCCATGTACTTAAGAATTAAACTGAAATATCTAAATTTACGATAGAAGAAATTGCAATCACAATTAAAACTTTTAAATTTCATTTAATATATTTTTACTAATTTAGATATTAGCTGTATATTAATTTTCGTTATAATCATAAAAATATTGTAGAATTGCTTGGATATAATTATAATTCTTTTAAAACACTTGTCTTAGTACAAAAGGTTTCTTGAAAATATTCCTTCATGAAATGTTTCGTCATTCAATGTTTTAATTGCAACAATGGAACCTACAAAGTTAATTAAAAAATCTAGAAAATTAAAGCTTTGCTTTTAAAAAAAATTTATGAATTACATGGTTTCCACAAACTATATTGGTCTTAAAATTCAGAGAAGAATTGAATGAAATTAAACTAACATATAAGTAAATGGAAGAACTTCTAAAAGGATTTACTCTTATAAAGAAAAATTATTTACCGAGATTTTGTCCTCTGGGTTAGAAAACAAAAGACAGTTGTTTCTTAAGCGGACTGATAGACATGTTGAGAAGTAATTCCTAAATATATCATAATGGATAATACCAATAAAGCTACCCGATTGAAATTTATTTTCTTCAATGAATAAAAGCAAGATTTTTAGTGAATCTTAAGATTACCATCTCAACGCGCAGTATATATTTGCGAAACTAACGGAATTGTTTGAGTTGTTTTCCTTTTGTTATAAATCTTGCTGCATTTTTTTTATTACAGTTATTTTTTTTCAAAATTCTAACCCCCTTTTAAAAAAAGAAACTACCAACCAATGTTATGTTTACTGGATATTTTTACTTTTGCAATATTTTGTTTTAAAAATTTGTAGCATGTCTTAAAATTACAACCTCATATTTTAATCGCTAAGAAAAATTTATTTGTACCGGTTAGCCATATCAGATGTTTTATATGTGAATGAGAAATATATGATTAGAACTAGTATGAGCTTTGATATAATGATAATTATAAAGTCTATCTATCAATTTTTTATTTTTGAAAAATTTAAGTCTGGATATTGTAGCAATGCATAAATTTTGTAAACAGCTGAACACTTCTAATAAAGAACAGTACAAATTGAAGTGCTACAAAAGGCAATTTAATTGCAATCTGTTAACAAACGTTTTTCAAAGATAATGCAAAAAGTGGAACTTTGTATTCATAGAAAATTAAATTCCTCCTCATTTTTATGAAAATATATTTGATATTAACACAATATGCCTTAAACATTTTCTAATCAACGAAAAGTGACGTTTATTACTCTTTAAATATGGCTTTAGTTTTAAAATTGTTGAAATATATGATCATTTTTCTTAATTTCTTTCAAAATTATTAAAATATTAAGCATGTTGTAAATTATAATCTAAAAATGAAGATATTTTTTGATTAAAACTATATATATACGCCTTTATTTAATAAACAAAAACTTATATCAACTCTTGTGAAATATATTTATTTTCTTCAGATAAATTCACAAAAATTAAGAGAGGAAATGCAGTTTAAAAAGGTTTATATAATAAGTTTTTTCCAAATTTGCATACTAAAATATAACTCCTGAAAAACTCGCTTAAATATTTGAAAAACAAAGCAAAGAAGAGAGAAGTTTTCGAGAAGAAGACGCTTGCAACGTAAAGTAATACAGAACTTCTTTAGATTGGTTTATCTACTAAAAAGTCAGAAAAACTAATACAACTTTAGTGAATACTGTTGAGCTGATGCTGTTTAAAATAAATAATCGGTGGCAGCTATTCGATTTTCAAAAAGTTTTCTGCTTTCACCGTGATTAGGCTTTTAAATAATTAACTGAAGGTAGGATATTCAAAAGCATGTATCCAAACTTTCCTTTCACCGTATTCATCGAAATATATCTTATTGAATAAACTGCGATTTTCTTGAAATGAAGAAATCTAATAACGGCTTTTCGAAAGATAAGTATTTCGCTAGACTCAGCTTACAAAAATGATAGCATGAAATCCATGCAATTAAAAACATATATAAGAAACGAATTCTACGATGTTTAATATATCAATTCTTCAAAATTAATTCATTAATTTATCTGATAATATTAGAATGAGTGAAAGAAAATATAATGATAATTGGTTAAAATTTCTTACCTTTAACAATTGCGAAATTAATTAAGAATAAAAAACATTTTTCTTAAAAAACTCTGCTTGAAGATACATTATTTCCTCTTTGAAATTAATTGAATTATGTTGATAATTTTGTGATCAATAAATAGATTGTTTTTGATTATTGCTAGTCTTCCTTCCCTTCCTCCGACATCTGTATGCGGGAATGAGGGAACATCCCATTCCTCACAATTTCTTCTCGAATTATTACTGATCTTCGAAATACTTGTCAGAATGACATAGTCTTTCTTGTCTTCAGCCTTTGAGTCTTAGAGGAAGTGCAAGCTTGGTGAAATATTACTATAAAACTTAGTCTTGGATCCAAAAGTCGTACGTCTGCTTATCTGAGAGTTTGGGGCAGTAACCAAAGGCTCAAGAGAAATAATCCATTCAATCAGGTAAATGATAACAATCTGATTGCTAGTTCTGTGGAACAACTGATCTCCCTGTTCAGGGAACAACAAACAGGCTCCCTATTACAATATCCCACTTGAAGCTGTACAGGTGTACACGGATGTGAACGATAGTGATATTACTGGGGTTTTCATAAAGTCAAAATGGGGTTACCCCAATGGGGTTTTCATAAAGTCAAAATGGGGTTACCTCAATGGGGTTTTCATAAAATCAAAATGCAGTTACCCCAATGGGGTTTTCATAAAATTAAAATGGAGTTACCCCAATGCAGTTTTCATAAAATCAAAATGCAGTTACCCCAATGGGGTTTCATAAAATTAAAATGGAGTTACCCCAATGCAGTTTTCATAAAATCAAAAACTCCTGTCACAAGGATCCAGAAGAGGAACCCTGATTTTTGTTTCTGTTTTCCACCAATGAATTATTGCCATAAAGGAACTCCTTGAATCGGTTTTGTCGGTTATTGATGGAAATGAAATTTGTATTTAGTCCAATAGTAAAAGTTCCATCCAATGCTTGGCCAATTGGCGCAGTGTGAGTACGAATATTGGAGTGACTATCCTGAAAAAAGCTAACACCACTCTCACATATCCACACCACTCTTCACTTCTAGTGGATCCCTTCACATGCTGACGTTGAATGCAATAAGATTTCAGGCACTTTGTTCATCGCTGTTGTTTGTGATCTTTTGATACCATTTGCACCTATTTGGAGCTTTTTCGGGGCAAAGTGCAAAAGCAAAGCCACTTGGTCTGTTCCACCACAACACTGGTATCAGCGCAATCGTCCTGGTGGTTATCTGATACTTGGCTGCAACAGGCAACATACACTGATGGTGCCAAGAGCTATGCAGTCTGCTCCAAATGTACCACTGAGCTTGCTTCCCAAAAACATATCCTAGAGTTCCTGGGGCTCCCTAGACAGGATCTTACACTAAATCCATTGTTGGGTTTTAATTTTCTAAAGGTATGTAAAGTCATGGATCTCATCTAGTTCTGCTGATCTTTGGGGATGAGCAACAACAACAATATCTTATAAAACTTATATATACTATGCAATATTTTTTAGTCATCAGAATCATCGGACGTTCCATTGAAATATAAGAAAAAAAAGATAATAATAATAACAATAAATAGCGCTAAGACACTTGCGAAAAAATGGAGTATTAAAAGAATAATTATAAGTATGTTAAGTTTAATTAGGCTTGCTATATGTATACATATCTGTAGAAAGAAGTCATCTTGTGAATTTTACCAGCATTCAGTTTTTACTATAGTAAGTATCATAAAAAGTCTTGGAGAATGATTATGAGAGAAATGTCTATTTTATTAATGTAGAAAACTACTTAATTCTCAACATTCAAACATTTTAATAAACTTTTTAATGTACTTGTATTTGACTTTAGTGAAAAAAAGAAATATTTCTCCTTATTTTCTTTGTGGCCAATGCAACTTATAGGTCAGGGTCAAGAGCTCGTGACTGGCATTGTTGAGTTGCGGGTATGAATACTGATACCACTGAAGATCCGTCATGTACAAGAGCTGATGTAAGTAAAATATACTGTGGTTGAAAGTCCTCACGATGGCATGTTTTAGTAGTTAGGCACACACAAGTGAGGTGTCGCCCTCGTCCCTTAAGTATGGTATCACGATGTCCGTAGTGTTGCTTTAAGTGCGACGTTGATAAACATTCATTCCTTCATTAAAATTCTTATTGTATGAAAAATTAGTTAAATTAAGCGTCACCTGTTGAAGTTAATAAGAGCCACTTAGAATCGAATTTTATCTGCTAAAATAATAAAGAAAAGTAATCGAAACCAACACTTAAAATAAGTAAGTTGCACTTAAATAAATTTATCTTTATATAATAACCTTCATTTCTAAGTTCAGAATAGCATCATTAAAAGAAAATCAGAGACACCGAGCTCAAGTTCTGAAGAGGTTATCTAAATCATTTAGGAAAATAAACAAGCAAAAATAGCGCATTTTATTTATAATGAAGTAGCTCAAATAATTTAAACCACAGTGCAGCCACTTTAAATATCCATATGGGCATTTTCATTATCGCCTCTCGCAACAAATTAATAAGAATAAACGACTCGTGGGATAATTTTTGTGAAAAATAAACTCTCTCTCTCTCTTTTCTTTTCCTTTTACATTATGATCCAATAATTATGTCCTGAGGCAGCTTGCTATTCAAGTTTTCTCAATAGCTAAAAAGCACAAGTATATCGTAAGAGCAAAAGCCCTCCAGGTGCAATTGTACTAAAAGGCTGTGACATTTTGTCTGAAGGGCCTGTGTTTGGTAAATTAAGTATAATATATCATTTCATGATCGGTTAGTTCGTTTATGTACAAATGTATTATTACGATATTTTCTGACTGAAGATTCTAATTAGCATTTAGCTAATTTTTCGTTTATATGAAAGAAAATCTATATTATTATTAAAACTTGAAATGTTTCTAGCTTAAAGGTTTAAAAATAAGAAATGTATTTGGAATAATTTTTATCAGACTTAAGTTTGCGTATCGTAACAAGAATGTAATTATTTGCTTTTAAGAGTACTTGAATTGAGTGAGTTTTCCACATAGAGTAATAAGGACAAAGAAGCATTTGATTAAAGTCTTGTTCAGTTAGAAGCATTGCATATTTCAAGAATCACTTTAGTACATAAAGAACAACTTCAAGAATTATTTTTCGCTACACTTGCACATTCTTTTTTATGATAACATTTTTTCAATGATAGAATTCGTATAGTTATATATTCTAACATATTTTATTGTTAAAAAATTCTAGAACATATGAAAAAGACGTTAAGCAGTCAAGTGCATTACTCAATAGTTAAAAAAAGCATACATATCATTTGTTGTTTTAAAATAGTATAGAGGGCTGTGGGTAGCCTGGTGGTTAGAGCATCGGACCCCAGACCGGAAGGTCTGGGTTCGATGCCCGATGCCACCAAATACCTTCCGAGTACACACGGAGTACGTGCTCAATAAATCAGTGGGTCTGAAAGTCTTGTGGGCTGAATCACGAGTGAAGAATATTTCCCTCCCCTCCAGTCTCATGGCAAAATTTTGTGGGTTGAGATAGGTGGTGTCGCCATCTATCGTCCCATCGGGAATTTCGCCGAGCTAATTCGTACTGTCACCTGTATGGGGCTCAAGGCCAACGACAGGCGTACTTCTAGCCCCTTGCCACGATGATTTTCGGGGCCTTGTTCTGACTACGTCAGACAGGAGGCATTAGCCACAACAGCAAAAAGGTATTTATAAAAAATACATAGTCTTATAACTTAAAGAAATACTAATTGTACTTTTTAAAAACATTAATTACAATGTTAATAAAAATTATAATTCGAACATGAAAAAAAAATTTATTGTTTCTAATGTATAATATTCTAAAATTTAATTCATTTGACATAGAGACTTTTATATTTTTAGTTTTATATATATATATACATATACATATATATATATATATATATATATATATATATATATATATATATATATATATATATATATATATATATATATATATATATATATATATATATATATATATATATATATATATAAAGGGTGTTTTTTTAGAGGTATAGAACTTTAAATTGCAATAAAACAACGATGTATTATTCGATTGACATGAATTTTTTTTATTCGAAAGATAATCTTGCGGCATTACATTTTAAATATGATTTCTGGCATATGACTGCCATGGCTGGCTCGGATGTAATCCAATTTTCTATGACTTTTTCCAACATTTGTGGCCGTATATCGGCAATAACACGGCGAATGTTGTCTTCCAAATGGTCAAGCGTTTGTGGCTTATCCGCATAGACCAATGACTTTACATAGCCCCACAGAAAATAGTCTAGCAGTGTTAAATTACAAGATCTTAGAGGCCAATTCACAGGTCCAAAACGTGAAATTAGACGGTCACCAAACGTGTCTTTCAATAAATCGATTGTGGCACGAGCTGTGTGACATGTTGCGCCGTCTTGTTGGAACCACAACTCCTGGACATCATGATTATTAAATTCAGGAATGAAAAAGTTAGTAATCATGGCTCTATACCTATCACCATTGACTGTAACGTTATGGCCTTCATCGTTTTTGAAGAAGTACGGACCAATGATTCCACCAGCCCATAAAGCGCACCAAACAGTAAGTTTTTCTGGATGTAACGGTGTTTCGGCATACACTTGTGGATTAGCTTCACTCCAAATGCAGCATTTTTGTTTGTTGACTAAGCCATTCAACCAGAAGTGCGCTTCATCGCTAAACAAAATTCGCTTATGAAAATCGGGAACAACGGCAATCTCGTTTTGGGTCCATTCGACGAATCTACGCCTTGCTTGATTATATTTAAAATGTAATGCCACAAGATTATCTTTCGAATAAAAAAAATTAATGTCAATCGAATAATACATCGTTGTTTTATTGCAATTTAAACTTCTATACCTCTAAAAAAACACCCTATATATATATATATATATATATATATATATATATATATATATATATATATATATATATATATATGCATTATATAAATAACTATTTAATTAATTTCATTTAATACAACTTAGGGAAAGAAAGTAAAAATATTATTCCATTACCTAAAACTAATATAAAGATTATATTTATAGTTTTGAAACGAGAAATATTATTTAATCAATATTTATCATAAATTTAAAAATATTAATCTCTATGTAAATATTTTCGTTTATTTAACATTAGATGTGCGTGTATTTTAAGGAAAATTTTTTATATGCTTAGAAAATGAAATCTTATTTAAAGTCGAAATTTTGTCAAAGATACGGGTAAATATCGCTTTTATTTAAGTATGGAAATTTAAATATAAAAAGGAAAGAAAAGTACCTTTTCTTATGTTTAAACATATTTATCAATATATCTGTAAAAGTAATAATAATTTTTTTTTTATTTTAACAATTTATTGTTATCTCCCGAAATAATATCTTTCGATCAAATTAAGCACTAGAAAAATTACACAATGATTTTCTAGATAATATTTTTCAAGATTCTGTCTAAATATCTAATAAATTTAAATTAATTCTTACAACTTTCTATCGAAGTAAATCTTTTAAAAGTTACAAAATAGTTTTATATTAATAAAATATTAGCTTAAAAAACAAGTAATTCATTTTCAAAAACAAACAAAAAATAAAAGAAATATTTAACAGATCCTGTGTGTGTGTGACATTGGAACTTTTTTTTACCATTTTTACTATGCCTTGCTAATTAGGTTTCCTTAGACCAATGTTTGAAGGTCGTGACCAAATCTAAACTAAAAAAAATGTGCAGGTATTAAATATGGCATTCTTCAAAAACCATAGTAATACTGTTTCCATTAACAATGTGTTCTTTAGGTTATAAATAAAAAAACATTCTTTTTTTGTGTTGATTATTAATTGAGTTATTTATTTACAAAGTCGTTAGTGTACAATGTATTTTTAAAATTAGTTATAGAAATGCTTGAAAAAGAAACGGTTTGTCGGAATCATAAGCAATTATATGAGATACAAGTTTAATGTCTAAGGGCTCAAACTGACTGTAATTGCTTCAACTATTTATACTAGCAAAAAAAGAAAAAAGAAAAAGAACAACAGAGAAAGATAATCTAATTACAGTTATTATAATTACAGTGCACAAAATCTTCAAACCAATCAGTTTACGTTAAAGATAGAGTATTTTAAGTTCAGAATAATCCACACACACATTTGGGTTTCAAAAATTAATTTGTTTTCTAGTCGAGAAAATATCCTACGTTCTTTTCAGTTTTCTTAAGCACTGAATACTGTGACTTATATTCAATTTTATCAGGTATATTGGGATATTTTCTAAATATTTACTTTCTTTCAAAAGATTATGATTAAAAAGCTAGATTTAGGAAACAATAAAAAAAAAACGCACACACGAATAAAATGTGAAAAAATAGAAATTAATATGAAATTTTTTTTGCCAGAAATCTAAAAATAATTCATAAAATTGTATTACTTCGATTCTTATAGTTAAAATCCCTCATATAATATTGGAATTGTAAACATTGAATCTCTATAAAAGTATTTATATGAAACACATTTAAAAAAATGGACAAGGGTGTGCTTAAATGCCTAAATAACTTGAAACATCTTTTTTACACATTTATTATTAAAAGAAGGGAACTTTTCACATTTCATTGGATATAAATCATTATTAGATATTTTAATGTTGCTTTCAATACTAATTAAAATGATATTATCTTGCTTAAGGTTATTTCCTGGTTGTCAAAAAATAAATAAGTGGCCCTCTCCCCAATGAGTTAATGGTAGCCCAATTGTTAAAGTTCATGAACTTCATGATTATCATTACTCGAGGAGTCATGTACTCTCTTTTTGATTTCACCAATGACAATAGTCTGGAATAAAGGATTAGCGGCTAGTTAAGTAAAACTGGTTTCTTATGAGCTCAATTAGCAAAGTATGCAGATTGGGAGGCTAAGATACTAGCTTAAATATCGGCATCCTTATTTAAAAGAGATTCTAAATGATAAGGAGTCTATTTTCAATAGTCTCATGGGGCACTAGACTGAAATCAACTCAAATCAATAAACGGATCGAAAAATAAAATATACAGTGTGTCTTTATAGATTAGATATAAATTTAAGTAATAGAGATATAAAGAAAATTAATGTGTTCTATTTTTTTGCAGTAATTTGAAATACCGTATTTTTTGGAATTTAAGCTGCCCTCGATTCTAAGGCGCACACCAAATTCTCAATTAGTTTTGTGAAAAATGAGAAATAGTGTATAACAGTCTATCGATGTCCAATTTTATGAAATTAAATTAAATATAAAATGAGGACTAATAAAAAGTAAATAATTGGTTATTTAAACAGTAATAAAAACTTTTAAATACATACATGAACCTGTAATAGATCTAATTGCCCCATTTCTTTCAATTCAAAGCCACACCCGATTTTCAGTAGCATTAACATTTGAAAAAAAGTGCGGCCTAGATTCGAGTAAATAAGGTAAATGTCTAATGAAGGTGTACGTAAAGAAAACTGCAACCCATAAAAATAGATTTTGATGAAAATTCGTTTTTTTCGTAATTAGATGAAAAACACAACTAAAAAAATCGCAAAAACACATTTTGTTTGTATCAAGTTCCTCATTGAGTATGAACTTACACAAATTAACTAGGAGTTTAAAGACGTCAAAGCAGTTTAAATGGATTTAAAACTTGTGCATGAGTTTACAATTTTATTTATAAGTTAAAATGCAGAAAAACTAACAAAAAATTAGAATTGTATAATACTACTTTTTCAAAAAGTTATATCGTTTTTAATCAATTGTTACATTTAATTATATAATTAAAAATAATTACGTTCTCTCTTCCAGAATATTCATAGGCATGGTAGGTCTAATTAAGAGATCAGGTTTTCAAAAGTAGTTTATTCAGGATCAAAAATATTTACTATCTTTCGTAGTAAACTTAAAAATATACTTCTATTTAAAAACATTTGAAAAAGAAATCATTTGGACCCGATCTCGTAGATACGCGTGTCTCTCGAACACAAATTCATATATATCCCTTCACTATCTGCAGTTGTGTATTTATAGCAGGTCATCATTTGCATTTAAGGTGTTGCCAAATGCAGATGACTAAACGTCTACGGTTCGGATTGAAACCGGATTCGAAACTCGAATCCAAAATCACAGCACGGAAATTAGAAAAACATTAACTAGTTTTTTTAAACTGTCTAACAAATTATTTATAAGATTACCTTGTATTACAGATTTTTTTAATTTCATTTTCCCAGCCGTATAAGTGCGTAATTGAAAATAAAAACTTATGATAAGTTAAAAATCACGACTAAAAGGCAAAAACGTAACAAAAAAAATAAATAAAATCGCTTTCATTTTTATCATCTTCCACTAAACACCAATTGTAGAACTAGCAAAATTACGCGAAAATCTTTTTTATTCTCATTTAAATATCCTTGCGAATTGTAAAATAAAAAAAGGAAACTTTATAAATCTATGTATAAGATATATATATATATATATATATATATATATATATATATATATATATATATTAACAAAATGAAAAAAATTGTTTATGTATATATATATATATATGCTTCTGTACATTACTAAAACTTAAGAAAACAGTTCAGTTTCATTTATCATGAACAATATGATCATAAAAATGGTTATAAAAAAGCGACTGCACAACCAAAGCATTAAAATTCTTCAGCAATCCTAAAATTTGTAAAAGGCAGTTCTGGTATGCATTTCAAATATCTTGTACTGATAACTTAATATTAAAAAAAATTACAAAGATTTTTATTCATAGTAAAATAGTTATAACAGCATTAAAAGACTAATTATAAATATCAAGAACGTTATGCTGTGTGAACTAACGCAAACTGAATTTACTTCAATATAAGCAACGAATAAGGAAATTAATAACAGATGAATAAATTTTAACATGTATGTGTGTGTGAAAGAAAAACATATGAAATACTTTTAAAAAATGAAACAAAAAAGAAAAATAAATAAAAGCAGAAATATACAAACATTAAACAAAAAAAAAGTAGAAAACATCAAAGAATCTATTTAAATATCAAACCATATATTTAGATGGTACAGCCTTCGCCTTTTGAGATTCAGTAGGTAAATAAGGCCAAAAGGAAAACAAACAAAAAAGTACAATAAGGAAATATTTCAAAATAAATGAAGAAGTTAATCAATTTAAAATTTAGAAAAATGTGATAGATTTATAAGGAAAGAATTTTAAAAAACTGTACTACCAATGGAATAAAAATTAAAATTTTGAAATGAATAACCTGCTTTTGTGATCCTAGAGTTACTTGGTGGTTTTGGTTTGTCAAAAAAGTTATATGAGACGTTCACTGCATTTGAGATGTATATTTATTTTAAAATTAATTGGATAATTATGATCTAAACAGAAATGGAAAAACTTCTTAGCCTATTTTGCATATTGTAAAGTCATCATTTCGAAGTACAAATTTCATTATAATGTTGCAAAAAATCAATATATGGTATTTGTTTCATTTATATAGAATGTAATTGCATAGCTTTATAATAAATAATTTGCTTTTAAAGGTTTCAATTGAAAGCAATGCAATTTTCTTGTAGTGCAAGTTTAATAAAAATCTTCCATTTTTTTGCATTTTCGTTAAATTATGTAACTCTAATCATATCAACAAAAACTAGGGAGTTAAAACCATGTACTTTTTATGGGGGAAAATAACTTTAGCTATAATCATTGCATATATATATGTGTGTGTGTGTGTGTATGTGTGTGTGTTACCGGTTTAAGTGTGAAACCATTTATTTCATAGAATAGCTAGGTATTTCATGAAATAACTAGACAAGTCAGTTAAAGTACATAAAATTATTGAATTCTATGATTTAACTAGGTATAACGATTGAACCAGGTAATATAGAATAACGATTACTTGATGGATCAAGTGTTAAATACCGCATTCTCGAAAGTTCTTTAAACCGGTTCTAGCTGCTTTAGAAAGGATTTTTCCGATTAGGAACTAGAGATGGCCAAATTAAGCAATTGCACTTTAGATCTCAGTTCAGTATATGTCAGCGTGAATTAATTTTCATTGAAGAAGTTCCAAATATTGACTCAAGACCTCAATATATTACAACTGTGTAGTGGTAAAAAGTGGGCTTGTTTCAAAAATATAATAAGCAGTCCAATCCAAAGTGTCATCACAGCAATCTTTGATTTAATAAATACTGAGAAGTAAAACAAAGGTATCTCATAAAATTTAAATTAATATCCTATTACATTTTTGTTTTAAAAAGTTTGCACAATGTTTTTTTTCTAAAGCAAAGGTTTTTCTTCACAGCATGTATTTTTGATGATAGTATTTAAATATAATCTATTTTTGCAACTATATAAAATTATTTTTTCCGCTTTCTGTTTAACTAATGTTATTAATATGAGCAATAATAAATTATATCATCTGCTTTCCCTTGTTATTTATCAATTATTCATCCGCAAAAAAGGTAAAATGTATTTTTCGAGAGATTTTAGTTACTTATGATCAATTTATTTATAAAATATGTTTGAAATTGTTTATTTTTCACTTTAAATGTCTATCATTAGTTATTTCATAGAATACCTAGTTATTTCATACAATAACTAAGTAAAGTATGACATTTTCCCTCTATTATATACTTTAGCTGATTTGTCTAGTTATTTCATGAAATACCTCTAGCTATTCTATGAAATAACTGAATTATACATTTTAACGGTAGCATATATTAAAAGTCTATTCAAAAAGTATCCAACCTTGAATTTTCCCGCGCACTGCGGGCGCGGTGCCTAAAGCAGTGCCACTGTGCACAGTGGGAGGTGGTAACTTAATGCACATTCTTAAATTTTTTCTCTTTGTTCCTGTGAACTACTCGTTTCCTGCAGGCAGTCAGGTGAGGTGTTATTATACGTGTTCGTCGGATTTTTATGTTTCTAAAGATGAATGAATGACTTCAGCAGGGGTATTACATGAGTTTTTTTGCCAAAAGCTTGATGGTTTCGTAAGTGAAACGATTTGTAAAATTCAGCAAGTGTTTGGAGGCGATGGTATGGTTGTCGCTCAAATTAATAAGGGGGTTAACCGTTTCTACTGACGTGTTGCCACGTCAGTAGAAAGTGATCAGCATTCTGGGAGGAGACAAAATGCTCGAATTGCAGCTATTGTTAAAAAAAGGAGGAAAATCTAATAGCGGACAATCACCGTTTGACCGTACCAAAGACTGCTGAATAAGTTGAGATCAAATAGGTTTTCTCCGTGCAATTTTGTGTGTTCATGCACAGAGCAGATGCAAAATTTGTTCCCAATGTCTGTCGGCGGAACAGAAAGACCTCCGTCTTTCAGTTGCACTGAAACTACTGTACATTATCAAAGTTAAACTTGATTTCTTATGACAAATGGCTGTTTCCTAAAATGAAAATGCCACTGAAAGGATCTCGTTTTATGAATAGAGATGGGACAAAGTAGAATGCGACGGCGGAGTTGAACACCCTTCCAAAAGAAGCTTTCCAGAGAAGTGTTTTGGTCAATGGAAGAAATGTTGGGGGCTAAGAGTGTGTGAGAGCCCAAAGGGTTTACTTTTAATTTCATTAGCATCCTTATTCCGCAATGTAGATAAGGTATTTTTTTTCTGGCCAAAGGTTGGCCTTGTATGTGTGTAATATTTTTGGACATGGCTTAAGGCATTTTTGTATTAAAATTATATTTCTTTTGTTGTTGTCGTTACACAATTGAGGAGGAAACATCTTGTTAATAAAAAATCCACATTTATATATATTGACGATCAATAACACGAAAGAAGCTTCTTCATAAAAAGAAGAGCACAAACACGCATGGTACACAGGGAAATTACCAAAATCATTCTTTTTTCGCTCCCGAAATCTCAGGCTTTTATAGTTTTGGTCACCCAAAAGCTATAAGAACCAAATGATTCTAACAGCCGGTAGAGAGTTTTCTGATTGGTCCAAATATACAGGTGTTGTTAGATTGAATCCTCCTGTTTTAAAAACACTGGTGTGGTAATTTTTTGGAGTTAAAGTTGTGCTTATATGCGTGTGTGTTTCCCATTATAGGCAAGTAAACTAAATTTAATTATCACTGGAAGGTCTCAGAAGTATTGTGAATTAAAATCCCTCTAGACAAAACTTAAGTGAATAATTACGCATGCACGCACACACACATATTGCAGTAAATGGTTTAAGAAATTTCATTAAACATTAATTGATTATGTATAATCATGTATTAGCTTCAATATAAATCTTTATATTAAGTATGCTTATTAGGATTCATAAATGTAAAATGATATAACTTGCTCAAAATAATGGATAGTAAAATTTGTATATGTATTAAGGGGTCACATATCTTTTAAAAAGTTGAAAATGGTTAAAAATAGTGAGCTCTTTAAAGCTCTATAATTTTTTTATTATTGTTTCCTGGAATGTAAATTTTGGAGGAATAAACAAATGGATATTACTTTACTTAAAACATAACCAACAAACACAGTGCTAATTAGGATAAATTTTTAATTAGATAATTACAAAAAGAAATTTTTGTTTTCTTTTCGCAAGTGATATGCATTACGCGCAGCTTTATAAAAAAAGTTACCAATATTTTTTGATGAAATTTTTGCTCAGTGTTGGAAATTGTGTTATCTTTAAAATGACGAAGCATGAAACACTGATTTAAAATTTTTAGTAAACTATAACAATTTAAAATTTAACTATAAAATTTTAAAAAAATCTTTGCTATTTTATATTTGTAATTTTAAATTTTTTCATTAAAAATTCAAACTGGTTCGTTATTTTAAGTACAGATATGATCAGAATCTACAGTAAAATTTTATCATTTTCCATGGCACGGTTTTGAAAATATCATGCGCGTAATGAGTAAAAATGACGTTCTGAGAAAATTGACATCAAACGTAAAATTTACCACAGTTTTATATATATATTATTCTGGTTACTCAAACAACAACTAAATTTAAATTAAAACTAATGTGAAGTTTTTTTAGTCAATAAACTTCAATTTATTAAAATTATTATAACTAAAAACATATATTATACCAATGCAGTACAAGCATCGAAACGATATCAAAAGCTACAAAATAATCAAAATGCAACAAAGTGATTCATTTCTCCAAAATAAAGTTAAAAATTTATAAATATTACTTAAAAACAATCAATACCTTAATTAACAACTACTTATTATAAATATTAAACAATTTGTGATATGAATGCAGTGTATTACTATGATTCTAAAATACTAAAATTCGCCACATGCATATGATGTTCCCTCTTTTTCAGTTAATTTCTTACAAGTAGTTTTAAATTGCATTCTTTTAGACTGTCGTACTTCTTTTGTGCGGAGATTAAAATGTACTCCTGCAGTCTGAATTCTTTTTATATCTACAAGTGTAACAAATTTATGTGCAAATTGACCAACAGTCAGACCAAGCGATTGCATAATTTTTAGTCTGCCTTGATTGCCATCATTAAAAATGACAATTGCCTCATATGTAGATATATCAACAATCTTTCTACCACAACCTAAAGTTTTTGGGCATAATTTCCATATTAATGAGTTAATGGATTCATTATTATTTTGGGTTTTACCCCCTAGACATTTTTGTAGAAGTTTAGGTTGTGATAGATCATTAAACACAAGTTTTATGGCATCCATTACTGCCACTGGCAATTTGTTACTGTGTCTAAAAGTTTCCACACTGCCCTCTACTACTTGATTTTGATATTTACACCAAGGATTAGGACCTACGGGACAAAAACTGTGCAATGGTTCTTCGTCGCTTGAATGTATATGGAAATATACAGCCCAAACAGCTTTTCGCATATCTGACAGGCATGTTTTATTTTGTCGGATTGCATTTCCATAGTACGTTGTAATTAAGTCAATCATTCTGTCTGTCAACCTTCCCTTTCCCCCAATCGACTTCCCATCACTGAGTTTGGAGCTCATTTGTTTTAATTTTCGTAAACGAGTTCCCATTCTTTTTTGAACATGTCCAACACATTCAATTTTTGAAACTGTGATATCTTCTCCATACGGATTGGATGCAGTAATAGATGAGAATGTTTTGGAATCGCCATCCCCGATGTAAGATGTATATCTCACAGAACGATGACTTAATGAACGCTGAAATATACGAACCATTCCCACAGTCTCCATCATGCCAGCTGAACCATTGTGGTTTTTCAAACATTCTTTAACGTGAAGAATTTTCCACTTTTGTAAGCAGGTGACCCTTTCTTCGTTTCCAAGAATCACATCCTTTACAGAAAGAAGACATCGCTTCCGCATCAATACACTTTCCTGTTTTGTCTCCTATAACAGCACACACACCAACACGCGAAGAATAGCCACGGGTTTTCCATGTTCCATCTCCACTAATTATTATATCGGAAGAATTTGTCAAAGTTACTTCTTCCAAAGCTGCACTTTGCATTGAAGCTTCTGCGACTTCTTTTACTACACAATTGTAGTTTGTTTATAATGTTATTATAGGATTTTTCAGCAACTGGAGGAGGAAAGTCCATGACACCACAGAAAGTTGTCATTGCTGCATGACCCTGTCCAATTGTCCTCATTGCGTGTACAAAACGTCTGTTTATTTCTGGAATTATCTTTTCTTTTACCCAGCATTTTTGAATTTCTAAACGAACACAAGTCTTTACAGTTCTTGCATTCAATCGAAAAAACACTAGACAAACCTCTAACACATTTTTCTGATAGTTTAATATCACCACCACATTTTTTGCAAGAAGAAAAGTTTTGAATGTTTGTAAACATGATAGTTTTATCAAACACTCTATAGCCATCAAAACAGTCCTCATGTTCAATAAAAGATGAATCAATATCTTGCAGCCGAATCTTTTTCCAGATGCACTGTTGTTTAGTGATTCATCCACACTGTGTACAGCTTTGCATCTCGTATGCATATTACCAGTAAACTTCCTTTTCTTAGGACGTTTACCAGATGGTATTTTGGCAGATTCAGTCGAATTCAACATTCAAAAAATTATAAAAAAAAAAATAATATTTTTCCTAAAACTTATCTTAGAATAAGATACGGTATGAAAATCAAAAACGAGCGAGTATAAATTCAAGATTCACTTTATCAAAACAAAGTAGAAGTAGAAGTTTATAAAGTTAGTAGAAGTTGTAGTTAATATTCAGAACAACAATAATAATATTTGAGGCTTAGATTCAAGCATTTGATAATAATTAGAATGAAAATATTAGAAACAGAGAAACGCAGCTGTCACCAGCGACATGACAGCTGTCACCCTGGAGCCAAAATGTAAACTATTAAAATTGCCTTTTCTACTCTTTTTATTTTCTTAATAACGTCCGTTCTATTGGGAATATCTGCATGCGTTTTCTTTTAGAACACTCAGAAAGGTTTACTCTATAAAATAAAATAATAATAAAAAATCGATTTTCCGGAAATTTTTTAAAAGGTATCTGAACTCTTACTAGAGATAGTAAATAAAATTAACAACTACAATTAATTAATATAAAATTCTTTGAATATATTTAAATTCTCATATTACTGATGCCGATCATGACCGACGGTAAGGTTACGAACTAATAAAAATTGTCGCATGGAGAATTCCCTATCAGAATTGTTACGTCTGTCTACCACGATTCTCCTAAAGGCCATTCATTCTTCTACACATAGTTCGATCCCACCCTTCCAGGGCTTTTCTTATCTACACTACAATCGTTTCGCATAGGACAATACTTTCGATCAATTAAAAGCATCGATTTAGTGAGAGATAATTAAGCTGCTGTCAAGAAATTATAGCTCTATTATACAACTCACCATAAAAACTGATTCAAGGGACGAGATTGATTGGATCAGGTCAAACGATCGGGGTAAAAGGGCTCAACATCATTAAATATGGTTATTCGTAGGGATAATATCTGCGTAATTAAGACCAAACTTAATTAATATAATACATTAATTACACATTTTCATCAGAAAAAAAAATCCTTTTATATACATGTTATTAATTATATTATGTAACTAAATTTGACATAATTTGGTAGCTTTGCTTAATATTTTGAATTAAAAAATATTAAAATGTGTTAAATACATTGTTTTGTTTGTTGAACTTTGTATTTGTAATTGTGAAGGTTTTCCTTGAAAAAGTTTATATCATTTTAGAATTGGAAAATATATGATGGTGTATTTCATATCACGATTGTACAATGGGAGTAAAATTATTTAGAAAAAAGTAGGGTGAAATAATGTATTTTGTGCTTGGAATAAAATTTAGTTAATATTTAGCACTCAGTTATACATTAGAGAGATACATAAGGCTTGTAAAATTATAAACTTCTATTTTTTGTCTTATAAATCTTATTTATATCTTTAATTTCATTTCTTATTGAGAAAAAATAAACGAATTATTTGGTTTCATTACATTTTAAGAGCAGAAAAAAATTTGTAAATTTATAACCGGCGTAAAATATCACAGGAAAACAATAAAATAACAGAACAAAAATAAACTTTTGATGAGAACTAATTTGGAAATAAATATCAATTGAATGAAGACAAGCATTGAATAACAAGATTCATTATTTTCTTCCATTTTTATTCCATTCAATTACACAATCACTAAATTCTTTCAATGCATCTTTTACACTATTTTTACGATGATTTCAAAGTGTTATTAATACTTCACTGACGTATTTATATGATTCAATATAATATAAATGATAAAGCTTTGACATGTTTATTTAATAAAATATGCTTCTTATTTTTGTAGAATTAAAATCAAATAAAAATTTATAGAATCTAAAGATTACATTACAGATATATAAGAAATTCTTTATAATTAAACTGATTTTGAAGAAGTAACATATACTTTGTAAGAATGAGGATTATGTGGCTTATGATGTTTTGTTCTTATATAATAGCTAGCTGGTATACCCGTTCTTCGCACGGGTGAACTGAAAACTTAAACAACACAGATTGAAGGATAAAGAAGTTTATAATGAGTGAATTTTACGTGAATTGGAAATTAAACAAAAAAAGCTTCTTTTGCGTAGATCAGCAAAACAAAAACAAAAAAAGAGAGAAATAAAACACACCTTTGTTAAATTTTAAGTATGTAGATTTAATAGCTGATAAAAATGATATTTTTTTATTTATAACTCCCCTAACACTCTTGAGGGTCGATTTTTGAAAATACCATCATAAGCTGATCTCTGCTCAGCAAAAGAAACACATTGTTAAAAGTTTTGTGTAATGAACGCTTAAAATAGTGTAAATAATTTTTATCTGAAAGTATAATACATTAATATTACTTTCTGTAGTATTTATTTTATGTTAAAATTTTAATATTCGCAAGCAACGCCGTTTATAAAATTATAATGACGATTCAATAAAAAACATAGCGAAATGTTAACGATAGAGTAAAGTTGGCAAATGCCTAGCCACTTTCATAACTCGAGCTTTATTAGAGCTTTGTAAGACCCGCCGTGTAGGGGAGCGATGCACGTTAATACTTTATCCAACCGCATTATGATTTACTACATTTTTCATAAAATATTTTTTTTGGATCACTGCATTTAAAATTAAGGGATATACATAAACAAAATACTCCACTTTGGAAAATTTAATCCGTTAGAGCTAATAAATTAATTAAAGATATTCCACTGTAAAATTAATTATATATATATATATACCGTTCACTTAAAATAAGTAGTCAAATAATTTTCTAAGGTCTTCATTAACATACAAAAAATAAGACACTTAAATTTTGACAAACTATTTTTTCCGCTAAAATACTCATCATGGAATCCGTGCTGCTATATATCTTGGAAGAGTGTGGATTTCAAAAGAATATTCCTGCTAAGTATTGGTAGAATATTCCTTCTAAGTTGGTGTGGTGTGGTAGTTAGAAGAAGAGGGTGCCAGATCAGGTGTCGTCCACGTCACTTGACCATGGTTCAAAATTACGTGGTCCGTTGCCAAAAGCCCTCATGTAGCTGAACAGTGCGACGTTAATATTAACTCGTTCCAAAAGATACAGTACAGTAGTTTTAATTATTTTTATACTTAAAAATGCAATATCTGCCTATTCAATTAAAATTATAGTGTTATAATTAACTACTAACCACAAACAAATTTTGAAAATTTGTCCAAATGATGCAGTGTGAAAGAGAAAGTTTATTTACTTTAAGTATCAGAACTGATAAAAGCATTTATTTGGAAAAAAGATCAATTTCTTACTACCAAATATGCATAATAAAATGTTAAAAAAATTATTAAAATAAAGAGAGATTTATAGCAACCTCTCCCTTCAAAACTTAGTTTGATTCTGAAATAAAAAAAATAGGCATTATATCAGAGGAATTATAATTAGAAGCGAGCACCTTGCGTAGCCAAAACAAAAATGGTTTTTCACAAACAAAAGATAGATATATGCAGAAGTGTTTTTTTTTGCAGCGCATGCCAGAATTGCTAGCAGATGACAGAATATTTTCCTACTTACTTGACAAATATCGTTATATTTTGGACACTTCATACAATATCTTTATAAATTATAGTTTATGCTATAAATTATAGCCTATGTGCTATTCTGATGTATAAGCTATATTACTGTAAAGTTTCATTAAAATCCATTCAGTAGTTTTTTGCGTGAAAGACTAACAAAGATTTTCACAAACTTTCGCATTTATGATATATATTAGATGTAAAACAATATAAGGTTACAAAAAATGTATCCTAATTTAGAATGCAATAAACTAAAAATAAGTATTTTAATTTCATTAAATATGGTATGGTAAATGTCTCATTAGAGTCCCTGAAATTAATTTTCTGCAATTATAAATATATACAATGAAATTTTACTTAAGAGTTTTGACATTTTTTTGTTATGTGAGAAAAAAATATTGTAGCTTTTAAGAATAAATTGAATTCCTGATGTTTAATCTTTTCTTCATAAATATTCCTAGTCATTCGAATTATAAAACCTTTAAAACATGACTAAATGTTCAATGACATGAAAAAATTAACAGACTGACTACGTTTATTAACTTTTTTATTATTAAATAATTAAAATTTTCTTTTCTTTTTAATTATGATATTTTTTCTAGTTTGAAAAGTAATAGCCATACATTAAGAGAACTTCAAATAAACATCTTTAAAAAGAAATTTTTTTTAAAACTTTTCTTTTTCAAAAACTTTGCTTAAATTAAATTCCAGAGTCTTTTGGGTGACGTAAAATATTTTCCTTGTCAAAAAATAAGGTGTGCTGATCAGTAAAATGTCCAGAAAGGAATTATTTATTCTTTCTTTAGTGTTTTGAGATTACATAACATTATTGGTGATGAAGCAGAGAAGTTAATTAGTTTTTCAGTATTTTAAGACATCAGTCCTTACACTTGCTACATAATGATTAAAAAGACAATTATAATAACATAATGTATGTAAAGAAAGCAAAGCTATGTTTGATTGAAATGCTTTAGAAGAATAGTTAAATTTTTCGTAAAAACCAAGTGTCCAGTGCTTCCAATACAATTAGTTTTCAACTACGTATTATAAAAATAGATATCATAAGTTTGAGTTTTCATGTAACTTTCAATTTTTGCACTTTAAATTATATTAATGTATTAAAACAACTTTACAATAATAGTTTGTTCGCCTTAAATATAGTTACAACTAGTAAAAAAGGGGGTAAAAATAATTTTAAAAGAGGAGATTTCATGTATTAAAAGAATTTTTCTGTGCTGTACTCAATAAAGAGTATATATAACCAAGATTAACATTTTTAGTACTTAAAATATGAAACATATTAATTTGGGCTTGAAAATGTTGAATAATATATTTTAATTTTCTTCCTACTTCATGTAGAAAAGATATAAATAATATAAGTGTTGCATAGTTTTACATGATTTAATTGCACAGAATTTTCTATTTTCATGACAATATAAACTATAAATTGAATAATTTTTTTTCTTAAAACTCCATCTCATCCCCTTCTATTTTTTTAATAATTTGTATTTTTCTTTCGCTGTGAAAATACGTCTTATTCGTCCGGTTTCATAGCACTTCCTTTATTAAAAAGCTGCGATTTCATTGTTTATATCTAAATCATATCTAAATATGTACTTCTTAAGATATATATCATATGACATATTAGAGTATCACGTATAAAGTATTACGAATGAACGTTTTCTTCAATATATTACATTGTCATGAACAAAAAAATTAGCGCACCAAGAAGGAGTCGTCAAAATGAAACGAAATTTTACATACGTAATGTCTACTTTGATGTAATTAAATGATTAGAAAATCAAAGAAAAAGGATCATTTATTTCAGAGAAAAGGGCAAAAGAACGGAAGATTTAATACCCTGTTGAGCCCCCTCTAGCGCAAATGCACAATGTGATACGATCGGGCATTGAGGCATACAAGTTATGTATGATGTCTTGAGATATTTCGTTCGATATTTGCTGTAACCTTTCCTCTAGTTCAAACTCGTGGGATGCCAGACTCACCATTCCAAATGATCTCAGATATGCTGGATTGGAGACAAATCTGGAGTTCGGGCAGGCCAAGTAAGAATAGAAACAGTGCGGAGACAGTCTTGTGACACCCTTGCAGTGTGAGGCCGAGCATTGGCTTGTTAAAAATGGCTCCTGGAAACCGTTTCATGAGCGGTAACACATGTGGCTGCAGAATGTCATTGACATACCACTACGCTGTCATGGTGCCATGGATCAATACTAGGGGTGACTGTGTATTGTAGGAATTGGCACGCCATACTATCACACCAGCTCTGTGGGAGTGGTGTGTCACTGTAATGCAGAGGCAGGATTGAGGCGTTTACCCCGGGGTCTCTACACACGAACAGGATTGTCATCACTGCTGAGGTTGAATCTGGATTCGTCGCTAAAGACGACCTAGTTCCATTCCTCTGCAGTCATAATTACTCATGCGCGGTACCACTCCAAACGGAGACGTCGATGGGTGAGCTTCAAGAGCAGCACACGTAATGGGCGCTGCGATCCCAAATGTCCCTCAGCCAGGCGCCTTCGTATGATTCGAGAAGACACAGGGGCTCCTAATGAAAGTGCTACATGTGCTTGGATGGCGGCCGATGAAGTAGTTGGCTGTACGCGTGCATTTTTTACGATGTGGCGGTCTTCTCGACGACTGGTCTGCCGAGGGCGTCCTTAGCCTGGTCTTTGTGTAAATGACATCTCTCGGATCCACTGGTTTCAACATCTCCTCACAACACAATCAGAGCGGCCCAGCTGACCACCCAGCTTCCATCATGCTGATGATTCTCCTCCTCTTAAACTGCGACACCTGCTCATATTGTCTTCGAAAACGGTGTAATGGCATGTCTACCTCTTTGTAAGTGATTCAGCATACTCAGACAAGCTTTGGTTACCTGTTTTATACTCCATGGAGAATGACGTTAAACGCCTTCTACCGACTATACGTAATGCGCAATCACGCTGCATTTCTAATCATTTACATATCTCCCTCACATGTATCTTCATGCCAAGTTTCGTTAAGATCCCTTAATTATTTTTTTGGTACGCTAATTTTTTTATACATGAGTCCATGGACAAGTTTTGTCCATTTTGCTTTAAATGACACGATTTACTTTCTATCCCAGAACAGTTTTAAAAATGTGATTGAATTTTTCGTTTCCTTGATTATTTTTATACTTAACTTCCAAGCAAATATCCTTAAGCAGCTCTAATGAGTTTAAATCGATATTCTGAGAGAACGACTAATTTTTGCCATGCCATTTCATAATTTTAATTGAAATATTCAAAAATATTTCTAATTTTTCGCCTTCTTAAAAATATTGTTCTTCTTACTTACATTAAAGATATATATTGAGTATTAACGATATTTTGCGATAAACAATTGAAATATACAAAAATTAGCATTGGTAATGTAGACTAAGAATTTATTATAGGTGAGAAAATTGTATAGCAATATATGCTTCTCTACTGACAAGGCACAAGAAACAGTACGCGATCTTGATATTTATATTGTAGTGACGGTGACAGATCTTGTATATTTAAACTATTGTCGCGAGCGGCTAGAAGGACACCAGAAGAAACTTAGTCTACGGGATAATGCCAACACCCGCAAGTTTAATGTGCTTTTCTAAATGATTCTAAAAAGGACGGGTACAGAACTTCCCATTATTTGGTTCAAGCTCCTTACTCTTCCAATTAGAATACCATGGCCTGAAACATGAAAAAAAATCTAAGCATCTAAAAGTGTTTAAAGGATTATAATTTTTTTTTTATAAAACAGGTGAATTTCTTTTAAAAATAAGCATGAAGTTAAAAGTTCATTTTAAATTTAAAATTTTCTATTAAGTTAAAAACAAATAGTTAGTTTTTCCTAACTTTTCGGCATATCTCTCAAAAATATAAATACTCTTTACTAGTACAGTTCTTCGTTGAAATTTTTATGTAAGCATGTTTTCCTCCATGTTTCATAACTCAAAGAAACCAGCTAACTGAATTTTACCTATAAATCATTTTTCATATTCTATTTCGCAAAAATTTAGAATTTAACGATGTAACAAATGGATATGCGACAAAACTGAGATTGATAGCAGAAAGAAACAAGAATGAATAACAGAATGAAGACGAATCACATTGATTTGTGACAGAGAGAGAGAGAGAGAAGACAGCTTCAAACACTTGTGACTCCTCTCTTGTTGTGAAACCTGTTCTCTAACAGGAAAGGCGTTGATGTAGATCTTGTTAGATTTTTGAAAAGCGGATGGGTTTCTCGAAATTTGTTTTTCAAATTTCCCGGAGCACTTTTTGCATTTAGGTGCTTCCGTGTGAAAAGGGAAAAAAAGCAAGTCTCTGGAGTTGAACATGGTGGGCTGTCTTTCAGAGTTGTTAAAGTATTTCTCGGGATGTTTTTGAGGAGACAGTAGCCAAAAAGAGAAACAAAAAATACAGAAAACCGTAGTTGCAAAAGAAATTCTATTAACTCCACACGTGTATTTGGTTCTGGATATCGGAATCAAAGAAAACATTGCTTTTCGCTGATGAAGATTTCAAAGAAGGGGGAAGCTTCATGTTTGTTGTGAATTTAAAATGCGACGATACATTTAAAGTTTTGATACACCTAAAAGCCGAAATTCTATTTTTGCCATGAGTACACTGGTGCGAAAAAGATTTCAAAAGTGAAAGAGATTTGAGAAAGTCGATATACAAACCTTACTCACTTTTTTTTTCAAAATATATAATTTAAGTTGGTGAGAAAATTAAAAAAAAACAAGCTTAAAAATACTAGACAAGGTTTAGATTTAATTTGTATATTTTGAAAATTTTTAATATAAGGGTTTATATGATTTTATAATTTTAAATTTAATCTAGGGTCTTCAAAATATTATTTAAAGAATAACTGTATGTTTAAAGAAGGCTAACCAAAAGTATAGAGAGTTAAAAATCATTTTTTAAAAGAAAAAATATATTTTTATAAGTTAATTTGAAAATTGTCATTTCTCTTTTTGTGAAATTTTATGCTATAGTAATCAATTTCTACTATAGGAACTAAAAATTTGAAATTGGTAAAAATAAAAGGAACGCGTCCAATGTATAAGTTTTCAGTTTTAGAACTTTTCAGTTATTTGTTTATTAAAAATGTTGAATAAAAATGAAAACTGAAATGGGGTTTTCTAATATTTTATCTAATTTTTTCTAGTTCAAGCTAAATAACTGATATTTTATTTTGAATTTAAAAAGAATGTTACTAAAAAATCATTTAAGATTTTTCTGTTTTTATTCTTTTAAAAAAAGAGGGTGTAAACCTGAATTACATTTTAAGATATTTTTTATGAAAGCCTGTAGCATCTTTAGGTAATTAAGTTTGAAGGCAATTATTCGTAACTTAATAGCTCATCACCCGTATTCAAAAATCAATAATTTTAAGCTCAAGTAAAAAAAAGAATTAATCCTCTCCTACATACTTCACATATAAAATTTTTCACTTTTATTATATTAATAAAATTATAATAATTCTTATTAAATTTAAAACTAATAGCTAAAGAATACATTTAAGATTACATGAATACATGTCTCACCTTTGGGTTTTCCAAAGGTGAGACAATATTGTGCTTTAAAAAGTGTATGCACCCATAATTGAAAGCATATAGTACATTAAAGTTTCATAAGCAAAGAAGTAGGAAATAATTGAAAGTCTGATAAAATAAAAGATTTCGATACTAATTAAAAAATTTCGATGCTAAAGAACAATATACTATATATTCTGAATAATTTTTATAAGAAATCAATAGAAAAAGTAAGCTTAAAAAGGTATCTAGTGTTAATTTAAATTTTAATCTGATTTCTCTTAAAGAAAAATTTAGAATTAAATAGTCATTTTTACTAAAATAATTTCTATGATTCTTGTATTATTTTGTTTTTATGAATGTATGGATAAAAAATTAGCTTTATATTAATCATATATTGGTCATTACATACAGAAAACATATTTTTAAAGCACATAAAAAAGGATTTGAAAGAATTTTTTTAAAAATTTGTATGCAATTTTTATTTTACTTAAACATTAAAGTAGTGTATATTTAGTTATTAGAGTTAAACATTTTTTGATTATGAAAACTTAGAACAGAAGTGTGTGTAATATTCCAACTTATATATTGTGTTTTTCATACCATATATTTTAAAGTTTTTAAAATAATCATATGGTTTTTATTTAATATTATTTAATGCGACTGTTTAATTTAATCTTGTATATATTGGAATACACTATATAAATTCAAGGTAGCATTTTTTTTTAAAAAAAATATTATACAAAGAATATTTCTGGAATATTACTTTATGATGCATAAAAGGCAATATTTAATCGGATTCTGTAGTTTTTACAAGAATTTATTGTCTGTAATAGTAATAATATGAGAAAACAAACATTGTTAAAATAATTGTGTTATAAAAAATAATTATTTCCAAAGATTAATGTTTTTAAAATTTGCCATTAAAGTTAAATATACATTGAAGATAAATTATAAATGAATTTCATACGAAATGATTCAACAGTACGAATATTCTTATCTTAAATACCTTTATAATTCATTTGAATACTTTTGAGAAAGGAAAAGGAACACATTCTTCATTCTGCTTGCTTATCTATGAATATATTTATTTATGAATATTCCGAAGATTAAAATTCGTAATGCAATCGTTAGGGTAGGAAAAAAAATACTTTTTGATAAAAAAAAAGTATTATTTGATAAAAGGTTTTTACTATAAATATATTATTCCTTCAACATATAAACTCTTTTCCATTTTAAAATTTTGAAAATAATTTATTATCTTCCGACAATAGATTCCAATCTCATATTGACAAAAAGAAAATTTCAAAATGGAAATCTGGTAAGGAATAAGATGAGAGATTAGTTAGGATTTATTAAACTAAAAAAAAACAAGTAATAAATATGTTGTTGTTTCACATTGAAATATATGTAATTGACTATTGCTAATAGACTTCGAAAATATAAAATGAACTCCAGTGACAAAAAGCACCTATTTAAGGACTGTAGACGCTGTAACCAAGCGGTTATGACATTTATTTCGTAGTTGACATCATAGTGATCGAGTCTTGGTTTCGAGTATTGCTGCCAATATATACCCATCATGTAGAAAGGCTGAAGCCCGCTAAATCTATTGATGCACAAAATCCATACGTTAGAGTAGTGTGGGAATTGGAAGGATACGAAGAATGTCCCCAGTAACCATTATGTTGCTTCTAAGAGCAACATTAATAAAAATAATCATTCCATCCACAGGAGATTTGTGTTTAAGGAAACTTCCTAAACTCGTCTTGGTTGAGAGCAGGCTAGAGCCCGTGATTTTTGTCAATGAAATAAATAAGATTTTTGCCTACTTTTTATTGACTGTGAAAATGAAAGAAACAAATGCATTCCTGAAACATATGATCAACTTTTCTTGGGCGTAAATATTATAATCTAATTAAGTCACAAGTCTGACTTGAAATCCTTTTTTTCAATAAAGCGTTACTCTTTCAATTTATCATATATTCTAGCGGGAAAAAATAGCTACTGATTTCTTATGATAAATTTCGATTTCTAACTGATTGAGGTACGACTTAGATGTTAAAAAAATCTCGCGTAGGGATTTAGAGGAGGAGGAGGGAAAAAACGTCCTTATAAAAAATTCGCCGGCTCCACTTATTGATAGAGGGGCAGTCAACGTCCATTGTGTCTGGAATCGTCACACCCTCGTCGCCTGTCCACTGTTTATTGAAGTGAAGCCGGGGCTATATTTAGGTTGGGTGGAGACGAACGCACTCCTTTCTTTCACCTGCCTCGACTTCATGTTGACTCGATGTTGCGAAAATCCTTAATCTAATTTTGAGCAGCGGGAATGGCCGCATAAAAGACCGGGTACCTTTCTTTATTAGCACGAGATCGGAGCTAAGAGAAGGAAAAGAGAAAGAAGTAAAAAAAAAATATATCCAATCGAAGAGTTTTGCGTAAAAGAAAACTTTTCGTTCTTTCTTTTGCGAGAATTATTTTTTTCTTCTCAGTTTCGTTGCCGCGGAATGGCATCTTGCAGTCATTAGAGGTGAGTTGTGTGTTTGACGACCGTTCTCCTTCCAGCATTTGTACTGGAGTTGTTTGTGCCCCTTCCTTAAAAGAGTGGTGCTTAAAAGTACGTCAATTGGGGCTTTCCTGGCGTGCGCCCCAGCTTTGCAGCGTCAATTTCTTCCCACACATCGCGTGAGTCTCCGTGTTGAATTTTGCACCTCATTCATTTTTTATAGTAATTTTTTTTTTCTTTTCTTGCAATGGGTGTCGCTGGTTGGTGTGGGGGGATGGATGAGTTTTATGACTAAGTGTTGTTATCTTTCCATTTTGATCTCGTAATAAATGTTGATGATTCTAGTCTGGCAAAAGAGAGATCATTTCTCTCTCAAATTGCAGATTTCTTCAATTTCATTACGAGGTTAGATGGTACAAGCATGGAGAAGCGAGTTTTGGTGTTTGAGATGCTGTAATTTGTTGTAAATAGATTGATTTATAAAGAATAAAAATGAAGACTTGAAGCTTTCGTGAAAAGAAAGATATTTTTTAAAGAAATGAATATACTTATTTTTTCTTTCAAGATGTTTTTAAGCCCACTGTTTTTGCAGGACGTAAGATTTTTTAAAATTGTTATTTATTTGTATTTAATTTTTAGGATTACATATATCTACTATTGTGAGCTTTTAATATAAAGAAGCTTAAACCAGGAAATGAAGAATTTTACGGAATGAAATTCAAAGATTATGTGCGTGCTTGTGTGTTGTCGGCTACAAATTATGTATAATTGATTTAGTTATAATATAAGTTATTTTGGAATGAGAAAAAATATATAATAATAGAAAATGCAAAGTGATACATGATGAAAAAGAATTTAATTAAAAAATAATTGTGGCGTAAAAGAGCAACTATAATGCATTTCATTATTTAATCATATGTCTATTAAATAAATCACATTTTCTATGCTCTACATTGGGTTAGCATTTCATGTATCTATAAAAAATACTAGATAACGCATTCAAAATAAATATTCCAACAAAATATGGAGAAGCTTGTTTTTACTATCTATATTATAAAACCACAAAAATATTTTACTGGGTTTGTCGTAAAGATATAATTCCTGTAATAGCAAGGTCACGAAATAATATCTTCTATGGGAGTGCATATTTTCTCACCCATTACTGATCAGAGCTTTAATTTGCTTGTATTCTGTTTTTTTACTAAATAGAAAGACGGAAGTATGTTCACTTATAATTAAAACTTTTAATTGAATATTGCATGAAAAAGTCTTGTGTGTTGCTGCAAACAGAAAAATATATACCAGCACATTTTTTATGAATAAATAATATCTATAAATTAGTTTTCTTTTCGAGATCTGATGCTGAGTATGTTTTATTCTATGTATTAGCTTACTTGATAGAGTGAGATGTATGTGGAACTCCTTAGTACTAATTTCTTTGTTCACAAGTTGACTTCAATGAAAAATGTTGAGGTAAAACCGACATTCTTTGAGGAAAATTGAGTAAAAAGGTGCTAGAAATAAAGTTGAATACCGAGCAAATCGATCATAATTTTAACCATTTACACTTTTAAATTAAAATTAGTTTAATTTTTCAACTGTGTGAAAAATTCCGAATCTCACACATGTGTATTAATCTGCAAGCTATATTCATAAATGATGGAACAAATATTTGTGGACTGAACAATTAATCAGAATTAAATGCAAATAACTACTCTGAAGAAATAACCATAACTAAATGATCATTTTTAAGAAAAGGAATGAGCTTAAATGTCAATGATTTAGGTAGTATTAGTTGCTGTGTGTGAGTAGGGTTTAATAATTAACTTAAAAGATGAAATTTTAAGAACTCTTGACTGTGCTTTGAAGTAGACATTGTAACTTTTTAATCTGACGAATGAATTTGATTCATTTTATTATCTTCGAATAAGTGATTTTTTTTCTTCAAATATTGATCTGTTATTTGAATTTATAATTAGTATCTATATTAATTGCTTACTAATTAATTTGTGTATTTACTATACTATAAAACTTAATAAATAAATATTAGTGTACCTATATTATTTAGATTTAATTAGTACATAATAATGATTATTAGAGTTATCATTATATTTTAAATTCGAAAATACGAATAAAGAGCTATTTTCCTCATTCGTTAATAAGTTAATAATTAAAATATGAGCATACGAAGTCTACGTAAATATTTTAAGGATGCCTTTTGAACAAAAAAATGAAAAAGTCAAAACTTTGCGTTTCTCAAGTAAATTTTTATAAATCAAGCAATGCTCAAACTACTTAAACAACTGTCCATGACTAACGATTTCGTAAATTTTGTAATAAAACGGAGTTATGAGTTTTGAGAGCATACAAACGTAAATAATTAACATCTTAATGAGAGCTTGTTAGCATCTAAGCGAACGTAAGTGTTGTTGCACTTACAATGTGCCGGATGCACTTATATACTTATATGAAGAGTTTATCTGTGTGTGTGTGTGTGTATAATAATAAAAGTTTGTTCCCCGAAATTTAGGTTATCATCAATAAACAATGTTTCAAAAGAATATACATGTTAGTAAACTGTTAAGTTTGTTCAGTTCTGAAATTCCTTTTATTTTAGTAATGATAAACAAAAATTTTTTATACTGTAATGAAAAATGTTAAATATATTTTATGTATTTAATTTAATATTTATAGCTTTTAATCTATGATTAATTATTAATAATGATATATTAATTGTATTTTTATTTAATGTTAATAAATTATAGCACACGAAGTAAATGGAATTTTATAATAACTCAACTGATTTAATGGAATTATTTACATTAACGTTGGTGTATAGTATCGAAATATAATATTGTCCATAAATTGGTTTCCAATTTGCGGAAATGATATGAATTACACATAAAAAGATTTGTTTCGTAGTTTCTTTCTGACAGACGTACGTTTCCGTAAGACTGCAATATTACTGTTATCAATAGAAATGTATGTGTTATCCTCTTCGGGCTTCACATTGGTGAAATTCTTTCTATAATCTCTTGAACAAAATTAGAGGACTGGCTTCCTATGTTGTGCCTAAATTTAAGTGGACTTAAGAACAATTTTAGAATTTAATTGTTGTGCTTGTGTTTTCACTAAGCCATTGTTTGATACTCTGTACTATTAAAAGGATCCTACAATTAATGTGTCATAAATGTTACATATTAATGACTTCAGATCAGATTAATTGTTTCTAATCACGTGATAACTGTTTAATTATCACGTTTAGTATGGTGAGATCGATATATTTATATTTTCAAAGCAGGATAACATTTAAATAGAGGTTATAAAATTTGGGTTATTCTCACAATTGGAAATTGTATTATATTTCTCTTTTCCAATAATGCAATAATAAAAATAAGTGAAAGAATTTTTCTTAGGATTTGAGTAGATTGAATTAAATTAAATTACACCTTATTAAAAGAGAATATTTTTTCTTCCCAATGCGTGTTAAATCGAAATTCTTTAAGAGAAGTTCATGTAAAACAGACCTAGGTGTGTATGTTTAACTTATATACAAAATCAGCAACAATTTAGAGAAAAATATTGCTTAAATTTTCCGTCAATGATATTTTAAAACATTTTAATTTCGCAAAAAGTCATCTAAATCATAGTAGTCTTAATCAATTATAGCTTAACAATAAAAACCAGTTTTTTACCGTTCATATATTAATCGTCAAGTATTATATAAACTTTAGTTTAAATAATGAATATATCTTCTTTTTTTTTTACAAAAATAAAATTATAAGCCTTACATTACGCAGCTGAAACAAAAGCTGGCTATTATGCTTCATTTGACAAAGTGAAATTTCCGTTATGCTAAGAAAAAAAAAAAGAATCCAGGTACCAAAATTTACATTTATGAAAAAGAAATTGATACACAATTAAATGATTAATGAACGAAGTGTCTCAATTTTTTCTTATAATTAAGATTAAAATAGCATTAAAGAAAATGTACTCTTAAAAAGTTGAATTCAGTTGTACATTTAAAGGGTGTTTTTTAGAGGTATAGAACTTTAAATTGCAATAAAACAACGATGTATTATTCGATTGACATGAATTTTTTTTATTCGAAAGATAATCTTGTGGCATTACATTTTAAATATGATCAAGCAAGGCGTAGATTCGTCGAATGGGCCCAAAACGAGATTGCCGTTGTTCCCGATTTTCATAAGCGAATTTTGTTTAGAGATGAAGCGCACTTTTGGTTGAATGGCTACGTCAACAAACAAAACTGCCGCATTTGGAGTGAAGCTAATCCACAAGTGTATGTCGAAACACCGTTACATCCAGAAAAACTGACTGTTTGGTGCGCTTTATGGGCTGGTGGAATCATTGGTCCGTACTTCTTCAAAAACGATGAAGGCCACAACGTTACAGTCAATGGTGATCGGTATAGAGCCATGATTACTAACTTTTTCATTCCTGAATTGAACAATCATGATGTCTAGGAGCTGTGGTTCCAATAAGATGGCGCAACATGTCACACAGCTCGTGCCACAATCGATTTATTAAAAGACACGTTTGGTGACCGCCTAATTTCACGTTTTGGATCTGTGAATTGGCCTCCAAGATCTTGTGATTTAACACCGCTAGACTATTTTCTGTGGGGCTATGTAAAGTCATTGGTCTATGCGGATAAGCCACAAACGCTTGACCATTTGGAAGACAACATTCGCCGTTTTATTGCAGATATATGGCCACAAATGTTGGAAAAAGTAATCGAAAATTGGACGTCCAGATTGGACTACATCTGAGCCATCTGTGGCAGTCCTATGCCAGAAATCATATTTAAAATGTAATGCCATAAGATTATCTTTCGAATAAAAAAAATTCATGTCAATCGAATAATACATCGTTGTTTTATTGCAATTTAAAGTTCTATACCTCTCAAAAAAACACCCTTATAACTTTAGTTTTTAACTAACATAATATTCGTATTAATAATATTAAAACAATATTTTTTAAAGAATTTTTCAATTTAAAATAATTGCTGAACCTTTTTTATAATAAATACTGAATTTTCTATTGTTTTCGAATGTAAATAACATGTGAGTTAGAATTATTTAGTCAAGTTGTAAGTATTGTTTAAGGTTGTTTTCGGCTAATGTTTAAGAATAGGACCCAAATTCGGAGTATTTTTTTCACATATAAAAGTACTCAAACATTAATATTATATTTTGGCTTCATTATTCTGTAGAGAACCCTTTATTTTGTCGTGCTACTTATTTTTTCTTTTATAAAATGTGTTTCGCATTTTTTCTCCTCTACCATATTGTTAAAGGAGATATCCCTTTACATGTTAAAAGGATAAACTAATTATTTATGAAATATTTTGAAATTTTAAAAACCCAATATTAAAAACAAATGCATGAGTTACAATGTCACAAATTTTTATAAAAATTGAGGCATTTTTTCTGTCTGAAAATGTGCTCCGCGTTAAGTTCGTGCCCTTGTGTATATGGCGAAAACATCCTTAAGGATTTTAAATAAAGTTGCACTACAGCTGTACAATAAGCTTTTGGCGACGCTATTTCATAATTTAGAACCTGGTTTAGGATATCACTTTATATAAGTTTAGACCACATCATCTGAGAAGTCGATACCTTCGTTTTTATAGAATCAAGATTTGAGGTAAAAATCCATTAATTACAAAGCATAAACCCATTAGATTAGCTTACGGCTGTGAATATGTACTACTAAGAAATTAAGTAAAATACATAATTTTTCTTATGGAAAACTTGCTTAGAAATCATAGTATATTCAATTTATTTATCGTTTTTTGTTATCAATTATTACACTTTTGCTAACAAAAATCTCAAGAAAAATGATCGCAGGAAACGTAATAACGAGATGATTATGTTTGGCTTATTCACAAGTATAAAAAATAAATAAGAGTTTTTTTTTCAATGAATTTATTTCATTCAGAGTGAATGCTACTGATGTTTCGATTATAATGTCAATGAAAATTCAGGTAGAAAATTAAATAGAGTTTGATTATACATATAATTATGAGTAAGTAAAAAATGTAATTGAATGTATATAAGAGAACTGAGAGAAAGAACACGATTTCTTGATCATTTTAAATATTTTTTTAATGTTGAGAATCACTGAATATATTTAGAACTTTTTATATACAGTATGAGAGGTCTTAAGTTATTGAAACTTAAATTATTACTGTATCCTCCCTACAATATCTTGAATAATTGACATAAATATCTTTTTTTATAATACCTCGTACTCAGTTAACTGAATGGTTTGTATTTTCACGTGATCAAATTGTCTCGACCCGGAGGTCGCAGGTGTAAAATAATTCGAAGAAGAAGCAGACATGATTCTAAAAACAGATACTTTTATTTTAGATATAACGCTTTATCAATGAATTAGAACTTATTCCTTAACCTTGGGTGGAAACTTAAATCCTAATTCTTAATCTAAGTTAGGAGATTATTCAAAAAGACTTAACTGTGGTCAGAGTTCCTCCCTTCTTGTACCAGTCTTTCTTGAACAACGATAGCTTGGTATAGATCCACTGCTGTTTTCTTCCACAATTCTGAGTGGATTATGTTAGACTTCCTATCACAATTCACTGTCTACTATTCCAAGATTCCACGGTTAACCTCACACACCCTAATGTCAGGGTTTAAATAGCATTTACATCTGCAAAAAATTAAGTCATCTCTACGGAAAGCTGTTTTTAAACTAAAATCACAGTCAAAGAACCCATCACAAAGTGGCTTACAAATGTGAAAGAAATTATATACACTGTGATAACCCCCCTGCCTGGCAGTACCATCTCTTTATCTAAGCGAGCTAGATTTGTGGGATGAAACGATTGATCACCCAAGTTCGCAATAGTCAATGCAATTTATGATTATTCAAATATATTGATCAACACAAGTTTTACTATAGGAGGCAATCAGGAGTGATGAAACGTATTCCTAAATTCTAAATAAATAACGCTTGGAATCCTAACAACTTATCTTAAAGCAAAGTTATCCTATGAATCTTTATCTTCCTTAATATTTTTAACTCACTAATACCCGTTCTATAATTACGCTTCTAAGTTTAATGTCTTACCATCAGCTCACGGCTTTCAGTATCTCAGCTTCCTTTCTCCTTCTTCCTCGCGATTACAAAACCTTCACTATATATCTACTAATTAATATGAATATCGTGGTTTCTTCTTGTGAGGATTGGCCGTGAATTAAGTCAATGCTGGCCCCAAAGATTCCCCAAGAGGATTAATAGGAAAAACGCGGTAAAGCCCCGTCACAACACTGCATTCGAAATACCGCATTCTACATAAATAGTAGATGATTTAAAATGATTTACATGCAATTAATAAATAAAAAAAAATTTAAGTAGTAATTAATTTCTAGCCTTCAATGTCATGCTGACTTTTTCAGAAAGAGGTAAAGTATTATTATTATTATTATTCGATTCTGGTAAAATATTTGAAAATTATTTTTCGGCATACTGCTCACAATTTTTTCTAGTTTACTTAAGGTAACTAAAAAAATTTTTTTTAGTCTTTAGTCTAAAAAGCTTTACATTTAGTCCTTAATCTTTCAGAAGGATATTGCTAAAATTTTACACAGTTAATTTCTTTTTAATAACACTTCAATATTTAGGGTTAATATTGCAAAGAAGTGTTGCATTCAGTCTAAACATGCATAAGTTACATATTGAACATGCTATTCTTCATGGTATGCACAGAAAATTTTAAAGTATTTTTTATAAAAAAAATAAAAGATTGCACACACACACTTTGAAATTTTTTAATTCGTATATCGGACTGATAGATTAATCACAGAATTTTAAAGCTACTTAATGGCAAAGAATAAAATGAATTAAAATACCTTAAATTGGTTTTCTTTATAAACCTTAATCTTTAAAAAGAACTTAATTGGGGATATTTTGCTTTTTCATTATATTTCCGAATAACCACATCTTTTTCCTCCATAATTTGTTATAAAATTTAATTTATTAAAGTAATCAGTTCTCTAAAAGGCAATATATACAGTTCTGATGTGATTTCAAGTGATTTTTTTTTTTGCTATTCGCTGTAGTATACTAAGAAAAATGCAAAATGATGAGTTTCATGGTTTAGTAATTTAATTATATTTGACGTAGCGCAACACATTTAATAAATGCAGCTATAAGTACTGTAACATCGTGTTCAAATACTTTTAAAACTCTACTGCAAGGTATCATCATTGCATAAACGTAAATCTTGTTTAAATTCAATTACAGAAATTTTGAGCTTATGGAAACCTAAAATAGAAATGTTTAATTAATCACAAATAAACTCAAGAATATCTCAATTGCATTAAAGTTCAAAATGGATTACTCATTTATTTCCGTTTATCTCGTGTACACATTTTCACTTAAATGATAATCTATTTCTGATCAGATCTATTCGAATTTAGTGAAGGAATTAGTCTAAGACACATCATGCGATTACATTTGTCAAAATGTTTTCATGGTATTAATTACGTAAATTGATTCACGAATAATTATTGTTGGAAGCTGTAACACAGGTTTAATATGTAAAAATTCTTGTACGAGATTTCAATAGAAGGGTTTAAAATATTTAAAGTAAAAAATGGACATAAGAATTTTAATTTCCCCTTTTTAAAACAGTTAATCTCCCTACTTCTTAAGTAAAAGGCACTAGTCATAAAAAAGATTGAACGAGCTACCAATAATTAATTAAAATGAATCTGAAATATTCTTTTAGTTGCAAGCTAAGTGTTGATGAAATTAATGATTATGAACAGAAAAAATTTAGAATTCCGTTGAATTTCATTCCTAGTCCTTATAAAATACTATTAAAATTGCATTTCTCAAGCTGTTATCGAATTTTGTTGTTGTGAACTCAATTCTATTACAATATTTTATATATTTAAGCAATAGTATATGTAATCATTTTACTGTGTACTGAATTGCTGCAATTCTAACTTAATGCTAAACAATAAACAAGAATACTGCAAGACAGTACAAGTCAAAGTAGAATAGAGACAGTAACGTAATACCAAACTCTTAGGCTTAGGTGTAAGATTGCCAGGTTAAGCATAGTTTCAGTACACTTACCTTTCTTTTCAATTGCCTATATAAAAAAACTGTAATTAGTAGAAACATACATTTTTAACTTATTTGTAAAAATTAAAGTAATTTCTAAAAATATAAAACCCCTAACATAAATAAATGTTAGGGTCTTAAGAGAACAGTTACCGATAACATTAAAATTTATTTATTTATTCGGTTGTATTTTGCACTAGACGTGGCCCTTTTTAAGAAATGATTTTTGTTTTAATCGCATCATTAAATTCACACCAAGAAAGATCTGAATTAATTTTAACATTTGGAAGATATTTTAGCTGTAGACACAGTAAATGTATAACCCTTTTTATAGGCCAAATGTTCCTCATAATCTAAAAAACTCTTTTGACTAGAGCAACGTACCCCCTTAGGGGACGGGATAACCCTACGTGGAAGGCGGGAGCATATTATTAAAAAGTCGAAAACAAAAAGTTATTTAAAAAAATTAATAATTTACTGAAAGGAAGGGGGAAAAAAGCGAAATGCATTCTGACATAATTAAAAATTAAATACATATTTACACTTTATAATATATTTATATATGTATCCGTACTGCAAAATGTATTTGATAATTAACTTTGTATTCTAAAATTCAGAGCAAGTTTAATAATTACCAGCGCTCTCACGAGAGTTTGTCATGTATAAAATTACATACAAAATTTAATATCCATTTTGATAATTTGTAAGGCTTATATAATTAAAGTCGTATTATAACTTTAGCGTCAAAGTATATTATTATTGAATTCAGTACATTGTAATTGTATGAAAGGGGGGCGCGATTAAAGTTATAAATGAAAATTGAGGCGTGAATATTGAAAGTTTGAAAAGCACTGATTTAACGTTAAACCAGATTACGCGATGTATTGACAAAACAAACAGAATAATAAGAAATAATGGATAATTATCTTTTAACTGAGATAAAACCTCAGAAACTTGCCCACTAGAAATCTTCTAATAACTTCTAATAGCGGCTGTAATTCAGAAATAAGCGACTATAATTCAGGCAGTATTATCGTAGCTGTATTATCCACCAATATCTATTCACAATTTCACTGACTATTTATATGGTATTTAGTACTGAAGTTCGTTTGTGACGTTAAGATGTTTTAGCTTAAAGTGCAATTTTGGTTGAATGGAAATAAACCCAAGTTAGAGAGGATAGACCTCGTAAATAGCCCATTGTTAAAACATTGGAAATTATCATTTAAAGCTACAGATTATAGACGTGTGTTTTTGATGCATCAGAACACATCAGTGTAGAAAAGGTTTTAAAAACTGTATCTTTTCTAACACATAAGCTTCATGCGTGAAGTTAATAACAGCGGGATAGTGATCTATAATGTAACTTTATGAAAGAAATTTGTGAAATAACGTGGTAAATGGTATCATACACCCAGCTTTAGTAAGAAAGATCATTATTACCAAAGTATAAGACTCTTTTTTCGACTTATTCTAACGAGGAAAGTGTAATATAAGATAAAGTTATATTTCTTGCTAAACATTAATAATTTCTTCATTTTGTAACCCAGGGAAAATAAAATCGTTTCCCTTATTTGAAGAAATTTTCAAATACGGTTTTCGGTGATTAATGATTAATTTGCTTGTTTACGGTTCATTCAAGTCGTTTGTGTGTTCCTGTGATTCCACATGCTACATTCTAGAATTTTGCCAAAGATCAATTCATACACGCTGAGTATTGTTTACACACATTAAAATGGTTATTAAATTCCACTTAATACTCTATTCTTCATCCGAAAATCTAAGAATATATTCCAGCAATGTAGAGCAGTAAATTATGATAAGGGTACAAAGACATCGGTTTTACAATAAGTGTCAATTTTTAGCGCATGCAATATTTTCTTTATTAAAAAGAAAGTAAACACGTTGAATCGAAAATATTTGTTTCTAGATGATTATGCAAATAAATTTACTGGAAATAGAAACTCAACTTGGGTATATTTATTTATACAATTATCTGCGGTCCATTGGTTAAATATATGTATCGGAGATCTTAATCCAGCTGAAAGTAGTTTCACTCTGAATTTATTTTTACCACTTTTCTGCGTTAATTTCGTAAAAGAATCTATTTTACAATATACTCAATTGCAACGCAAGGGCATTCAGTAAGTGGATTAATTATAATGCGCATATTATCTGTATAGTGAAATTTACAATTGCACACTTATAAAAATTATTACAAGAATATACAATATGTGGTATCATTTTTACAGTTTTGTGTTTTTCAAATATTACATAGAATGGAAATTGACCCATAAATTTTATAACATAAGAATACATAAACATAACAACTTTTAACTTTAAAACTTTTAATTTTAATAACTTTAAAACATAAGAATAATAAATATATATATATACTCTAAATAAGTTTTATAGCGGAAATAATTATCGTTTTTTGTTATTAGAAATAACATTTTAATTAGTAAAAATTCCCTAAAAAATAGTTATCTTCTTTTGAAGAATTTATTCTTAAAGAACTTGAGAAATTTACATTTATTGTAAGCTAACTTTCTTCTTGTCGGAATAATTCTAATATTATCTAAGTACAAAATAAATGAGGTGGACTGTATTTTAGTATAATGCGAAAATTAAGCCCTTGTGTACCATGTAATCATTAGTAGATACATGCTATGTATAGGTAAAACTCCATTGTAACCTCATGGGAATACATGACTTATTTAGGTGGACAACCAGTGTAACCAGCACACAGGAAACATTATAAGCTAGATTTTATTTTTTTGGAATTGTATAAAATTACAAAAGTTAAGTAACAAAATGTCTGAGTTACAAAAATTTGAAAAAAATGGGAAAATAAGAATTAAAATTATATAAATCTTTGTGGAATTGCTCAAAATGCTCCCTGGAACAGAAAGCTTTTTTCATGTGCGTTTCATGAGTGCACTGTCATTTTTGTTTTATTTCTTTTTACCAAATAGATCAATTTGTATCAGCATGACTGTCGTATTCACCGGTTTCTGGCACATATTCTCATTTAATATCACTTTCGTTGAAATCCAACGTCGATGCCATATTGGCAAGAAAAAGTCAAAATAAACAAAAAATATTCATCAAACTTTAGAAAACGAAATAAAATTTACGTCGTAACGTCAAGGTTAGAAATCTGGGATTTCTGGGGTACTAGAAAAGGCAGTCTGGTACGCAAGGGGTTCAGGTTTATCGATGTAGCTTGTGCACCTCTGTGCAAGGCACATGAATATTTTCAAATCTTTTAAAATAAAGGCAAAAAGGACCATATGTAGTTCAGAATTGACTTTTCAGACCCACAGCTATGATCAGGACATGACATCGAAGGGAGGAAACAAGAACTGATTGGTCCACGCTAAATGCAGATTGACATGAGGACCACATATACCGAACATCTTTTGTGTGTATTAAGCTGATTTATTTTAATTTACTTGATTATTAACGTCAAAAAAAATTAGCATTTAATTTTATAACAAATGCTGAACTGAGATGACGCAATTTTCATATTGCTAAATTTTAGTTTCTCCATCATTAATATATAACTTATTAACAGCATTTAAATGAAAATATTAATTTTATTCAGGAACAATTTTTAAGAAATATGTTTGTTTATTGAATATTTAATAAAATCATGTAGAATCTAACGGATATAACTTCCTATTAGATCTATTGTATTATCCTAGCATTTTCTTTACCAACAATTAAAAAAATGTTGCTTTTTTAGAGTATTATTGCTAACGGTTTGTTTTTGTACATTTTTTTACCATGGGCATACGATTTCTATTCTTCTGAATCTATTAAACGTCTTTTTTTAAGTCTTTTACATAAAAAGCTTGAAACTAGAGTTTAAGGTATCCGACTACGTTCGAAACCGTGATTCTCAAAAGCGCATAAATGGATAATTTTCATGATATTTAGTGTCACTTAGATTAGAATACATGTATACAATAGTTTTAAGGACATTTTGACTAAAAAAATGTATTTAAATACAATATTTTGGCAAACAATTAACTTAGAATAATCTTTTTTCCAAATGTTCTCCTTTTGCGAAAAATGCTTCTATTAGAATAATGTTTTGCCTGCAAATAGCTCAGACCTCTGTTCAGAGGCTCAACTAGAATTTTTGAAATATATAACTTAGAAGTGGGTTTATTCATACTTTACGACAACAGAGGGGGGCAATTTTAAGAAAAAAACGCGAATAATTACTTCAATTGATGGTAACTCCGAAAATAATGTGAATTTTTAGAAATCATAGTTGAGCCTCTGTACAGAGGTCTGAGCTATATGCAGGCTAAATATTATTATAATGGAACCAATTTTCACAAAAGGAGAACATTTGGAAAAAAAGATTATTCTAAGTTAATTTTTTGCCAAAATATTATACATAAATAATTTTTTTTGATCAAAATGTCCTTAAAACAATTTTATGCATGTATTCTAATCTGAGTGACACTAAATATCATGAAAATTATCCATTTATGCGCGTTTTTAAAATCACGGCTCCGAACGTGTTCGGATGCATTAAGTTGACAAAAATAGAATGTTATCTAAGTAAAAATTCCTAAATAAAGATATTCCACCATTAAAGAATATATAATATATATATATATATATATATATATATATATATATATATATATAGGTTCTTTATATAATAATTAAAATACATTTTTTTATATTAAAAAATAAAAATTAAGCATCGAACAACTCTGTTAGGAAATTACTATAATAATTCTAAGCTAGTGATTACAATTAAATACAGAACTCCTTTTTATGTTCGTTTTTAAGTATTTTTTTCCCTTTCTTTCCAGTTGGGGGCATGCGATTGGCGAGACTAGAAGTTCCTGGAGCCGTAGTCATAGGGGAGAATGTTTGGCTCAAGTGCGATTTTGATCTGGAAGGGGACGAACTGTATTCGGTCAAATGGTATAAGAACAATGTCGAATTCTATCGCTACCAACCGAGGGACAGACTCCATGGACAGATGTATGAGCTCTTGGGAGTGTATGTCGAAGTAAGTCGTTCTGTGAATTGAAAATGAAAAAAAAAAATCTTCCGAAACAGATACAAATCGATTTAGGAGTTTTCTATTTTTACTTTCAAAAAGTTTATACGATTTTAAGCCAGCTCATTGCGTAAAAGTTCACTTTTATAGGGTTTTTGACTTCTGATAGTATTTTAAGTATTTAGATTATAAGGATTTGGCAATGAAAGATATATATATATATATATATATATATATATATATATATATATATTGTGATAATCCCTCTAAGATGATTATCTCTTTGAGTATCAGCTTGAGCTAGAGGCATAAGACTAACAAAAGAACTAGAAGGAAACATTATCTTAATATGACTTTATTAAGATATTCAACTCTTAAACCTTTAACAAATTAGATTATAATAATTTATGTGAGAGAATCTATGATGGTAAAACACACCACACACAATATATTTATAATAACGACTTAACCTAACTCGGACCACTATCAATAACTGAATCGCTTACATTCAATTCTAATACAATCACTGATCCTAATATTAAATAATCAATCCTACCTTGTTGTAGTATCAGTAAGCGTTCACACTAGTTTTAGATGAGGTCTTGCGATATCTCGTGTGCAATGGTATGCACATAGATTAATGGATCTCTATCACGTATAATTACTATTCTTCGTCACGTAACGTTATCTAAAACTTCTTCAATCTAGAACCACGGACTGTTTACATTCATCTAATTGTCATCACTTGCCACAAACTGCCATTGCGCTTACTCTATTTTCTGATATTTAAAAGGTTCTTAATTTGCATCTTTCATTCACACTTCACTTCTTGGATTTGGTTGGAAAAAAGTTTCCCTTAATTCTGGCGCCAAAGAACCCAAAGGACATGTTAAAGAAAAGACGTGTGAGCCCGTCAAAATATATTTATATACATACCGAAAAACATAAGAGGAGAAATTCTTTTGGTTATGAAAGTAAATTAAATTCATGATATAAATCTAGATTAAAATTAAAACCATTCACAATACATTTAAAATAAATAAATTGAAATAACCTCTACAGTCAACGGAATCTCGTTGAAGGATATGGTGGTTAGGTTTTATATTGAGAATCAAAGTAAGAAATATTTAATTCACCTTAAGGTATTATTAAATAATGTAAGGATAACTTTTCAATTAAGCATGACGTGCCACGTATAAAACTTATCTAAATATTAGGTACAAAAAAACTAAACGTAGTGCCAGAGAATCCTCTGGCAAGAAAATAATACTTCATAAGAATAAGAAACCTAAAATGGAATGAAAATTATTTCTCTTTCTTCTTTTTCACCTGATGAATTGAGAAGACAAACTTATTATAAATTATGAATTTTTCCAAGTTCAAAGGGAAAATCCAAAATTTGTGTTTGTATTTTAATTTTAAACTTTGCAGAATGCATTTTATTTTGGTAGTGGGGTATATAAATATAATTCAATTTAATGGCATATATTATATGAAAATATAACCCGGGGGACTGAAAGCCATGGAATTAATTAGGTAAAAAAGAACTGATACACCATCATCGGCCAAAAGTTAAGTGATTTATTCCTAAATTGAGATTGTGATATTTGGTTTAATTCTGTAATATAAAACTGTTTTTTTTAATTTAAAAAAAGGTATATGTTATATACAGTTGATGATTATGGTAATTATAAGTGTTCAATTCAAAAATAGAGTTTTTTTCATCCACAGTTGTCCAAATCCAACGCTAGCCACGTTTTCTTGAAAAGAAGTGATTTAAACACGGAAGGCACATATGGATGTGAAGTTTCGTCTGAAGCGCCACACTTTAAGACTGTTAAAGCTGAGGATGAACTGAGAGTGTATGGTAAGTGAATTACAACTTATGATCTATTTCATATCCACTACTTTAACAGGAACATAACAGTGAGATCTATATTTAATGGCTAACGTAGAAGTAAATCATAGATGCAGAAACGATGATAGAATTACTGTAAAATATCATTTTAATAATAGCAAATTATATGTATAAGGGCTGCCCAAATGAAAAGTAGACATGTGCGATTGCGTCAGAATGATTGCAACTATAGCAGAGCCACTAAACAGGTAATCGAAGGACGGTAGGAAGTATACACCACATTCAATGTTTAACAGTAAAACCAGTTAGTGGTAGAGAAAATTAATCGAAAGTAAAGTTGTGCCATATAAGGATACATTAAGAACGGAACAAAGTGAGTTTGTACGGTTTCTGAATGCAGAAGGTGGGATTAAAGCGAACATCTATTATTGAATAGTGGCAGTCTATGGCGAACATTGTTTAAGTCAAATGTTTTGGAACAGTTGGTGCAAAAGTTTTCGAGTTTTGTCTCCCGTGAAACCAAAACAATTTTTAAAAAATCCGTTGGGAAATGTTAGAACACCCACCGTACAATCCAGATTTGTCACTCTGTAACTTCTAGGCCTTTAGGCTATTTAAGACAGTATTACCTTTCTATTTGGACGATGTATTGAAGGAAGTTGGGCAAGACTTCCTCAAGAATCAACCACGTTCTTTCTAGAGGGTCACAGACCTGCTGCCGAAACGATGCGACCTGCGTAACAACCCCCAATGCAATTTCTTTTGATTTCCAATAAAATCATTATTTTTATTGTTCTTAACCACTTTTCATATGGACAACCTTCATATGAGCATAATCATATGTAATGATCTACCTTAGACTTAGTCAAAGTGACAGAACATCAATAATAATTTCATCATAAAATTTTAATCTAATGACAGTAACGAATCTATATCATATTTTGAGTAATATTTATTATTTAAAAGGTAATAACCTCATTATATATTTATATGTATTAGTTAATACAGAAAACAATTTTACTAACTACTTATTATAGTCATCATAATAAATCATAGATAACAAAAATTGGTAAAATATGGAAATAAAAAACTGAGAACATGATTGTAACAAAAACGTATATTTCACATAAATCATGTGTTCATAGTGATAATTCATACCGTAATGTTATCATTTACATAAATGAGTGCTGAAAAAGAGAGAGAGATAGTTTTAAATATGTATTTCTAATTCAAGTGGGATGTTATATATGAGAGAAATATGACTTTAAATATATACATATATATATATACATATATATATACATATATATATACATATATATATACATATATATATATATACATACATACTATATATATATACATATATATATATACATATTTATATATACACATATATATATACATATATATACATACATATTATATATATATACATATATATATACATATACATATACATATGTATACACTGGGGTGCAAAAATTAAGGACGAGACGGGTTTTCAATATAACTTTGTACAAAAGCTTTCCAAATCAACACATTTAATACCGTAAGATCCCCAATACGTAAGGACATGTGTAATGTAAGCAACACTTACTAAAAGAGAAATCAGAGGGATAAAAAGAAGCTTGATTGAAAAAGTAGCATGGAGCGCAATGCGACTGAATGCCGAAACATCCCTGTGATGGGTGTCCAGCAAGAGACATCCGGTTTTTAGTAGGGGATATGATCTCCCCTGACTGCTAGGCAGGTTTCACAGCGTCTGCCAATGTTGAGAATGAGGGTGTCAATGAGTTGTTGAGGCATTGCTGCCCATTCGTCTTGCAGCGCCAATCGAAGCTCCCGAATCGTTACTGGTGGTACGGTACGAGTTGCCAAGCGTCTGCCTAGAAAATCACATACATGTTCGATGGGATTGAGATCCGGAGATCGTGCCGGCCTATCCATGCGTTCAGTATCCTCACTCTCTAAGAGCTGTTCGGCAGCTACTGTGCGATGACATGGTGCATTGCCGTCCATGAAAAGGAACTGCAGACCCATAGCGCCTCTAAAAAGACGCACATATGGAAGAAGAATCTCGTTACAGTAACGGGTCCCGTTGACTGAATCTGCGTCGAAGATGTGAAGGTCTGTACGACTCCCAAGCATGATGCCTCCCCAAACGAGAACACCGCGACCTCCATACCTGTCCCTTTCAATGATGTCCGAGGGATGATTGCGGCTTCCCCGCTCTCTCCAGATGAGTATGCGATGAGAATCGCTACTCAAACTGAAAAAGCTCTCATCTGTAAAGAGTACTCGTCCCCATTCATTGTCTCTCTAATTACGGTGTTCCCGGCACCACAGAGAACGCCTTCTCCGATGGGCAGGCGTTAAAGGTTTTACACCGTACAGGGCATCGTGCAAACAGACCACCACCGTGCAGTCTTCTGCCCACAGTAAAACGCGATATCGGTCGTCCAGTCGCCTGTGTCGTGTGTCTAGCGATTTCTCCTGCTGTCTGCCGCCTGTTTCTTCTGGCCTGTAAGACAATGTACCGGTCATCTGCGGGTGTGGTTCCTCGTGGACGACCACTACTGAACCCCCGGATAGCTGTTCCTGTAGTTTGAAATTGTCTCCAAAGTCGTGAAACGATGCTGTGAGCAATTCCGAACTCTGCAGCCACACTTGTCACGCTGCGGCTTTCCTCCAACTTCCCAATGATTCGACCTCGGATAAAAGCATCCAGATGTCGTCTAACAGATTGATTATTCGCCATTTCTCGCTGAGGCAGCAACTCGGTGTGATTTTAACTGCTATACGGCGTGCAATCTCTTTGCCAGAAATACTGATCTTACACCGACAACATGCTTTATGCTACTCAGACATTCCCCCATTACGTCTACCTGCATATCTGCGCATGTGCTACCGTACATCACCTTACTTAATCTCCTGATTGGTCTTTCTGTCCGCTCTGCCTCTTCGTTCAGCTGATATGCTAATTTTTCGACTTCGTCCTTAATTTTCGCACACCAGTATATATATATATATAAAACAAATCCCTTTCTCTCTCTAGCAAGTCAGAAAAATTCTAAAAACTTTACTATTTTGAAAACTATTGGATTTGAATAAATTAATTTCAATTTTCTGTAGTGTGACATAGAGAAAATAAAAAGCAATTTTAAGTCCTTAATTATCTAAGTTAGATTTTCTTTAACTTTTATTACTTCTCAGCCATCATTACACATTGTTCTCCACAAGAATTCAATTTAGGTTTGTGTGAAAAATGTTTTTAAAAAATGCAATATCTTTTTCTGTAGGATTGTTCATTGGTATGTGAGGCAACATGGCAACAGTACTCTATTAGTTAATGCAACAAGTTAAGTGGACGGTAGCAAAAGTGATTCAAAACATCAAGTCTATATTTCTTCCTAGATTTGCCTTGTTAAGCAATTAGATATGTTCTACGGAGAATGGGATGATATGATATAGAAATTAAGAAAATAATGCACCTATTCACAAGCTCCCCTCATATATACAATAACAAGCGACATGCCAAGAATGAGTAAACCTATTTGGATGAAATTGTGTATAGGCACATATTTAATGATAGAATATGTAAATGTCTGATGTGCGTGTGGGATTCAATACGACGGCCAATAAATGACTAGCTAGAGGGGTAGTGTATAAGAGAACATTACAAAGCTAAGTCATAGCTTCTACCTGAATGTCCCTTCATCAACTCAAGTAAATTATACCACTGACTCGCAGATGAATTTACGAAGAGTATGAGTAGTTATCACTTGATAAAAAGCGTAATTAGACTGGAATTAGGCTGGTTAAATCGTGCGATCGTTTGACATTTGGGTCGGACCGATGATACTATTAAACGATGTTGGTAGAGTTGACCGGACTCATAGCGTTTCAGAACGTTAAGATGCTTGCGGTTGACCGAAAGTTACGACAGAATGCAAAGACACAATGATAGTTCGGAATTTATTCCCAGTCTCTAAAGCGCCCTTATTAATTATTCAATCTGGGAACACCAGATACTGCAATGACCATCAAATGGCAACTCAGTGAAAGGAGACTGCGTTCTCGTAGGACGTTGCACCAGCTACATTACCAAGGTCACATTCAACTGGAATTTTAAAGAGTGGATTAAAATTATTTTCAGTGATAAGTTCTGCTTAGAAATGAGACCCAGTAACCAGCTAAAATTCGTCCAAGACAGTGATGGAATACTCACTTTACTTCCAACTACCTCATTGTCAGAAAAACAAGGAGTTTTGTTTGATAACCCGACTTCTTTGGTTGACATCCGCGACACATTTAAAGCATGGCGGTACGTTGGTGAGATTTTACACCCTTTGTGATGTTGCCCTTCCTTTCACAGACAAGTAAGCTTACATTTCAAAGAAGCAATACTATGTATCCTCCATGGTCGTCACTCTACTGCTTGTCATTGTTTTTTTCCAACACTTCCTGGGTGACGAAATCACCAGATCTCTCCCCAATTGAGCATGTTTGGGATTTAATGAACTGGTGTCTGACCGCCCATGCATTGCACCGATCTAACATCAATGCAATGCATGTAATCTTACTAAAAGACATTCGAAAATTGTACAAGTCAATGTCCAATCAGATAACAGCTTGTATGAGAGTCAGGATAGGACTAACACATTATTGATTCATTTTTTTTTCTTTTTTCCCATTTTCTTGTAGCTACATTTCCTGAATAAAATATCAATTTCTAAAATCCTGTTGGCGTTTAGTTTTTAATGCATGTATATAACTTATGGCAATTTTCGCCCAATCCCTCAACTCAGTTCTTTCTTGACGCGTCGATTTTCTTGTTATATACATATATAATTTAATATAGTCTATGTCTACTTTCATGAAGCTTACCAGAGATTTAAGAAAAACAAAATATACAGAATTTTAAAGTCAGATGTTTCCTTATCAGATCCCTTAAAATTGTTTGATGAAATATAATTTCTTAAATATTATAAATATTTTAAGGCAGAATTACGATAGAAATCGAGGAAGATTTTATTAAATTAAATTTGTTGTTCGAGAACATTTAAATCAAATTTGCACTTAATTTTCAGATGTATCTAAAATTGCTTTTAGAGAGAAATAAATCAGAAAATCTTTAATTCATACAAAGATAAAATGTTTTCAAACCGTTTTACAGTGCAAAATGATTAAAGTTTATAGTAGAATAAATAACAGTTCTAGAAGATCAGAACTAAAGAGAAATGGTTGAAAATTACAAATTTTCATCAGGAGCATCAATAGTATTAGACAGAAAATTGTTTGCAGAATTTGTAATATGTTTTGTTTTCAGTAGTTTTGAAAAACTTTATACATTATACAAGCCGTTACCCACCCGCTTTACTGGGTATTTCACGATGTTGTATAAAAGTATACTGTTTACATATAGTATATGAATTATTGATATCTAGCATTAAGAATTCGATTGTATTGAAAAATATATTTATAGCTGTAACTCTCGCATCTTGATATAAAAAGGACATAAATTAAAATATCTAATTACTATTTATAACTAAAATAGAAGTAGAAAGATTTTTTGCGCTCATTTAACCTAATAATCAAGTTGATTTCCACCAAAGCAACTTTCAGTGGATCTCTCCTCCATAAAATAAATATGCGTGCTAAATTTCAAGTCTAAATCTAACAGAGCAAAAACGGAATTTTTATCATTAATACCTCGTTGAGAGCCTTCCTAGTGGATTCCTATTCAACAAAAGAAGTATGCAAACCAAATTTTATTATTATAGTCTTAGCAGTTCGAAAAGGGGAATTTTGTCTATCAATACGCCCTAATAACTCTCCCCGCTTCCCTCTGGAGTTGATTTCCGTAAAAGCCATTCTTAGAGGAACTCTATTCAATTAAAGAAACGTGCTCAACAAATTTCAAGTAAATGGGTTAAATTCCAAAACAGGAATTTTTCTATAACACGCCTTAATCCCTTGCAACCCCACTCCTTCGGAGTCCGTTTTCGAAAAACTCTTTGTGAAGAGAATTCTGTTCCATGAACGGAACATACCTTCTAATTTTCAAGCAAGTGGGTCTATTAGTTGAAAAGCGGCATTATTTATCTATTAAGCCCTTTAATCCCCCTCAGTGACCCTTGGGGATCAATTTTCCCCAAAACTATTTGGTAGCGGATCTCTACACCATGAAAGGAATCCGCTTACCAAATTTTAAGTCTGAATGTCTAATAGTTTAAAAAAATTAAATAATTATCTATAACGCCCCTTAAGCCCCCGCAACGCCACTTAGGAAGCGATTTTCCCAAAACCCATCTTATAGCAGCACTCTACTTAATGAATGGAATCAGCTTACTCAATTTCAAGATTTTACGTCTAATAGTTAAAGAAAGGAGTTATTTGCCTATAACGCCCCTTAATTCTTTACACCGCCACTTGCGAGTCAATTTGGACAAAACTCATTTTGTAGCGAATCTCTACTCTATGAAAGGAATCCGCTTACCAAATTTCAAGACTGTACGTCTAATAGTTTAAAAATGGAAATAATTAAGCATAACGCTCTTTAAGCGCCTTCAACGCCCCTTAAAGGTCTATTTTCGTAAAAATAATTATCTAGGGAATCTCTACTTTATGAAAGAAATATGTGTACCAAGTTTCACGACTGTACATCTAATAGTTTAATAATGGAAATAATTATCTATAACACCCCTTAATTCACCACAACGCCACTTGGGGACGATTTTCACAAAACCCATTTTGTAGCGGATCTGTACTCTTCCGCTTATCAAATTTCAAGACTGTGCGTCTAATAGTTTAAAAATGGAAATAATTATCTATAACGCCCCTTAAGCCCCCGCAACGCCACTTAGGAAACGATTTTCACAAAGCCCATCTTATGACAGATCTCTACTCAGTGAATGGAATCTGCTTACTCAATTTCAAGATTTTACGTCTAATAGTTTTAAAAAGTAGTTCATTGCCTATAACGCCACTTAATTCTCTACAACGCCACTTGGGAGTCGATTTTCACAAAGCCCATTTTGTAGGGGACCTGTACTCTATGAAAAAAATCCACTTACTAAATTTCAAGACTGTACGTCTAATAGGTTAAAAAAGGAAATAATTATGTTTAACGCCCCTTAAGCGCCCTCAACGCCCCTTGGAGGTCGATTTTCGTAAAAATCATTATGTAGGGAATCTCTACTTTATGAAAGAAATCTGTGTACCAAGTTTCACGACTGTACATCTAATAGTTTAATAATGGAAATAATTATCTATAACGCCCCTTGGGTTTCGAACTTTGCAAATTCCGTTCTTAGCTGACGTCTACTCCATAAAGGGAACCTACCTACCAAATTTCAAGTCTGTAGGTTTAATAGTTCCGGAGATACCATGATTAGTCAGTGAGTCAGTGAGTCCGTCAGTGAGTGAGTGAGTGAGTCGCTTTTCTTCTTTATGCATATAGATTATTTTACTTTTTAATAATTTATTTTTAAACATTAAAATAATAATTTTTAATAATTTATTTCTGAAATTTTGGTTTTATTAGAAATATATGACTTGTGATCTTTAAGTTATTACAGCTATGAATTATGCGTAATAAATTAACAATTAGGTAGTAAAAATCCAAATAAATATTATTCTGACTTAAATAAATTCAGGAAAATTAATCATTAAATAAAATGTTTTCCTCTTTAAATTTTTGAGAAGTCTTTTGCTTGAAACCAGGTAAAATGTGACTTAAAAAATGCAGTGTATTTCGTGGAAACAATTTGTTTTTCAAAACAAATTAATCTTAGCGAAATAGTTATTCATTATGGAAAATATATAATAAACAAAAGTTCAGCTCACATAAATTTTTGTGGAAAATCTTTAAAATTATTTTCAGTTTATGCAAAAAAATTATTTGTAAATATCTTTTGAAAAAGATGTTACTGAAAGAGATATATACTAAATAAGTTATTTATTTTTCATTAAATATATTTTATTTTAAAAAATTTTTTCGTTATTATTATTTGTCTCCAATTTATACAAATCTGCTATACATGCTTAACAGAAAATGTTTTGAAAAATAACTATTTTTGAATGCCTTACTAAACTTTTTCGAGAAAAAAAGCATTTAGGTTGTATTTATAATTACAAATAAGTACAAACAATAATTGTTTCACTATATACTTGAACTATATCACTTTTAAAATTAAAAAAAATCCGAGTTAAGATCATATAGAAGAATTCTTCATAATATAATATAAGTTTAAAAAAATTAAAAAATAAGTGTTTAAGTTCATGTTGATATTACTATAACTGCATAGCAATACTTTTTTTTAAATGAAAAATAGCATCATCTAACATTTGCTTTAAACTATAGGTATATATGCACATAAATATATATAAATATAAAATTAACAAGTACTGTATAAAGTTTAAAATAAAACTGAATTATTTGAGTTGTGTAGAGTTCATAAAAATAATTTATATATACATATATATATATATGTATGTATATATATATATATATATATATATATATATATATATATATATATATATATATATATATATATATATATATATATATATTTATAAGCTCTCTTCTAATACATTAAACATACTCGGGTGCATTCATAAATGAAAGGAACACATTCTCTAAAATAAATAAGCTTATGTTCAAATATAATTTCTATATATTAAAGCACACACATATTCAGCTTTGCAATTAAAATCAATATATTTGCTTACAGTTTTGTTACAAAGTTACAGATAAGGTAAATTTAATTCAAGCGAAATTATAAACTCCAAATAGTTTATCGTTGAATTATTTAACTAATAAGTAGCTAAGATGGTAAAATATATTTCTATAGAAAATAAAGAGTATGAAATGTATTCAGTACGAAGGAGTATAAGATTATATATTTGGAAATATGTTACGTGTTTTAATATTCTAACCACTTGGAATTTTATATTTTCGATGTAAATCTGAATAATTTTGAAGGAAATTTTTTTTTTAAATCAGCCAACAAATATACTTATAGTATGAAGGCTATATATATATATATAGTTCTACAAAAATTATACTTTGTATTATATTATTATATTATAGTATGAAGAACTATATATATATAGTTCTACAAAAATTATACTTTGTATTATATTATTCGTGGAGAATACATGTAAAGTATTTTTTTGTAATGTTTTATTTTGTTCAACACTTAAATTTCCTGTATTTATTTAAAGTAATATCTTAAGTAAATTTTATTGAATCCGTTTACTAAATGTTTCCATGTTAAAAAAATCTGCTGCATTTCAGTTATTTTAAAATTTTATCACTAACTGTTCTTTAAAAACTTTTGAAGAAGTTTTAAATTCTAAACCAGCGATAATATACATAATATTTAAGCGAATTTATTTATAAAAATACAAGCGTTCCAGTCTGTTATATACAATTCTCTACACCTATATATATATATACACACACACACACATATATATATATATATATATATACACTCTGTCGCAAAAAATATATGCACCCAGAAGAAATTGAGCTACATTCACGAAATTTGGTATGCATGTAGTGTATATGAAAATAAACAAATGATTAAAAATTCAGAACAAAATATCATTTTATTAAGCGGTTACAGCTTGCAAAAGGTTAAAAATCAGTAAGTAGTAAAGCCACCTCTGGCAGCTATACAAGCCGAAATTCGGCGTGGCATCGATTCAATTAGATCACTTATGACCCCCTGTGGAAGATCCTGCCATAGTCTTTGCATCTGCGCAGTTAATTCTCCTGTATCTCGGGACGGCTGCAGTTGCCTTCCCAGCGCGTCCAGACATGCTCTATTGGCGAAAGATCTGGTGACCTGGCAGGCCATGGTAGGACGTCATATCCTTGAAGACATTGTTGGGAGAGTCGCGCAGTATGTGGACGAGCATTATCCTGTTGATAAATGGCACCTGGGCGACTTGATAGCATGGGTAGCACAATCGGCGTTAAAATATCGTCCACGTATCTGCGAGCTGTCAAAGTGCCTTGAAGGACCACTAAAGATGATCGTGTGTCCCAAGAAATTGCTCCCCACACTGTCACACCTTGTGAAATTGCTGTATGCCGCTCGACAATAAATGCCGGATCGGACCGCTGGCCGGTGCGCCTCCAGACACGTGTGCGGTGGTCATCATCACTGAGACTGAATCGGGATTCATCACTGAAGATGACACGTCTCCTGTCTGTCACACTCCAAGTTGCCCGAGGTCGGCAAAAATCCAGTCGACACTGCCTATGATGTGGGGTCAGTGGTAAGCGTCTTAGCGGACGTCGGCTCCTCAAGCCAACTTCGGTCAGTCGTCTCCTTATGGTTTTCTCTTGATGGCACTGGATGTCTGGAAGGAGGTAAGTGGCGTTGAATCGATGCTAGCGACGTTGTTGATGCCGAAGTGGCCACTCTTCTGATTGCACGATCCTCGCGATCATTTGTGTTCCTGGGACGTCCTGATCCTCCGCGACGGTACACTCTACCTTCTGTGATCCACTGTTGCCAACACCGAGCAACTACCATATCGCTCCGACCGAGGTGGCGGCCGATACGTCTATTCGACCAACCTGCTTCTCTGAGGCCTATTATACGGCCCCTATCAAAGTCCGTCAGCTGCTCGTACTGCCGCCGGTTACGTCTTGGAGGCATCCTAAGTCTCAATATCGTCTATCAAAGTCATCAGATTCGTTTGGATAGCCGTACGGCGCTCGTACTCATGCTTTTAAACTCTCCCAGTTGCGCAACTAATATGCGCATAGCACACTTTAGCCTTGTCTCATTGGCTTCGAAATTTTAATCATTTGCATATCTCTTACCAGACTACATTCTTGCCGAGTTTCGTGATTGTAGCTTGATTTCTTCTGGGTGCATATATTTTTTTGCGACAGAGTGTATATATATATATATATATATATATATATATATATATGTGTGTATATATATATATATATTAAAAAACTAATAATATAGGGTATGTTAAATTGGGAAATATTAAAATATTTGTGGTCGAAGAGTAAATAGCGGGAAAATATCAACAAGGGATTGGGTATGCTAAAAGAAAATCCGTTATAGTATAATCAGGAAACTGTAAATTCAACGAAAAAACATTCTAATCCGATTTTCTTTCATGTATTAACCATCCCACAACGGGCAATGTAGACATCGTGTTTGATTTTTTCCATACTAATTCTCGGGTCACGCAGTTATCGTGTTGCACATATATATATAAATAGCGAATTAAAACCTTCCAAAACTGATGTATAAATTTTTTTAAAAAATAACGCCTATGTTAAGAGAATCAGAGTGAAACTCAAACGTATATGCACCAAATCTAGGAATATATGTGTGTGAATTATATTCGCATTACACACACATACAACAAAATGAGAAGTTCAGATTGATTTATAGTAGATGACCTTACTAATATTCAATGTTTTATTCATATGTATCAATACATATGAATTGAACGTTTATTCTGTATTCTAATCAACAAGTCTTTATTGACTGCGACACTACGTGATAGAATTCGTTGTTCTTTCTTTAAATACACACAATATCTGAAGAATACAAATGACACCCTTTCTCAACTGAAATCACAGTTTTTCGAACATTTTTATGGATAATTGCTACAAAGATATATATATATATATATATATATGTATTATATATATAATAATAATAATATTCAATTTAATATAATCTAAATAATATTAGTGTTTGTAATGGTCCTAACCGTCAGGGCTCGAGCGCAAATAATTAACTAGTGTTTATTTTTAGTTTGTTGTTTTTGTTTCATCGACGGACCAGCCACGCTTATTTCTTTTTTACTTTTTTTATTTAACCACACAACATATATATGCTATTTACAAGCGCAGCAAATTTTAAGTAAATTTTATTGTGAACTTCGCGAGTATTAGAGTTCTATATTAATGCTCACGTCTGAGTATTAAAGAGAAATTTTCTCGTCTATCTCGTTCCACAGAAAGTTCTCAACTGCCGGCACAGCGCGGCAAGGAAGAATATTTGCATTTGAGCGCATGACGTTGGCGCGCATGCGCCAACATCCCGCCCGTCCTTGCCATGTTCACATGCAAGAACTTACAAATATCATAATTAGCATAATACATATAAATTTAGCACATAATTAAATACAATGATTACAACAATTTAAATGTAATAAAACAGTTAAATCAACAATTTTACACAAATGAAATATAATATAGCAATACATATACACACAGTTTACTTAGTATCAATTGGGAGAACAGCTATTTTACTAATAGCTCTTTTAAATTCTCCTGATTGAGTTTTAACCTTGACAACTCTCACTTTTCCATCTGACCCATGATATACTTCTAAGATTCGACCTAAAGGCCAAGTATTTATAGGTAAGAAATCCTCTTTGATTAAAACCATTTGACCAATCATTAGATCATTTTTTTCAGTTATCCATTTCGATCTAGCTTGCAGTATATTCAAATAATCAGATTTCCATTTTTTCCATGTGCGTTGCACAACCTTGGTAATCTTTTCCCATCGACTGAGACGATTTTCATTTACATCTATTAAATTTGGCTCAAGTATTGATGTTATAGGTCTCCCTATCAAAAAGTGACCAGGGGTCAAAACATCGAAGTTATCTGCGTCGCTACTGAGAGGAGTCAGTGGACGCGAATTTAATATTCTCTCTACCTAAATCATAATAGTTTCAAATTCTTCAAAGGTATAAAGTGAAGATTTCCTATCGCTCTTTTAAGATGTTGCTTCACAAATTTTACACCTGCCTCCCAAAGACCTCCAAAGTGAGGGGACTTGGGAGGTATAAATTTCCAATGAAAATTTTCTGACACGAAATATTTAGCTAAATTTTCATCTGGAAAATTAATTAATTTATGAAATTTCTTTAATATGGAGTTTGCTCCCACGAAATTAGTAGCGTTATCTGTGTAAATTTTGGAGCATTTACCCTGTCTACTAGTAAAACGTTTAAGCGTTGCTATCAAAGCATCGGAAGTGAGATCCGATAATAACTCGAGATGGATAGCTTTCGTAGAAAAACATATGAAAACGCAAATGTACACTTTATTTAGAGTTCCCTTTCTCTGATTTTTATATTTTACTAAAAAGGGACCGCATAAATCAGCTCCAGCAATAGTAAATGGGCTCGATATGTTTACTCTTTCACTGGGCAAATTACCCATAATTTGTGAAGAGAGAATGGGTCTGCTTTTGAAGCATGTCACACATTGATGAACGGTTTTACGAGCAATGCTACGACCGCTCAAAGGCCAAAATTTTTGTCGTACAGCATTTAACAATCCCTGTAGGCCAACGTGAAAGAGTCTTGTATGCAAGCTGTTAAAATAAAGTTTACTTAATTTTGAACCTTTTGGTAAAATCGCAGGATGCTTATGGAGATATGGCACAGAAGCCTTTTCTAATCTTCCACCTACGCGAACTATTCCTTCCCCATCTACAAATGGAAATAAATTAGAAATACAACTTGGAATTTCTTTTTTATCAAACAAGGATCTTTGAGCATGCTTAATCAATTTAATTTCTGACTCCTTGAATTCGGCTACAGTTAGAGGTCCAACCTTTTTGGACTTATTCCTACAGTTGTAGTTGAATCTGAAAATATAAGACAAAATGATAATAACTTTGAAATAATTATTAGAAAGTTCTAAAAGTTCGTCAAGGATGCTACAGGAATCACTATTCAGCAAGACAGTCTCTTCACTTCTGTCAGCTTCAGGCAATTTTTTCCTTTCTTGAACTACAGTCTCTTTCTCATGTTCGGTGAGGTAGTCTTAACTCAGGAACCACTTGCTGAAAGTTTTTAGGAAATTCAGAATCGGACAAAAATTCTGCACATGTCCACCACCTGGAATTTGACACCAGACAGTCAGCGCTCAGTCCACGAGAGAGGAAGTCTGCTGGTATTTCCTTACCAGCACAATGGTACCATGAGTGGGGATATGTTAGGCTGGTTATTTCGTTAACTCGGTTAGCAACAAATTGCTTCCATCGGGTCTTGTTACCCTTTATCCAAAACAGAACTATTTTGGAATCAGTCCAGTGATATTGTAAACAGGATCTTTTAAGATTCACGATCTTTTTCACCTTAGATGCCAGACGAGCAGCGACTAGAGCTCCAAGTAATTCTATTATGGGCAGGGTTACACAGTTTAATGGTGCTACACGGCTTTTTGAAGTCACAAGTTTAACAGAAATTCCATTCCTTGACTTTGTTCTCAAATATATGACTGCACCATATGCCCTTTTGCTGGCGTCGCAAAAGCTATGCAACTCTACATCATCTTCCAGCAAAGTAGAATCTAGAACTAGTCGAGGTATTTTTAGATTTCGTAAGTGGGGTAGCTCCTCGCACCATTTTTTCCACTCCTTTTCAATATGTGTTGGCAAAGGGTCGTCCCATTGAATTTCTTCTTTCCAGAGATCTTGAAGGAGGCTTTTCATTCTAACGGTGAAAGGAGAAATTAACCCTAATGGGTCAAAGATCTTTCCAACTGCTTGCAGTATGAAGCGTTTCGTATTTTTATATCTAAGGAAACAAATTCCAATAGACTTTTAGTATCTGTAGTCAAGTAAGCTTCATTAGTGTTCCATGATAGTCCTAGGACCTTTGCTCCATCTGCTCCTAAACTTACAGTTTCATGTACAGGATGTACATTAAAATTTTCTTTATTCCATTGCTCCATTAAATTAGCATCATTAGTAATCCATTTTCTGAGATCCATTCCAGCAGCTTCCATAATATTTTTTGCTCTTCGTGAAGTTTGAAGAGCTTCTTCAAATTCGTTACCACCGGAAATAAGATCGTCAACGTAGAAATTTCTATCTAAAAGTTCTACAGTGTCAGGGAATTCATGTTTATATTTCTCAATATGTTGCCTAAACGTGGCTTCCAGAAGAAATGGACTTGAACAAACACCAAAATTAACTCGATTAAAACAGTATACCTGTAGTTTAGGCTTTATATGAACACACGGTTCGTCATCATTCCAGAGAAATCGAACGGCATCTTTGTGTTCGTCAGCAAGACAAATTTGTAAGAAAGCTTGTTTAATATCAGAACAAAAGGCTATTGCATTCAATCTACAATTAATTAATATTTCTAAGAGATTGGGATTTAAATTAATTCCTGGCCATAACAAATCATTTAATGAGAGTTCATTATTTTGAGGACTTCCAGCGTCAAATACAATTCTTGTTTTTGATGTTAAGCGACCGTCTTTTCTTATGGCCTGATGAGGTAAATAATATACAGGTCTTTTTAATTTGTTATCTGTAGTTTCGGTTTTAACTTCTTCTATAATACCCTGTTCTGTATAATCGCGAATGATTTCACGGTATTGCTGATATAATTCCGAATCATGACCAAATCTTCTCCATAAATTTTAGAAACGTTGTTTAGCTAGAGGATAGTTATCGGACAATTCATTATAGGATTTTCTAAAGGGAAGTTGCACGATATAACGGCCTTTTTCGAATTCAACAGTTTCTTTAAAAATTTCTATAGCTTGATCCCTTTCATGAAGAACTGGATCATCTCGTATCCCCAAACCCTCTAAATCAAAAAATAATTTTAAAGTATCTTGAATAAAGTCATTGTTTACTAAAAAACACTGTCCTTGTTTATTAATTTGTCTTTCTTCAAGTTTACCACACGCAATCCACCCAAATTCGCTTTCTTTGAAAAACAACTCTTCATTTTCTTTATACGTATTCTGTTTTAAAACTTTAAAAAATATATCAGTGCATATGAAAGCGTGAACTTCGCTTGCTTCATAAAATGATTTGTCAGCTAACGTCAAAAACTTTGGAATTTCCACATTGGAAATATCTAAACTTGAGGAGGGTGTAAATTCAGTTATTTTGTCTACAATCAGGAAATCTACTGGTTCAGCAAAACTGCTATCTTCGTTTGAAATAATTGTTTTTAATTTCCATTTTATGTTCTGTGATAATCCATTTAAACCGGATACTAGTGTCTTTATTTTTTCCTTTTTTATTCCTAAACAATTACTCATTCTTTTTGTAAGTACACAAGTATTGCTCGCGGAATCTAGTATAGCTCTTAATTTTATTTTTTTGATTATTTGCTCGGCGAACACATATTTCTGCTGTTGAAAACAGAACATTTTTTTTATTTATTTGATCGGGCTATAAGTTATTACTCAACACTGATGCCGGATTATTCGGATTAGAATTCTTGTTAACTGTTTCGCAATATTCTTTTTCATTTCCGTTATCTAAAGGATTTTTTATTTTCGATTTATTAGAATTTCGAGTACAAATCAAATAACTGTCTGAATCACCGCATTTGTATCGATATTTGGAACGGCAATTAATTTGAATATGGTTAGATTTTAAACACAAATTACAAAGTTTGTGTTTGCGAATGAATTTTAGTCTTTCGTCAATACTGAATTTTAAAAAAGTAGGACATTTATATATTGGATGCTGTGACTTACACACTATACAATTTTTGTTTTTATTTTCGTTTACTATAAAAGTTTTTGGCTTAGAATTGTTGGCATACATTTTATTTGGGTTCACTTTAGCATTTCTATCAACAGACACAGACAATAAAACGAATTCCCGTTTTTCTAAGAATTCAATAAACTCTTGAAATGTAGGGACGGTTTTGGATTTAAGTGATAATTGAAAATTTCTTCTCGATCCTCTTTACTTTTTTTTCAACGGAATCAGTTTCTTCGTTGGCACTTTCAATGAACGTTTCAATTCTGCTTATTGTACCTTCCAAGGTACTTTTTAGTCTGTTTTGCGTGTCCAAAGTCCATTGATCGCTCCTGGCACGAGCGGAACCAGAGTGTTTATTTTTAGTTTGTTGTTTTTGTTTCATCGACGGACCAGCCCCGTTATTTCTTTTTTACTTTTTTTATTTAACCACACAACATATATATGCTATTTACAAGCGCAGCAAATTTTAAGTAAATTTTATTGTGACCTTCGAGTATTAGAGTCCTATATTAATGCTCACGTCTGAGTATTAAAGAGAAATTTTCTCGTCTATCTCGTTCCACAGAAAGTTCTCAACTGCCGGCACAGCGCGGCAAGGAAGAATATTTGCATTTGAGCGCATGACGTTGGCGCGCATGCGCCAACAACTAGCTTAGCCGCACAACAGGCTAATCATAACGTATCTCTTGAAAATTAACACCTTGCATTTTTAAAGTAAAATTGCATCAGAATCTATTGAACAATTATTTTCACCAATAGCAAGCTCCATACAGGGAAGCCATGGGTTTGGAACTTCCATTTGTCGCTTTATACAAAACCCCGAGATTCTGGAAAGTCCTTCTCTTTTGTCTTCGTCACATTCTAGTACGCACGTATGTCTTATTTGTGCTTTGTGTCGTCCATCTTTGTTTATGTGTTTGTTGTTCAAGTGCCTAGGTGTTGAATAAAGTGGATTATCTTTCAGCAAGACTGTTTCATCAATACCAGCCATATTGCACCAAACATCTAAATAATGATCCAGATAAAGAAATTTCTTACAGCGCCACGTATATATATATATATATATATATATATATATATATATATATATATATATATATATATAGCGTAGTTTGAAAAAGCCATAGTTTATAAACTATAACTTTAATTTGATATTTCTTTATATGTAACCATGCAGAAGTTAACTTAAAAATATACATTTATTTAAATTTTCTTTTCAGTTCTTCCTAAAGAGCCACCAGTCATTGAAGGAGCCGATTCGATGTATGAAGTTGGTGACAGAGTAAATGTAACGTGTAGCTCTGGACCATCTAAGCCTGCAGCAACCCTAAGCTGGTTTATAAATGGAAATCAGGTAATTGTTTTAAAAAAAATATGCACTCTTCCGTAAAAAAATCCTTTTCGTGTATGTTTGTAAAGTTTTGAAAATTCATCTTTATTATACACAGAAAATTTTGATTATAGTTCAATTCCTTTTAATTAAAAACTCGTTTTGTTGCTTGGTTATATTTATTGGGAAGCTAACTATACTACTTAAAGTTTTGTTAAAAGAAAGGCACGTATAATACGACACTTTCTTGATTATATGCATAATTTATCAAATGTAGTAATTTGAAATAAAAAAACTCAAAGAGTTCTTTAAGAATAACTCGAACATAATATTTCAAATTATTCTTAATAGTTATCGTTATTATAAAGCTGCATTTCCTTTCAAGAAAAGAAAAGCTTGATGTATGTAACAAAATGAATTCGGATTGCTTAGAAAGTTTAGAAAGTAAAACTGACTATGATACTAATATTAATTTTTACTATACCCTGTTGAAGATACGCCATTACAAAGGTATAAATTGAGTATTTGGATCTACTGTGTTTTTCAGTCCGTAGAAATACTGTGAACTAAAGAAAAAGAAAGGCTTGAATTTTAGTTAGTAGTTTATCGGATTGTGATACATAAGATTTTGAATTATATAAAGAGGTAAGAGAGCTCCCACATAAATGAACTTCAAAAGATTTTTTTTAATTAAACTGTAGAATTTTTGCTATAATTCTCAATCCCCGTAATCCTCAGTTTTTAACTTTTTCTTAGATAAAACCGAATATTCTAGGTTTCAGATTGATTTATTAGCTTTAGATAACTTCTAAATAGCTAGAGTATTTGAGAGTTATTGGCGATGAGCTGCATAATGTAAAACTTTCAATCAAATAATTATACCAACACCTGAGATTAATCCATGCTACACAGCCACAGAAAGATTTTGTCCAATGATCTTTTCGCATTGTTAGCACAGTTTTTAAACAATATTATAATTTTTTTCCAAATAATTACCTTCACTCATTTATAATAACCGGACTCTTTAATGATGTTTCTATAAAATAACCATAAATAAAAAGATTATTACTTTTTTAAATTTTGATAATGAGCTGTAAACATTATGATAAGTAATATACATCAATGAGAATAGTTTAATATACTTTTCTTATTTTAATTTCAAAAGCAATCTTTTATCAAATGAAAAAAAAACAAGGATTATATTTTGTATAATTGTATTGATAAATATATATCGATATTCCTGTTAAGGAAAAAATGTCAAAGATAATTTTATTTGAATTAAGACTTGTACAGGGGTAAACTATTCGAATGAAAATTTCCTATTCTAATGTAATAATATTGATAGTTTTTAAATTAATCTCAAGAAAAAAAATGTGTCTAGACAGGTCCTAACAAATTTAGCATGCTCAAACTGAAAAATAAATGTACATGCGATTAGGTATTTTTAAATTTCAAAAAAAAATGGCACAAAATTTCAAATTCCCATTTACTTGCTCGTTATTTCTCTGCTTCTATCATGCATTAAATAATAAGAAATCTCTCTGAACGAATACATAGCGCTCTTTTTAATACTTTCAAAAAGTCTTACTAAAAGATTGTATTAGTTTATCCTTTCACTTAAGTACATTTTTATAACAACTTTAACACAACAATCATTTATTATTTTTAAAAAAAGTCAAGTATCTTGCTTAATGAATATAATATGCTACAATGTAGATATTCAGAAAGAATTTTGAGAAAACACGTAGATCATGTGTATTTGAAACATTTATTTTTTCTTCAATAAATACTCGGATACTTGAACAATACTTTATAAATAACTTCTTAGTCATTAAAGGTTGAGTACTTAGATCGGAACTTTTTTAACAGATATTAACATGTAGGTAGTTGAGGTATACAGTTCCAAATAAATAATTTTTATGTTTCACAACTATGCATTAAAACTGTGGTAAAATGCAAATACCAAAGATAATAATTTGATTTAGATATTTACATGTTCAGTCTCTGAGAGCAATTTACGTAACATTTATCTATATAAATAAAAAAAAATCGTTTTGATGTTATAAATTTATTTGTTTATCTCACACACGAGAAAAATAATAAAAAAGCAGTAAGTCCTATTTCATATTGAGGATATAAATCGGCAATAAAGCACAATTTTCGGTTAAATCAACTTCTTCAAGCTGAAAGATTAACTCATTATATACTACATGCATATCTGAAAATTGAAGGAGAGTGTTTCCATTAGCGTTCGAACCAAGCACATTTGATATTAGAATATATGCAAGGATTGATGGAACATGTACAAACTATAAGTAAAAGCACGTTCCTCTCTATATAAAAAATGTTCTTCATGATGTTGTAATAAATTTATTTAAAACTACATAGTGCATGTAAATTACAGTTTTACAGTTTGAGCAATTAGTTGGAACAATTGTATAATTTGTGCAATGGGGATTGGACCACAGTTAAGCGGACAAGGGGTTCCCTCTAGTATTTTAAGGAATATATTAATAAAAAAAAATCAGAGAAGGAAAAATATCCCCATAAGCACAAATAATGTACACTGTTATTTTTAACGTAAATAAATCTATTAGATAAAGTAGCTTTAAACATAATCCCTTATTAATAACACTGAAAAAAAAGGTAATATAATTTTTTAAAGTCTTTAAACTACACTTTATAGAATGTAGAACATGAGTTTGCGTGTGTGTTTAAACAGAACGATCTTTCGAAGATAACTAATGTACTAAAAATTCAGTATTGGTTCAATAAAACAATCATTATCATGTATGATGATCAATTTTGAAATTTTTTTGAATTGTAACCATTAATTGTTATTAAAATTTTAAAATTATAACGAATATTTATCTAGAAATATTTATCGAGATTTACTATCATATTAAAATGAATATATTATTATTTTTTTAAAAAAACAACCACAATTTCTGAAATAAATAATTATCAAATAGTATAATTATCAAAAAAAAATCCAATTTTTTGCAATAGTTATTTTTTCTATTTACAAGTGTTTTGTCTGAATTTGGGATAAACTTTTATGAAAGTTGCCGATTTGTATGGGAAAAAAGTAATTCATATTATTTTGAAGAGTATATATTGATTCATTTTGGGAAAATAGTTGCTATAAGCACACCACTATCATTCTAAATATTGATAATATAAATATAATGTAACCTCATGTGTGTGTCAGTCATACAGTTGTGTTAAAAGGAAATGAAAAAATTTTAGGTTCCTTGTAATTTTGGGTATAACGTTTGTTTGAATATGAATTCATTTTATATTCAGCTTATTTATGTAATGTAAATATACTGTATCATAGTATCTAATTTCCTTTGCTGGAAAAACAGGCTAAAATATTCGGCTGTTTCTTCCTTACTTATTACAATATTAAGAATTTTCTAAGTTCATTATGAAGTCATGGGCTCAACTCATGGTGCCACTGAAGATCAGCCTTGTAGAAGAGCTGATGTTCGTCAAATCTATGAGGCTAAGTACTCATATTGGCGTTATACGGAAGTTTGTACAGTGGGATGTCAGTTCAGGTATCTTCCTCATTACTAGACCGATATTGAAAATTACTTGGTCCGTCACCAATAGCCTAATGCATGAATGGTGAACCAGTGGCACGCGTGTCACTGATAGCTTGGCACGTCAGAGATCAAAATGGTTTGCATTTTATTTCAAAATAACAAAGTTCACTGTAAAGTATTACGAACAAACGCGAATGATCAACCGCGGGGCGGCGGGGAGCACAATCGTTTGTCTTTGTCTTGCCTTAGTTACATCGTGGACTACAATTGCTAAAGATGCAAAGCTAGTCTACTCCTAGTATAGTCAATTTCCTTGGCACAACTGCATTTAAAGTTTATTTGTGTTATATTTACGATTTTTAACTGTTATCTAAAATGGCTAGTTCAGCAAAAGAACAAAAAGAGCAAGATAGTAAGTGTACAGATAATTTCAAATTTTGTGGATCTATAAATATGGCATTTTTAGTAAAGGTAACAAAACGGTGTGTGTTTTATGTTCTGAAACAGTGGTATGCAGAAATTCGTCTGTAAAACGGCATTTTAAAACAAATCGCAAATCCTCTTGTCAAAAAAAGAGAACCACATCAAAAGTAATTAATTGCATAGAAATAGTTTGACAGATGACTCCAATTCAGCATGTATTCTACAAAAAGTAACTTCTTATAATCCTAATATAAGTTATTTATCATCCAATTTGCAACAACTGTAATCACACTAATGTTTACTTTAATTTGAATTACACGTATAACTAAAACATTTACAGCTATACAGTGCAAAAGGTATTTTTTCGTAATAAATAAAGAGTTTTGTGTTTTTTGTTAGCATTTAGTTTTATTTTTTTCCAATAATAGCAAGTAAAAATTATTTGATGGCACGTCTATACTTCATTAAACACTTCTTTAGAAAAAAATGGCACGTTGATCCATAAAAATTCGCCATCCTTGGCGTAGTGTTACTTCAAAGTTCAATTTTAATTAAAAAAATCATATCAGTTCTAAGAAAATATTATTACGTAAATTTAAGAATTTTCAAATTCAATTCTTTTAAAAAAGTTTTGAAAACGAATTTTTACTTAGGTAAGATCAAGTAATTACAGGCGGGCTTTATTTCTAAGAAATTTTAATAAATGCGCTGGTATATATGTATTTGTAACAACATATATATAGGTAAACTAATAATAATAATACATATACACTCACGTCCATAAATTAAGGATAATTCAGAATCACTCAGAAATTGCACTCTAAAATAAAAATTTCACCTGTAGAATTATCACACGCATCTTGAAGAAGAATATGCAAATTACAGGAAACCACCAGATGACGCGGATAGTACGTCCCAATGACGAGAGTGTAAGAGAAGGGTTTATAAGAAATGGTGGCAAAGAGGTAAAATTGTTCACAAGCGCTTTAAAAGCCTTTCAGTGCAATAACCGCAAAGTTATGGCACAAAGGAAGCATTTGGATGATTTTTTACGTGGTAAAATTATTGGACGACTGGAATGTGGATGTACCCAGCTGGAAGTATCCGAGGAACTTGGAATCGCCCAGATTGTCATATCCAGGCTTTGGCAACAATTCCAAGATAATGGTAATGTGAGTAGATGTTGCAGCACAGGTCGCGCCCGAGGTACAACGCCGAATGAGGGCCGGTATTTGGCAGTTACTACCAAAAGAAACAGACGGAGCACAGCATCAGACCTGTCTCGTCAGCTCTCTTCAGCTACCGGTACGACAGTTTCAAGGAAAACCGTGTACAGACGCTTAGGGCACATTGGTCTATATGCTCGTAGGTCTGTCAGATGTGTTCCACTTACCACAACTCACTGTCGTCTGCAATTAACCTGGAGTAGAGAGCATGCCTTGTAGACACCACAACAGTGGTCTTGTGTGATTTTTTCCGATGAGTCCAAATTTAGTTGGCAGTCTGATTCTCGCCGGACTTTCATATAGAGAGCACCTGGTACCCGTTACCACCAAGAGAACACCATTGAACGACACCGTTACGGTGGTTCAGGATGGCTCGATTGGGGAGGAATTATTCTTGGTTCTAGAACTGACCTGCATGTTCAGAGTGTAACGATGACAGGCCACATCTCTATCGGGATGTCATTTTGGAACAACATGTACGTTTGTTTCGGGCACCGTGGGTGCTGAATTTCTGTTTATGGATGACAACGCCCGTCCTCACCGTGAAAACATTGTAGACGAATGCCTTCAATCGGAGGATATCACCCGTATGAATTGGCCAGCATACTCTCCGGACTTGAATCCAATAGAACATGTGTGGGATATGCTTGGCCGACGAATTGCAGCCCGTCAAACCCCTCCCACCTGTCTACCGGAACTTCGGAGGGCATTGCTTGATGAGTGGTGTAATATTCCCCAAGATCAGATTGATAATTTGATACTCAGCATGCCTAGGCGTTGTAAGGCCTGTATTGCATCGTCCAGGAGACATACTCCGTATTAACCACCATACTAACCATGTTATACTGTTTTTTGTAAATAGGTTCTTTTTTGAAATTTGCTCCAGGGAGTAAAAATTACAATTTTTATTAATTATGTCAAACATATAGCATCGTTTTTGCTCTTTACCTTTTTTAATACATAGACTTTACAAATAAGTCAAATTTGTTTTGCTTCTTTCTCTTTCTTTGCCTGAACTTCATTATTCTTAATTTATGGACATGAGTGTAATACGTACTAGCTGGTATACTCATTTTTCGTAAAGGTGAACTGAAAAATAAAACAATAGAGATTGAAGGAAAAAGTAATTTATGTATTAAATTTAAGTAAATTCCAAATTAAACAAAAATGGGCTACTTTAGCATATCTCTGCTCAACAAAAAAATATACTTGCCAAATTTGAAAAGTGTAGATGTAAAATCGTTAACAGAATTTCTTTTTCTTCTATATATAATGCTCTCGTAACACCCATGTGGGTCGACTTTTAAAAAGCCCCTTCTTATCTGATCTCTGCTCAGTAAAACATATGTTTTCTATATTTCATGTTAAACTATTCATAAAAGGGAATTTTTATATAAAACACCCTCTCAATGCTCTTGGATGTCCATTTTCGCAATATCCGCTTTCTGGGCGAATATCTATTCCATGAAATAAACATGCCAACTAAATTTCAAGTCTAGATTTAATAGTTCTAAAACGGGATTCTCTTTTATCTATAATAACTCTTTAAACGGTCGCATCCCCTTTCAGGTAAATTTTCGTAAAAGTTTCTTTTGTAGTGGTTCTCTACTCCTTGAAAAAAATGTACGAGTCAAATTTCAAGTCTGTAGGTCTAATAGTCCTAAAACGGGTTTATATTTATCTATAACGCCTCTTAAGCCCTTGCAACATTCTTTGGGGGTGATTTTCGCAAAATCCGTTCTTCGAACTTTACTCCATAAAAGGAATTCACCTATCAAATTTCAAACATATAGGTCTAAGAGTTCAAAAACGGAAATATTCATCTTTAATGCTCTTTTGGGGTCTATTTTGAATAAAAACACTTTGTTGCAGATATACACTCCATGAAAGGAATCTGCTTATCCCAAATTTCAAGACTGTAGGTCTAATAGTTTAAAAATGGAAGTAATTATCAAGAATGCCCCTTAGTCCCCACAATGCTACTTTGTAGTCGATTTTCGTAAAAAACATTTTGTAGTGAATCTCTACTCTTTGAAAGGAACATGCCTACCATATTTTAAGTTTGTAGACTTAATAGTTCGGGAGATATTGTGATGAGGGAGGGATAGTCACTTTTTTCCTTTATATATATATAGAGAGAGAGATATTCAATTGAAATTATTCATAAAATCCTCATAAATTTCAAGATCTTTTTATATAATACTAATTTATATTAAAAATAATTTCATCCACGAAACAAATTTTAAACAAAGCATCCTTTTTACAATAGAACGCTATGCATACGTAATAGACTCAGAAAAATTTTGGTCCCAAATATCGTTTTAAGAAATATGAATGAAAATATGGTGTTTCAGCAAAAGCTTCAAAGAAAATCAACTTTTTGCTAAAAATTCTTTCTATTTTTTCTTTCTAAATAAGATATACATATTCAGTGCCAGTATGTTTACTCCTGTAATTAAATAAATCTTCAACAGCGAAAAACGGTTTTTTCCTTGTAACAAAGTAAAAAACTAAGTTTTTAAATTAATAATTTTTCCTTCATTTTTATGATGTAATATCAATTAACTTTAAATGGATATCCTAAGGAAAGAAAGTAATACTTTTTTTACAAATATGATTACACATAAATATACTACACACCTCTTCATAGCTTTGTTCTTTCTTTGAAAAATAGCATGAAAATACGCTCTAAGAATACATGAAATTTCTACCTTTAAAGAAAAAAAGATTTGAGAAATTCTCTTATATATTTTAGTCCCTTATATTTTAGTGCAAGTAATTCATAAAAAGTTATTTATTTTCGAGCTTATAATATTTATTTACAAAATTGTTTAGTTATTTTTAGTTAGAAATACTTAAATAGCTTATAAGGTATCCGACTACGTTCGGAACCGTGATTTTGCAAAAGCGTATAAATGGATAATATTTATGATATTTAGTGTCGTTTAGATCTGAAAATGTAAATAAAATTGTTTTAAGAATATTATTACAATAAAAAAATTATTTAAGTACAATATTTTGACAAAAAATGAACGTAGAATGACCAATTTTCTAAATATTCTTCTTTTGTGAAAAAGGCTTCTATTACAATAATATTTTGCCTGTTTATGAATTAGACCTCTCTACATAGGCTCAACTAGAATTTTAGAACTATATAACTTAGAAGTGGGTTTATCCATATTTTACGACAACAGAGAGGACCAATTTTTTAAAAAAAAACGCTGATAATTATTTCAGTTGGTGGTAACTCTGAAAAAGTGAATTTTTCAAAAATCCTAGTTCAGTTTCTCTGGAGAAGTCTTTACTTTATATAAGCGAAATATTATTATTTTAGAAGCATTTTTTTTATAAATGGAGAACATTTTTTTAAAAAAGATTATTCTAAGTTAATGTTTTGCCAAAATATTGTTTTTAAATAACTTTTGTTTGTCAAAATGTCCTTAGACTAATTTTATACATGTATTCTAATCTAAGTAACACTAAATATCATGAAAATTATCCATTTATGCGCTTTTTTAAAATCCCGGTTCCAAACGTAGTTGTATACCTTGAACATTTTCAGGTGCTTTAAAAATAAGATAGTAATAGGACTCAATAAAAATATGAAAAAATGAACTAAAAATCAAAAATGATTAAAATGATGTTACTATCTAAAATTAACTTCTACTTTTTATTAATAATAAACGAAAAAGTTACTTAGGGTGAGATCGGGAGAAAGGGGTGAAAGTGACAAAATTTTCAAACCAATTATAGATGGTCTACCCCTTATCTAGATAGCGTGCATTACAGTCTAAAAAACAAACAGTTGACATCCATTCCCTGTACACTTCCCCACCTTAACCTACTTAGGGGGAGATGAATGCCTAAGCTTTCTCTTGTTGCCTTCAATATATATCCAAGATTCATCTACAGTTTACAGATACCCAAAAAGTCCTATTAATCTTGTTGTTGGATCTTGAGTCATATCCTTTTTAAAATTAATCTATTTTTTCAAATCAAACTGAAATTCACTTTGATATTACTCTTAAACTGATAGTTATAAACACGTTCTGTGTACAAAAGAATGCTTAAACCTTTAGTCTGGTTCTCTTAATGAATCACTATTTTGAACTTGGATATATTCAATAGAAACTTGTTGAGTATGACGGGCTATTTTATAGTAAAACGGAGTCGCTTACTCAAAAGAATACAAGTTCGTAAATGAAATAAGAGTCATATAAAATATTAGAATATGAATATGAGGAACGCCATGTTTTTCACCGATGAACCATTGTCAAAAAAACAGTTCGTTACCACTAGCTTTCTGCTAAAAATAAGATTCGATGACAATCGAACGCTTAGTAAACTAATCACGTGATTCCACAAGAAATTCACAAGTGTCCTATTTTCTGGGGAATTCAAATCTGAGCTATTTAGCAACAAGATAAAGTAATATGACAACTGACATGAAATAATGCAACTTCCGTGAAAATACTCTCCAACATTGGGTAAATGAGTACATAGCATTAAATGTAATATCTGAATTATTTGTTATTTGAAGAGATTGCAATATAATGTTTGTTTCCTATTAATCTGTCACATTTTCTTGCTCTCTGCAATGTAACATTTCATTTACAAAAACATGATTAACAACACTTAGTATTATTTAATATCCTGAGCATATTTGTTATTATTTCAGGCAAACGCAACTTTCGTAAGAAAGTATTCTTCAATTCGACATTACAGTGGACTTCAAACTTCTCAAGTGGGCCTTGAATTCATCGTCGGTGCCAAAGATTTTGACCAGGGGAAGTTGAAACTACGATGCGTTGCTACCATATCTCAAGTGTATTCCAGTGGAAGCGAAGAACTCATCATCGGAGACAGAGGTCAAGCCTCAGGTTCTCATCACGGTAACTTCATTAAGAAGAGAGTGAATTATTTTGGGGGGTGGGGTCTCTTTCTCTGACCAGGAAGTAACAAATTGTTGAAAACTGCTGGTATTTAAAGGGGGTCGAGGATTGGTTATATAACTCTTACACGTAATAGGTGGTTTGCTTAACAGCTGGAAATTATTTTGAAGATGCTTAAGAAAATATATCACATCTTTTAATTCTAACATAACACAACATACATTTACACATATTTGAAATCAAATTTCACTTGTAGAGATTAAAGGGGTTTTTTTTCTAAAATCATTAAAAATCGAGTTTATTTATGAAAAAAACTGAATTTTAAATAAAATGCTTAAATTTTATATTTTTTAATACCTGGAAAGCTTCGTAAAAAAGAAATCCAAAAATGTGTATTTAAGACTTATTTAATATTTAACTTTATCTAAATTGTATTAAAACATAAGTCATTAACATACATTGGCTCAATAGTATGATGAAGAAGTATTGGGTGAGTGCAAAAGTTCTACCCGTTTTTATCACCCATAAAAAAGAGCAAATGACGCAAAATGAACATTACTTATGATTGTGCATAATCCTCATTGTTATCTATTACCTCTTGCCGTCTTTCTGGTAGGAAATGAATCCCAAGGTGGTAAAATTCTGACGATTTCAAGTCAAACAGGTCTTAGATGGTAGTTTTCACAACATCAAGGTCATCAAAGATTTTCTGACTGAAGGAATTGTTCAACGAATGGAATAGGTGATAGTCAGTTGGTACCAATTCAGTAAAACAGGAAGGGTAGGGGGAAACCTCCCAGTCAAAGCCCATTAACTTTTGGCGAGTGATGGCAGCAGCATGTGACATGATGAAGAATAACACCACGCCGATTGGTGACATTTTTGCCATTTTGTTACCAAATATGCAATTTCTACTGTCTAACTGTAGACAGTAGAAGGCAGCATTGATGGTTTGGTTGAGTGGCATTATCTCCCAGTGAATTACACTCTATAGCACCTTCACTAACTAACCATACACTCTATAAGACCTTCTTTGGATAAAGTTAAGTTTTCGATGTCGATGCAGGCGGATCAGAAGAGTGACACAGTCCTACAACGCTTTATGTTACAGTACATAATCCACTTCCCCTCTTTTGCCATAATTTGAGTCAAGAATGAGTCACCTCTTGTACCGGAAAGGCAAGGAAACAGAGTTGGCGATTTGGTTTTCCCATTGCTTAGTTGTCAGGTAATATGGAACCCAAAAAGATCCAACTTTCACGTAAAATCCAAGTTAACCAGCTGTATTTCGACCGTTGTCCGGTGTACGTTAAAGATCTCAGCTAATTCTTGCATTGTTGGGTATAGGTTGTTACTTATGCCTTGTTTAATATCGACTGTCTTCTTCAGCGTGTGATGACCATCCACTCCTAGGCTGAATCTTCATATACCTTCTGTCCCCTTCCCTAAATTCACAAAACCATCGAAGACAAGTGCTTTCGTCTATTGTATCCTCCCCATAAACTTGACAAACATTGTGACATGCTGCAGCTGCCGTACTCTTTTTTTATCGAATTCGTATACCAATGTCCCACATGCTTCTTCTCACTTTCTATGTTGCACGTTCTGATATTGTTTTAGGTGATTAACTGTGTGAGATACAATGCATTTATTTGTTAAGCATCCGCACGTTTGATTCATCGATGATTTTGATTATGATAACGTCATGCGTGGTGTCAGTGCCAATGAAAATTTGCATATTCAAAAATGGGTAGAACTTTCGCATCTACCCGCTAGCATACTTAAGATAAAATAGTACAATTTTTTTAAAATACGTATTTGAGATCAAAACGTTTTAAAAACTTCACTTTTAACTATCTGTGATGGTAAATTGCTTAATAAAATTTGATTTTTATCAATTTTAAAATAAGTTGTTGAAAAAAATAGAACTCTAAAAATATAAATACAACAAAGAAAAATCCTCAAGATTATTTTTAATTTTGAAAATAAAAATTAGTTCATCTACTTTAGATTAAAAAACTTCTAAAGGCTGCATTTTTATCAATAAAAAATTTGAAAAAAACTTTGTTTAAATTTGTTACTTAAAAGTATATTTTTTCTCCCAAAATTACTAAATTACCTGAGGGAGAGAGAGAGAGAGAGAGAGATAACTATAAAAATGTATCTGTGGAAAAAGCTATAATTAAAATCTAATCTTCCCTCCTTTCAAATAATAAGGTAAAATATGGTATCATTTTAATAAAAATCTTCCAAAAAGCTGTCTGCTGCAAATTAATTTAAATTTGAGCTACAGATAAGTAGGACGAAAAAAAATCTTATATTTTTTTTCCTTTTTGAGGATTGTATCATGTTATTAAAGCTACTTAAAATTTAAGATTTTTATTAGTGTTAGGAATTATATCCTGACGCAAAGAGAATTAATAATAAAAAAGATAATCCAATAATAAAGAAAATTATAAAACACCTGTTAAATCGTTAAAAATATGGGAAATCAGCCCTAGGCATTGAAAAATGCATGAGTTTTATTTTAAATTCAGAAAATTACTAATGTATATTAAATAAATTGACTCACATACAAGGCCGATATCTATAATCTTTATCAAGCCTAAATCTGATGATTTTTCTTTTTTTTTACTATGCTGGCTGTAACTTATTTCTTTGTAATATATCTTAAGGCATTTAATAAAATGAGAGAGTTTATATAAGGATAAATATTATAATAGTTATGATGCATTCAATTAAAGCAGATATATAAAAATGTTATTCAAAGTTAAGTTTCAATTTTCATAAGTAAACACAGAAACTACAAATTAAGTAAAAATAATAGCTTACAAACCTATAATGAAAGGATAACAATGCATATTGAATATATAAATTTATCAAGTTAATTTTTTTAATTATTAGAAAGTATTTATCTGCCTTTCCGCAACAAACAGAATTTTTCTCAAAAATTCTCCTTTTTGAAATTTCTGGTTAAGAAACCATTTGTCCTAATTCTATATACTACTCATCGATATATTTCTATAAATCTTTAACCTCTTAAATTGACCAAATGTATTGCCCAAAATGTTAAAAAAAAGACGCATTTTTATTGAATATAACTAAGCATAATGCTTAACAGAATGCGAAAATGGAAGAACTTTAATTTATATATATATAGTTTTCAGATTTATAAAGTCTCACTCTGTTTTTTATTTTATAATTGTGGAAAGCAAAACCCCCTAAATGTTTGCTTTTTGTAAGTATACTTTGGATGCTATGACGAAAATTTCATGTATCTTAAAAGAATTTTTCTCATATTTAAAAAAAAAATTCCTATTTTTACCTTTTCTTCAAGCAGTGTGTGCATTGTATATATGCAGACACAATTTGAAGTATGGTGCAATACTAAGTTTTACATTGCAATGGGAACATAGATAATATCGGCCTTTTTGAATTTTCTTTCCATTTTCATTTCTTCTCAGACAAGAAGTTGCACATTGCCTTTCCAATCCTTGTTCCTTATCGAACATTTTCAAGAATCTAAAATCCTGCCTCCAATGAAAATTTCCTGCTTTCACCACAAACAATTTCCACTTTCATCACCAAGGACTACTGCATCTCTTAAAAACATCAGCACTAATAATCTATCTGTAAGAATTAAAAATATGTGCAAATCAAAGATAGAAAGAAGAAAACACCTGTACCCGTACAGCGTGCGGGCAAACTGGTTGTAGCCAGTTTTCGGCAGCCGTATGGACTAGGGGCAAACCAGTTAAAGGGTTAAGAAATACTAAGAAAGATTAACGATATAGTCTTTATATAGATGCTAAACTAATTCAAGGCTCTCGGACTCTAATTGCTATGTATAATGTAATACACAAATAGTTCTACTTTTCAAATCTAGCAATAGAAATTTATTTATTATAAGTTAATAAAACCGTGACTTATGTTTCTATTAGAGGTTAATTTATGATGGGAAAAAATTAAATAACGTAGAATAATTTTTATTAGAAACTATGAAGAAAATAACTATAATTGAACTGCTTAAAATTAATGATTACTTGCAAAAGCATTAAATTTTGTAAAATTTGTATGTGATATAGATTTAGGTGTATGGATAATGAATTATCACTGTATATTTTCTGTATCAAGAAAATGATATATTTTAAAAACAGAAATACATTTTCCTTCGAAATAAAACTCGAATTATTCCTTGCCTATATTAAGGTCTGGTTTAAAATTGAATATACTGAAGTAGTACTTTAGTACTTAACTTAATAATATTTTTTGGCAATTATACCTTTAAATTCAAAGAAAAAAGTTCTTAAGAAAATTCAAAATCAATAGTCATAATAATCCTAAGTATTTTATGAGAAATTATTTCTAAAATTCGGTGAACAAAATGCAGTTTTCTCCAGTGATTATATTCAAAATTTTCCCATGCATTAATCTTTTTCTAGAATATTTATAACAGACGATCTTGTGAATATATATATATATATATATATATATATATATATATATATATATATATATATATAGAAGATTGAAATGTCAATAAAATAATGAAAACTAATTCAGGAAGAATCACGGAACAATTTGGAATTTAAAGTGATTTTTTAACACTTTACATTCATTTATATAACATACTACATAATAATCCCACTTAAATTTTTTTATGTAAATGATACCAAGTTTTAATTTATTGCATTACGATTGTAAAGATTAGGAACTTTCTCCAAAATCTAAATGACACAGAAGTATATTTATTGTTATAATTTAGGTTACTCTTTCAATGAAACTTAAAAAATCAACTCAACTACATTCTTTTAATAATTCAACCATTATTAAATTTGCAATTATTATATTGGACATGAAAATTATTTTGATAAATATGTCAGCATGATAATATTAAATAAATAATAGTTTTGAGAAATGTTTCACTAATATACTTTTCTTGAAAACCATCCCGTTGACTTTCTAATCTTTTTAGTAAAAATGTCACATAATTTAAATACGTTTAAACAATATTTTCTTTAATTAGGAATAGTTTTTTGTTCAAAAATAAATTTTAATAATACTATTTTTATTTATCTTGCATATAACTAAGAAAATCATTGCTAATAAATACGAACTTTTATCTTAGTAATAAATACGAATTTTTATCTTAGTAATAAATACGAATTTTTACTAACAATCTTAAGATACTTGGGGTGACTGAGTTCCCCGCAACGACCACGTTTGTTCAAAAATATTTTCTGTGAAGACGTTACATTTCCCCCTGTGAATAACTTAGTTGTTTTGATTGCTGAGTGTTGTACGACTCATTTGGTTTATAAATGTCAATGATCAGAATACAGAGAAATAAATTGGGATACATCTATATGTGATTTCTATTGGATGAAGTTGAAACTGATAAAGCAAGGGAAGAACCTGATGAAATAATGGATATTAATCATGATAATGAAAGTAAATTAAAGAAAAATGATGAACATGAAATTTTTGAGTAGAAAGGAAAGTTCTAAAATGCTTTCTTAAAATCTCTATCAAGAAAGATATGAAGCCACATATGTACCACAAGACACTGCCTGTCAAAAAGACACAAGCAAGAAAAGGTTCAACATGCTATTTGTCGATCATCACAAAGGACAATAAAACTACAATAACTATAACAAAATATGAGAGTTTTGCGTGCAAATATTATTTCTGTAGTGTAAGCGAAAAGTGTCTGTGAGAGAGATTTGTGTCCTTTATTAAATTTAATTTTTCTCAAATTATCAAAGAAAAATTGAAAAATCCTTAAAAGTAGGTAAATTAATTTTCTCTTAGTTAAATTATTTACTGGAATTATTATTTTTATGGTGTACAATAAAAATAATTGTAAAAAAAGGATTGGGGTGACTCAGGGTCCCCGCGCGACCACTAACGTTAGTATTGAATGTGTGCCTTCTCATAGGTTAAAAACTTCCGATCTTTGTATGACATATCCGGTCTAGATTAGTCCTGCTGAAACTCAGCCGCAAGCAGACCATAAAGTCTAGTAACGGCATCCAAAATTTCAGAGGTGTAGGGGTATTCTTTCAGTATTTAAGTGTACAAGTAATGAGTAAACGGGAGGAGGGTGCAGGAGAACAATCCAGTGATACACTAAATCATTTCACTTGAGCTTGATATGTTAATGTATAATTGAAAATGCATACAATTTCTTGCTGCAGTTATACCAGATTTGAAAAAAAAGCATCACGATGATGTAATCAGAATCGTGATTAATCCAAAAGTCATACAAATGGTATCTCCACATCCTACATACAACGAATCTTTGCAGTTGCTTAGGACTGTAGTGCCCTATCAAAGGTAATTGCAGCAACAAACACCTTCCCAAAATTCCTTTTTGCTGCAGATGATTTCGAATGATACGGGCTGACATGGAATGTGCAACAGACCTTAATTCTTACGCTAGTATTCTTCATTAGGCAGAGAGATCCATATTTGTCATGTGCACTACAGGTCTACTTTCCCTTCTACACACCCGGATTTCTTTTATTTCCATCTCTCTCTCGCTGGTGGTAAATTTCATGCAACATAAGACTTCATATAACTGAAAAATAATCCACAGTCTCTAGAGGACTCAGTTCTCGCTATGTCGTGGCCACGGTAGCCTAGTGGTCAAGGTATAGGATAGTAGTTGGCTTGTCACGAGTTCGAGCCAAGTACCGATGCACGTTAAATCTGTCGAGAGGTCAAACATTCTATCGTTGGTGTGGTGTGGTAGTTAGGAGAGCGGGGCCAGCTCAGGTGTCGTCCTCATCACTTGACCATTGTCCAGAATTACGAGATCTGTTGCCAAAAGTCCGCGTGTAGCTGAACAGTGAGACATTAATATTCACTCACTCACTCTAACTATGTCCAACTCAAAAACAAATTCGAGAAATTTACATATTTCTTTATCAGAAATATTAAAGATTCTCTGACAAAAAATGTGGAAAATCACACTTCAAGTACTTATAAACAGCTTTCCGTATTTCTTTTATATAGCTGTAAAAGGTAAATTATATATATATATATATATATATATATATATATATATAGGTAAGTAGATATAATAGTTTATTACTATAAACTTACATATTTCATAGTTTCATAGTTATAGTTACCTCCATATTCTAATAAAAAATAAATATTATTTTATTCATATATACTCTAGTGTTACTAAAGTTATGGTAATTCGTCACTCACTTATTAGTTTGTATTTCCATTCTTCTTACACTTTTGTTAAGTGCAACACATTTCAGCCATTCACATGATTTAAATCTGCATTAGAATCCAGAATCTGGCAATAACTTATTTATTACATTCAGATTTAGCGCGAACTTTGCATTTTTAAGTGAAATTTTTACCTCTATCTTGTAATGGATTTAGATATTCCTGTCCATTACATTAAATAGGTTATTGCTCAGTATTATTTACATAAAGGGAGAAGGTTGGCCGGCCAAAAACCATGTTCTCTCAACCCCACTTTTATATAAATTATTTATATATTAGCTGTCCTAAGTCAGCAATGTTTACAGTACTGCAGCATCCATTTTATAATTTTTAATCTCGGTTGCTCATGTGTCCTTCATTGTGTGATTTTTCTACTGTCTATGTGTTTTTCGAATGTGATTGTTGGATGTTATCTCTTGTTTGTAGAGAATAAGACTATATATATATATATATATATATATATATATATATATATATATATATATATATATATATATATATATATATATATATATATATATATATATATATATATGTGTGTGTGTGTGTGTGTGTGTGTGTCAGGTCTCCTGGTAAAATGAGGAGGGCATTATCTCTACAATAACGTCTCTATTTTGCTTCCATCACATAAAATCCAACATGTCAGCCCTTCGGCGCGCAACCGAGTAGAACAATAGAAAACAATTTTGCGAGGAATCACAGAATCACTCCACTCTAATTTCTTCACCACACCAACATAAGGACTTTGAGATTCAACAGATTCAAAGTGCATCAACCCCTCTAAACAGCAGGTCTTCCGTGGTATTAGAACTCAAAGCAGTGGCTTGAAAACGCGAGCAATGAGATTGCAACCATTGCCACTTAGGTACCACGGCCACATAACAATATGGAAAATTAAGTTACTGAATATATTAAAAGGGTCGAATCATGAGGCGTTAGGGGAGATCCATTTTATACGTGTGGCCACAGATTATTGCTTAAGACCACACAATGGGTAGCCATACTGTTCAAAAAGATGTCGAAAAATGCTTGCTGGAATATAAGTTCCATTCTTCCAAAAGTGGGTCTTCTTACACCTAGAGGATCTTTGGAGGTAAATGACATCGTGCAATGTCTTTTTTCATCCCAAATATGGTCTATAGAATTAAGATTCGGAGACTTCGTAAGTTAATTCATTTGGCAAGTATCATCTTCAAGATGGTTAGTAACAATATGAGCTATGTGTAACCTCGCCTTGTAGTCCGTTTAAAGGGAGTCCAAGACTGCAATACACGGAAAAAGCCTAGTTGGTGCGGTGACACGACCTGCATCAAAGGCGTGTAAGAGTGCAGGATTTCTCAACATCAAGCGGTTAATTACAATGATTCTCTTATCCTCAAATTGGTTGAGTTCACTTACGTTGGAGATATGACAGCGAGCTTCAGATTCTCTCCAGATGAAATCCTGCCCGAGAATTACTCGGAGAACTGAATCTCGATTCGTCAATGAAATTATCACACAAACATATTCTTGGTGCATTCGGCTCCATGACAAATGTGTTCTCCTGTAGGACGTGCACGGAGAGACACATCGAAATGGATACCAAGCGTAAAAGCCTTCTCTTCTAGATGCTTGTATACTGTTTGCAAATTGTATACTGTTTTTCAAACGCAGCATTAATATCACTGTGTAGCCGTTGTGTGCCAATATCGTTATACACTTAATGCCAAGCTTTGATCTTGTGAAAGTAGTATCACTCTTAACAGGCCTTAGCTAGTGATAGTAACACTTGTTTCGAACTAGTTATCCAGCTTCAATAACATTTTCTTTGCCATTTGTAACCATCGAGCCAACGCGTTTGAGACTTTTTAATTCAAGTCAAACGGCTTTCTATCTGATTGAATCCTCTAAGCAATTCTGACTCATTCTCTTTGCAAACAATCAAACTTATGGTTTTAACTCAATAATCACAACACAGCAGGTAAAACTCTCAAATGGTTAAACGCTCAAATTACATGTTGTGCGACAAAATTAATGCTCGCTAATCAATGTGTCACTGATTACAATTTTGAATTATTGTAAAAAACGTGGTTTTGACCTTGATTTGGGGCATTAGTAATCAATATGTATGTATGCAAGCACACACAAACTTTTAGACATAGATTGGAGTATTATTGATTTAGAAATTTATGAAATAATAGATTTAATATTTTTCTCAGCTTAATAATAATAAATGCATTTTATTTGTGTTTAAATATTGATAATAATACTATGTAACTTTTGTTTGAGATTAATTAAGTTATAGTTATATAAAATGTAAAAATATTGTAAAACCATTCTCATTGAAAAAAAATTTTTTTTTCCTTTATTTTTTTCTAGTATCAAAAGTAAGAGATATTGTACAACCCTTAAATATCTGACACATAACTCTTACAATTTTTCTTTTGAGAACACCTTTTGAGGATTTTACTTCTAGAAAAATAAAATAAGTAACTTTTGGGAGCTTTCTGGATGTTTTATTCATTATTTCACTCTCGATAAAACAATAGTTACAGATCATTTCGAATGACCTATATTTTTAAGATAGCGTGACTTACGTGTTGAACATAGTCATCCGCTCACGCAAATTTGACGAGATCTTAGTGATACAAGCCTAAATATAGGTATTTGCCTAATGAAAAAACACATGGACAAAATTTTATCTGGAAATGAATCATTCTTATCGAGATATGAAATTATCTCATATCGAATGACCAATTCGAAAAATGAAATCAGTGATCTTCTTGTTCGTCCTATATATTCTAAAATTGTAAAGAGACTAACTCTCCTTCTCTCACAGAGTATACGAAATTGTCTTTGAATTATTTTTATCTCTTAAATTTGTATTTTAACCTGCTACTATATAGAGATACAGTTAGAAACATTGTAGATAAATATATATTTTGGTTTACGGATATACATATTTATATACACAAACTTTTTACAAGTTATAAACAAGTGTTACAAATGTTGTTTCCATACCATTTAAAGCTGCTCTCATTAGGAAGCACTCGCTGCGAAAAATAGCAAATTTTTTATTCTTTATTGACGTCACTCTGAGAAATAATACAAAGACGTTTTTTTTAATAGACCTCATAATTTTAATCCACAGTCAAGTGACTTGAACTGGAAACCTGCTGTCCAAACTTTTACACAACGCCGGTGGCCGTTGGTAGCTTAGTGGTTAGAGCATTGGACTCCAGACCGGAAGGCCTGGGTTCGATGCCCGTACCACCAAATACCCTGCGAGTACACACGGAGTACGTGCTCGTTAAATCAGTGGGTCCGAAATTCTTGTAGGTGGTCACAGCTGAGTGCAGGGGCCTGGAGAGTATTTCCCTCCCCTCCAGTTCCATAACTAAATTGTGGAGGTGGTATCGCCATCTATTGTAATGAATTCCCCAACCTATCTCACAGGCGGGAATTGCATTGACTTAAATCGTATTGTCACTTGTATGGTGCTCAAAGATAAGGCCGATGACAGGCATACCTCTAGCCCATTCGTAGAATGAATTTCGTGGGTCTCGATCTGACACTGTCAGACAGGTTGCATTAGCAACAAAAACACCAGCACGAGGAATTTGGCAGATTTAACGTGCTGTGACCTCTTTACACACGTTCTGGTGCCACGTTCTTTAGTGGTACCAGGACTTTAACCCACAGCTTGGCAGAAATAACGCGATCCACGAATTCGGGACAATGGCCACTATTCCACCACGGCCAATATCCAAGATAAAATGTTTAGTGAAATAATATTAGAAAAATTCATTTAAACAAAATAAAAAGTAAATAACACTCCTTTTTGAAAACGGTCTTCATTTCAGGAACTTCCGACATATTTTTAAAGACGAGTATAGGGCGTGAACAAATGATTTAGTAAAATTAATCAAGAATCTAATTTTATTACTTTTATTAATTGTTCAAATAAGTGCAAAATGATTCAACTTTTCTTTTTTCTATATATATATTTTTATATATATATATATATATATATATATATATATATATATATATATTTGCTTCTAATACAAAAAATTAGTTCTTAAAGTAAGAAGCTATTTTTGATAAAGTTGTAATGTTTTATAATGAAAATGTTATGGGGACAATAGTTATTTTGTTTCTTTTCTATAGTTTAATCTATCTCAAATCTTTAATCTTTCAACTCTTTCTCTATCTCTCTATTTTAACTTCAAATAATAAATAAGGCTATATTAGCTTTTAAAAAGTTAGAGCATAACGATAATTGTAACTAATAGTAACAATGGGAAAGTTTTCATTGAAAAAAAATATTGCTATTTAATGGAAACTGTATTTAGAAATTTTTTAAAAAGACCGTTCATCGAAATTATTCAAATATAGGGTTTTGTAAGAAGTTATACTTTTTAGGAATATTTGCTAAGATAAATGTTTTTTAAGTTTTTCAAATGGCTTCCTAAGTTTTTCAAATTTTAATACTTAGTTTTTATATAATTTAACAATAATATATCCTATTTGGATTGGCTCTCAATTATTACACTTTAAGAATCTGAGTAAATTACCTAAATTTAATTTAACTTTGATGAAATCTGTATTTTTTCCAGATTTTATCAAATAAAAAATCTTTTTTTAAAAAAAATCTCTTTCCTTAAAAACTTATTTTATAACTAGAAATGGGATTCTTAAAATTTATTTTTACATTTTTAAATACGTATATATATATTAAGACAACAAATAGTAAAAAGAAATTCAAATTGTTTGCGTAATGTTTTAATGTTTCTTAAGTTTATTAGATCATTATAAAGTGAAATGCGTGTGACTTTCATCTAATGAGTAAATGAAACAAAAAATGAGGTAGTAATGGAACAAAGTTCTAATTTTTAGTTTTTCTTAGTGATGCGACAATCGAGCCTTTAGGTAATTTTGTTTCTCTATCATTCTTTTTTTTATTTTTATACTATCAAAATAATTCTGTAATGCAGTTCTATCAGAAATGTATCTTCAAGAGTTAATCTTTTATAGCAAACATCAGTCCCTTGTAAAATATCTGTTTTAGTTCAAACAAAAACAAAAACCTAACGACGTATCTTAAAGAAACTTCCAATGCAAAGATTGTCCAAAATGGGCTCAAAGAACAAATTTCAATCCCGGAATTTTCAAAAATTTACAATCTTTTAAAACTTGACGAAAATGAACCTAAAATAACCCTAATAAATAAAATAAAAATCGTTTTTCCGTTTACTTCGCTTTTTACAGGTAGTTTTGATGAAATTAATTCTTCGTAGAAAAAACTAAACAAATACTTTTAATACAATATACATTGACTCTATAAAGGATTTATTCTTGACTTTATTTTCTCCTTATTCCACTTTTTCGGTGTTTACTTACATATTAGTTATTAGTTTTCCTATACTAACAGCAGTGGGAATTAAATCCGGTCCATTAAATTTCCGACAACGACTAATCTTGAATTTGGACTATATCATATTTATAACTTCGAGAGTTTCTTTTTATTTAGTTCAAAAAATTCAAATCGAGAAGTAACTTAGTATTCAGCAAATTATGTTGGATAAAACCTTCCATTACAGAAGCTTTCAATATTAACTTGATCATTAACAATATATTTGTTTATACAGCATATTGAGATTTTTTTATTTTATTTCGTTCGTTCAAATACCGGTGACAAAGTCATGACTTTAAAGACAAAAGATTAAGTATATTTTTCTAGTGAAATTTTTGATCGAATTAAGTCAATGTCAGGTATTAAATTAAGCTGGAAGACTATGATATATCAGGAAGAATAATAAATGTGTTCAATTCAAATTTGACTAAATATTTATTTTATGTTTTGAGTTACACGATAACAATTTAAAATAATGCTAAAATTATGTTATTTTTATTTGTTTCACAAAGTCTTGCTATTGTAAATTATATACACAGTGATATGTACTATTAACGACAGTGGGCGAAATAGAAATGATAAACGTGCCTATAAACCGCAACCAATGTATAGCGTATTATCAGTCTTTTTGAAATATTTGAGTTGTCTAGGTTTAATCCGCACTTCTCTATCTATGTGGGAGACTGAATTGCGGCTTACGAAATATTTTGGAAAAGCCATATCCAAAGAATATCTTCTTTTTAGCGATGTACCGTGTAATCGGAAATAAGAATTTCTGTGCGTGCTCCCCATGTAGTACAGCATTTATCTAGAAGGATAATTTATGCGCAAATTTACGCATTCATGCAAGAGAAAAATCGCATGTGCGTAATAACTGTGGAAGGTACTAAAGCTTGAAAGCAGCATATTGCAACACGTGTTAATCGCTTAGATGCCATGTCACTTTTGTGCGTTCAAAGTATGCATCAAAATGTTTTTGAAGTATTATTTGAGTACACATTTGCTTATCCATACTGAATAAGTGTTGTATATGAGAGACGCAGGGTGCAGCACAATCTTTTAGCTTTTATTTGTTATTTCGTTCAGAAATAAAGGCTTTCAGTGTAACGAGAAGTACAAAATGATCTCGAAAGTATTATCTAAGTGTACATATACTTTCTCATGCACAAGAGAAAATAATTCTTCCATGTATGTGTTTCTTACAATTACTTACGTAAATACTCATTCATTTACTTTTAGTAAATTAAAATCCAACATATGCTAAATGTCAACAAAACATCAGTGATGCAAAAATGTAAGTACAATAAATGCCTCATAAACTAATTTAAAATATATACACTTTTTTTCCTTGAAAAAAAAGGAACTTAATTTTAATACAAGTCTTATCCTTGAGATTCTAAATAAATTTACTTTCAAATAAAGGGTGTTTTTTTAGAGGTATAAAATTTTAAATTGCAATAAAACAATGATGTATTATTCGATTGACATGGATTTTTTTATTCGAAAGATAATCTTGTGGCATTACATTTTAAATATGATTTCTGGCATATGATTGCCACGGCTGGCTCGGATGTAGTCCAATCTAGACGTCCAATTTTCGATGACTTTTTCCAACATTTGTGGCCGTATATCGGCAATAACGCGGCGAATGTTGTCTTCCAAATGGCCAAGCGTTTGTGGCTTATCCGCATAGACCAATGACTTTACATAGCCCCACAAAAAATAGTCTAGCGGTTTTAAATCACAAGATCTTGGAGGCCAATTCACAGGTCCAAAACGTGAAATTAGGCGGTCACCAAACGTGTCTTTCAATAAATCGATTGTGGCACGAGCTGTGTGACATGTTGCGCCGTCTTGTTGGAACCACAGCTCCTGGACATCATGATTGTTCAATTCAGGAATAAAAAAGTTAGTAATTATGGCTCTATACCGATCGCCATTGTCTGTAACGTTGTGGCCTTCATCGTTTTTGAAGAAGTACGGACCAATGATTCCACCAGCCCATAAAGCGGACCAAACAGTCAGTTTTTCTGGATGTAACTGTGTTTTGACATACATTTGTGGATTAGCTTCACTCCAAATGTGGCAGTTTTGTTTGTTGACGTAGCCATTCAACCAGAAGTGCACTTCATCGCTAAACAAAATTCGCTTATGAAAATCGGGAACAACGGAAATCTCGTTTTGGGACCATTCGAGGAAACTACGCCTTGCTTGATGATCGTTTTGATGAATTGCCAAACCAAACTGAGAATAAATCACTTGACAGCTGTTAAATCGGTCGCCATCTTGGAAAGTAATGCCAACTTAAACTTCTATACCTGGAAAAAAAACACTCTTTACAATGAATGCCTCATAAACTAATTTAAAATATATACACTTTTTTCCTTGGAAAAAAAGGAACTTAATTTTAATACATGTCTTATCGTTGAGATTCTAAATAAATTTACTTTCAAATATATGTTCCACCTATATATACAGATAGTGTCACATACTTTCATGAAAGATAATTTCACGAAAACGTGCAACCTCTGTAACTGGAAATAAATGAATTCAAAAGGAGGGGTGGGGCTTTCAACTATTGCTAAAAATAAATAAATTTACTTACCTTGCAGAATTAAAAATAATTTCAATAAAATGGATAGGGAATTTCAGAAAATAGAGATAGGAAACTTGCCAATTAAAAAATTAAAATGTAAAATATGTTTTTTCTTCGAAATTTCAAAAGAAACGATGTTTTCTGGCATATAGATGAAGGAGAAAATGTAATAAAAAATTTGCTTTTATGTTAAGTTCTGCCACAAAGAGAGTCCAGTTTAGCTATTTAAGCTTTTTTATTGTAAAAAGTCAAAGTAAACTTCACTGAAAAAAACAGGTACTTTAGTACACATTATACTTTTTGTGATGCGAGCACATCTAATAAATATTACATAAAATGACACCAGGTACATTTAAAAGCTTCTTTATAGTATTAATTTTTTGAAACCTATTGTCGAAATTACAGTGCACGGTAAAGTGGACTGCGGAAGTGGAAAAAAGCTTGGATCGGACTGACTGACTTGACAGAGTGGGGAGAGAGAGATGAAATTATAAAATGTCGCAATGTACATTACACTACTAACAACTCAGCACTCCCTTATCAATTATCATCATTTTTGTTCTATTTATATTGAAGAAAAGTAATTTTATTTTGATTTAAAATCATCTAATTAAAGTTAAGATATCCGACTACACTAAAATCATGATATTTTTTTAAAAAAATTATTTACAATTTTTTTATGATTCTATTTTATAGGCCATCTTATTAGCTTTATAAAAATACCAAGTTTTTTTTTTATTTTCCATTCACTAGAACAAAAACTACAAGTGTTTTAGTAAAAGCAGATGCCATGACTCTACATAAGATGTCGAATTTTGAAATGCGTTTTACTCCACAAATGTTTTTCTTTTTTTCTTTTTTCGAAAAGTTCAAACGGGGACAACGATTGCTCAAAAAGTTTTAAAAATAATTTGCTGAAATTTTGTGTGTATGTTCTGTATAACAGTAAAAATATTTTAACCGTCAGGTTTATCAATCACTGTTTTATTACAAATTTTGGTGTTCTTTATGTGAATATAATCACTGTTTTTAAGCAATTTCATATAATAGCTAAAATAAAGTGCTTCAGTTTTCGTACAAATTAAAATATCTCTTTGACTGGAGGTCATTTCAAAAAGGAATAGCAAAGTAATACATCAAAATTGAAAAATTGAGAATTTGTTCATTTACTATTTGTAAGAGCGGGCCCCGTTTATGTAATTATCTGTCAATTTTTAACCATTTTTTTCCCATTTTAGTAGTAATAATTTATTTTTTCTCTTCTTAATTTTAGCCTTTTTTTCTTAAAATGTACTAAATGAATCTAAAAATCACAAAAAGATCTCCATATCTCCATTTTTTTTAAAAAAAAGTTGTCGCAGGTATTCAGATACCTTAAGTATGTTTTCATTTTTTTGAAAATTTAATTTCTTTGTCGCAATGCTTAATTTTGAAATGACTTTTTTAATTATTTTTATTCTAATCTTCATATCACAGAACTTCCTTCCCGCATATAGGTAGGGGTTTCGATTAACAATATTTTTTTCTCCATAGATAACGGCTATCCTCCCTAATATATTTATACATAATAAATTCATGACGATTAGTATGTGATTATTGGTTATATATATATATATATATATATATATATGTTTGATGAGCCTTTAAATTCCAATAAATTTTCTCTATCAATATTTAAAATTTTTAAGTACATACATAGACTTACTTTTATTTTTATGTTATTTTATTAATTTTTACTTTTATGCAGTATTATTCTCACTTTTTTGTATTGGGGTGAGTTATTAACTAGATGTGTTTACGGGGTAAGTTTTATATTATCTTGCAATACTTAAAACCAATTTTTAACTCTATATTAGTAAGTAGTTTATTAAACTTTCTGGTTATATTATTAAATTAGCATTAGTGTATTTTATTTTGTAATAATTATTGGGTATCAGGGAAAGTTCTGCAGTTTTCCAATACGTGAACTTTCACGCATTTTCGATCCTTACAACCCTTTAAACAGTTAGATTAATATATTATTTTTTCGTATTTTAATTAGTTTTTTTAAACTTGTAAAAAACTATTAACATAAATGAAGAAAAAGGGCACGCAAGACATTGTATCTTGTTTGAGCACAATGGGAATAACAGGATAGAGGCAAATAAACAACATCTCCTGTGAACTGATTGCAGAGGAAGCGGAAACAGCTGTAACATGCATAAGATAACTTGTTAAATTCCGCTTGAATAGTTTTTCTTTGAAAAATGAACCCAATCAGGAAGGCCATCAGATGTCAGTGACGAAATGCAACGCAGGATGATCAGGACAAATCCCACGTTAACTTCCATAGAAGTAGGCTACAAGCTTGGAATTCCTCAGAGTACTGCTTTGGATTACATTAAAAATTTTGGTTTCGTGTCCAAACTCTGTTTCAGTGCCAAACGAATGAAGCGAAAAAATTTAATGGATAGAATTTCGTTATATTGTTCAAATTTTACTCATCACAAAACGAACCGTTTTTGGACCACATAGTGACTGGAGATTAAAAGTGGATAGTGTATAACCACGTGGTTAGAAAAAAAAGCATATGTTTACAAAAGGGATGTCCCACCACCTACATCCAAAGCTGGCGTGCATCGGAAGAATATTATGGTGTGTTGGTGGCGATACAACAAGGGTATAGCGCACTCGAGTTGGTGAAAGAAAATGAAACGGTCCTTACTGTTCCTAATTTGATCTTTTGAATAAAGAAATTCAACATAAACGTTCCTCTTTGGTCAACATAAAGGATGTGATTCTTCATCACAACAAGGCTAGACTACACGTAGCAAGGAACACCACATAAAGAGATTGCAGAGTTGGGTTAAGAAACTTTACCTCAGGCAGCATATACTTGCATAATTATGAAGGTGTCCAAATGGCAGTGGAAGAATACTTTGTCTATAAAGCAGAGAACTGCTTTTTCAGGGGGTTAGATAAGCTGCCAGACAGTTGTAATTAACAAAGGAAATTACATTGTGGATTAAATTTTAAATAAAAAGTGAAAACAGTTTCATTTTTCTTCAGAAAAAAAAAGACAAAACTTCCCCTTACACCCAAAACAAATTTATAATATCTCTTTCTTTCCCTATGACACAGTAGTGTAGGCAATTTTCAGGTGAAGGTTGGCTGGCCAAAAAACATGTTTAAGCCTGCATTCTTGGTTCCTAAGGCTAAGAGTTTGCTATTGTACCACTGAGTCTAATATTTCTTACAGTTCTGACTAGCTATACTTAGGTTTACAACTGTTAGTTATGCTGTTTTTTTTTTGTGCTTGGCGTTAGTATACTCTTGAAATCGGAATACATCGGGTAAGATTTTAGTTTCTTCGCACATTTTCATTATTATTACTTATGGTCAAAATCATTATTAACCTCTATTGCAAATATTTTTCTTTATACATAATTATATTTGTCTATTTCGTCCGGATTCCTATAGTAATTTAATTTTCCAATTCTATTATATTGATGTTATATTCACCCACGTGAGTTTTGGGCCTTTGCCTTGGTTTACCTCCTATGCTATTATGTCAAAAGTTTCCACTGGAGGGGAAGGTTGAGATCTCGGAAAACACTTTTTAACCCAGTTTCACTGTCCTAAGCCAGTGACAGCTGGGGAAATCATAATAGTTTTTTCCACTCTAGCTGTATTTCTCTTGTTTGGTTTGTAATGGTTCCATGTTCTTGGTTCTTTCGGTTTGCTCTTAAGGTGTTTTAGGATTTATTAGTCTTCTTTTTAATTTATTTAATGATATATATATGTATGTATATATATATATATATATATATATATATATATATATATATATATATATATATATATATATATATTGGTTTGCTTTGAAACAATGTTTAGACTTGCAATTTGATTTATTGAAGCACTAAGAGTTTGCTATTGTACTACTGTGTATAACTTCAGCGTTTTATGTATACGGTCTGGTTATACTTCTATTTTTGCTCCACTTACTTAGATTCATTGGAATTTAGTACATATATTGGCTTTACTTGTACATTTATAATTCTAAGTATTTAAGTTAAATGAATTAAAAATTTCTGACGAGCTATTATTGTTAAAAGTTACTTTTTAACATTTTCCCATTGGATAATATAAAACTGGCTCCCCTTCACTATAAAAGGAGTAGCAATTAACAATTATTATTAATTTATTTCATAAATGCTGTCCATTACAAAACTGAAAATGCGTACAAAATATCCTGATATGTTAATAAATAATTGATAGTATACGAAATATACTCTCATGGTTCATTTTATTCACTGCCTTGCATACACATGTACTGAATACATAGCTAAGTTTCCCACTTCACAGGCTGTACTAAATAATAAGAGTATTTTCGCTGAGGTTTGTGTTTGTTGGAAACAGATGGGCATAATATCCATTAAATATTTTACATAATTAAACGGGAAACACATTAAATGCATTAGATCTCTGTTTTATTGTACTTAAGTAATTTTCTTTAAGCACTTCTTCAAAAGCACTTTCTTCTCTAGCACAAATTCAAAAGAATAAAAATGATGCAAGAAAATTTAGAATTTTAATCTCTTTGAAGGTATTTTTTGAAAATGTTCTTATCTTTGTCCATTAGACCCATTTAGGATTAAATATTGAGAAAATGTTTTTTTTTATTTATAAGTATGTGTTTGGCCCCAATTATTTAGGTTTTTATTTCCGATTTGAATTCTATCGGAATTATCCAGAAAAAGAAGAGTGGTATATTGTCTTAGAATTATTTATTCTATTCAAACCTTTAATGAGTACTTGAAAACTTTCACTAGACTGGTTTTATTTTCAATAACACATTGCAATCCCTTCATTGTCTCTCTTAGTCTATTTTGTGTGATGTATGTTCAAAAGATAAAAAAGAAATTAAAAAAAATTAAACACACACAGAAAAAAAACTGTATGCCTAGCACGCACATATTATTTTGAATTTAGTCTGCATGTAAGATAGCTTAAATTAAATTTGCTTCTCTTATGAATTTGTTTTAATTTTCACATTACAAACACGGAAATTTTTTTTCTTAACACAGAAGAGGTACCAAAATGATTAAAAAGAAAGTTTTGATCACATATTTTTAGCTACAGTAATTCTCATAATTGTTTTTTAAATTTTATACTATGCTTCGGAATTGATTGTAAAAAGTCTCGTTCTTCGCATCAAAAACTGAAATGTTTATTTAAAATTTAAAATTTCTCATTTCTAGAAATGTTTTTCGAAAACAAAATCAAACAAAAATTACTTTAATTGAAATAAAATAAATGTATATTGCTGTATTTGACTAACTATCCAGTTTTAACTACTCAATTTTCTTTTGCTTATCGTTACTACAACGTGGTCACTGAATGGTCATGGTCACGAGCTGTGGCCCGTGAGTTTAAGTCTTGGTGTCATTGAAGACCCACAATATAGAGTAGCTGAAGTATATTAAATCTGTCGTGGCTCAAAATACACACGTTGCTGTTTTGTAGATATATGAAGAGTAGGGGGGGGGCTAGTTCTTTTACTTGAACAAGGTTCAAATTTTCGAGCATCGTTGCCAGTAGCCCTCGCATTGCCTTAGAGTGTTCAGTTAATGCCTTTTCGTTTCTCCCCAATACATCTCATACACGTGCTTTTGTGAAAAGTGGTGGCACTGATGAGCAAATCATGTAACTTTTAACTGGCAATTAAGAGGTTAAAGCACGTATAATAAAAAATAAGTTTTAAAATGGGCTTCAATAATATAATCCGTTATAATCTTTTACAATGAGGCGATGTAAATGCTGTGATATAATTAGAATATAAAAGACGAGAAAAAAAAAATTAAGTTATTTTACAATTAATCTTAAAAGTTCTCAAACATGGTAAAAGCTTTCCGCTTATATTTTAGTGTATATATATATATATATATATATACACACTGGTGTGCAAAAATTAAGGACGAGACGGTTTTTCAATATAACTTTGTACAAAAGCTTTCCAAATCAACACATTTAATACCGTAATATCCCCAATACGTAAGGACATGTGTAATATGTAAGCAACACTTACTAAAGAGAAATCAGAGGGATAAAAAGAAGCTTGATTGAAAAAGTAGCATGGAGCGCAATGCGACTGAAGGCCGAAACATCTGTGATGGGTGTCCAGCAAGAAACATCCGGTCTTTAGTAGGAATATGATCTCCCTGACTGCTAGGCAGGTTTCACATCGGCTGCCCATGCTGAGAATGAGGGTGTCAATGAGTTGTTGAGGCATTGCCGCCCATTCATCTTGCAGTGCCAATCGAAGCTCCCGAATCGTTACTGGTGGTAAGGTACGAGCTGCCAAGCGTCTGCTTAGAAAATCCCATACATGCTCGATGGGATTGAGATCCGGAGATCCTGCCGGCCAATCCATACGTTCAATATCCTCACTCTCTAAGAGCTATTCAGCAGCTACTGTGCGATGACATGGTGCATTGCCGTCCATGAAAAGGAACTGCAGACCCATAGCGCCTCTAAAAAGACGCACATATGGAAGAAGAATCTCGTTACAATAACGGGTCCCGTTGACTGAATCTGCGTCGAAGATGTGAAAGTCTGTACGACTACCAAGCATGATGCCTCCCCAAACGAGAACACCGCGACCTCCATACCTATCCCTTTCAATGATGTTCGAGGGATGATTGCGGCTTCCCCGCTCTCTCCAGATGAGTATGCGATGAGAATCGCTACTCAAACTGAAAAAGCTCTCATCTGTAAAGAGTACTCGTCCCCATTCATTGTCTCTCCAATTCCGGTGTTCCCGGCACCGCAGAGAACGCCTTCTCCGATGGGCAGGCGTTAAAGGTACACACCGTACAGGGCGTCGTGCAAACAGACCACCACCGTGCAATCTTCTGGCCACGGTAAAACGCGATATCGGTCGTCCAGTCGCCTGTGTCGTGTGTCTAGCGATTTCTCCCGCTGTCTGCCGCTTGTTTCTTCTGGCCTGTAAGACAATGTACCTGTCATCTGCGGGTGTGGTTCCTCGTGGACGACCACTACTGAACCCTCGGATAGCTGTTCCTGTAGTTTGAAATTGTCTCCAAAGTCGTGAAACGATGCTGTGAGCAATTCCGAACTCTGCAGCCACACTTGTCACAGTGCGGCCTTCCTCCAACTTCCCAATGATTCGACCTCGGGTAAAAGCATCCAGATGTCGTCTAATAGATTGATTATTCGCCATTTCTCGCTGAGGCAGCAACTCGGTGTGATTTTAATTGCTATACGGCGTGCAATCTCTTTGCCAGAAATACTGATCTTACACCCACAACATGCTTTATGCTACTCAGACATTCCCCCATTACGTCTACCTGCATATCTGCGCATGCGCTACCGTATATCACCTTACTTAATCTCCTGATTGGTCTTTCTGTCCGCTCTGCCTCTTCGTTCAGCTGATATGCTAATTTTTCGACTTCGTCTTTAATTTTTGCACACCAGTATATATATAACTATAAGTTTAAACAAGCTTAAAACTATATGTTTGCGAACATGTGCTTGACGAGTAGTGGTAGTTTAGGAAAGTGGTGCGAGTTCAGATCTCGTCCAAGTTACTTCATAATCACTCACTAATTTACTTGCAAACTCTTGCAGTTTATTTCTTGTTTCTTTGAAAAGGTATAACAAGGTCATCCCTTTTCTTAGGATAACATGAAAAAAAAAACAACTCAGAGCTGAAAAAAAACCTTAATAGTAACTATTAAAATTGTAAACTGTTATTTGTACTAGAATTGATTTAAATAATTTAATTTTGAAAAACACATATTATACACGTAATAAATACCAGCGTCACTTGGTTAAAATTAATTTATATAATGCTGAGAAAACATGTAAAATGACTGGATGAGAGACTGTTTATTATAGTCGCGCTGACTGACCTCGTAATATTGAACCTTAGTCAAGTGATAAGGTCGACACACCAGAGCTTCAAACTACCACACCACGCCAACCGAAGGTTTTGCAGCCTCGATGCATTTAACGCATATCAGTCCTTCTACGCGATAGGGTTTCAGTCGCTCTAAAGTTGGAACTCCTGTTATGCCAACTACGAGTTCGTGATCATGGATTTTCATGGAAATAAGAAATTGAAAAAATTCCATTTTCACATTAAAACGGTAGATCTTATGAAAATTTTGATTAAAAATCTCTCATAAGAGACAAGTCAATCTTTTCAAACAGATATAAATACCTCTAAATTGAACTAATTTGCAAGTCTCGGTTAATCAAAACCGTAACATTTATTTCAAATTTACTTTTTAAATTATTTCTACATGCCAAAATTAGATAAAAAAACCTTCTTATTTAAAAAGGCCAAGTCGTCAGGTTAATCAAAGATCCATTTTGTTTGTAATTTTACTTATATGACGTCGAAAGAAATAGGAATAAGAAAGAACGCTTAAAGTGGAGAGGCCGGATGTAGGAAACAAAAGCGGACTTCCTATCTCCGTCTCCAGAATTTCTTGATAGCTTCCTGTCAGCCCTTTTAAATTAGCCTGTGCCGGTAATTAGCTAACACTTAAAAGCACGCAAAAGGTGTCAAATTTGAAACTCGTGACATCTTTTGACTCAGCAAACTACCATAATAAGCATGTAAAAGAAATTGCGTTAAACCGAATGTAAATACTAGGGAAAACGTGATTAATGTGTTGTCAATATTACGCACTTATTCTTTAGAAGACTTAATCATTGTTTACGTTCTTTCTTTTGTGTTTAATGGCGCAAAAGTTCTCCTGAAATCGCTTGTCTTTACGGAAGTAGACGACAAGTAAGGGAAAATAAAAATAAAAAGAATCAAATCATTGTTTGGGTTTTGTTTTTATCAATCGGAATTTACTTGCACGAGAATGTGGGTTGATAATTTTCATTTTATTTAAAAAATAATTGTTACCATAGGTACCCTTTTCAACTTTCTCTTAACAAATATTTTCGCTGAATATTTGTTCTATTCCTGAATATTTTTCAACTCAAAAGCATTTAAAATAGCACAACTAATACATCTCTGATTCGGTGATCTTAGTGTTAAAAATAAGGCTAATTTTATTCATTAAACTAAATTGATAAAATATATAGTGTTTCCTTAAGTTTATAAACACAGATGGAAACAATTTAGTTCAAATATTAAGATTATATTAATTAAGGTTTTAAAAGTTAAGTATAAAAACATCATGTGAAAATACCGAAATTTAAATTAAATGACGCGGCCGCGATAGCCGAGTGGTATAGGTATCGGGTCGTGGCTAGCTTTATCACGAGTTCGAGCCCAGTACCACCAAAGACCCATCGTATAGGGCAGCGATGCACGCTAAATCTGTCGAGAGCTGAAACGTCCTCCCGTTGGTGTGGTGTAGTAGTTAGGAGAGGGGGATACCAGCTCAGGTGTCGTCCACGACACTTGACCATGGTTCAAAATTACGTGGTCCGTAGCCAAAAGCCCTCGTGTAGTTGAACATTGCGACGTTAATATTCACTCACTCACTCAAATTAAATGACGATTTGCCATGATTCGGAGCCTTTTTTTCAGCATTTAAGACGTAACTTAATATTTTTATTTGTTTCTCACTTAACCTAATGATGAATTTGCGGAGTCTTACTATATTTCTTGTATTTTTATCTTAGTTATGTTGGAAAAAAATTTTGTGACATACTAACACTGTTTGGGAATCATTTTATCAAGTTATTGTTTATTAAAGGCATCATTAAAGACGTAGATTCTAAACCATGGTGACGAAGGTGGCATCTGAGCTGACACATAAGTTTTCTACTCTCAACCTAGTGAGGAATTTAATCCTCGGCAGAGAGAATGTGTATTAAACCAGCCATGTGACGGTCTTTGGACGAATGAAAGCCAATTCTGTCACTTTTTGGGTGGAAGTCCCATAGCTAGAGAATCATTGATTTATTTGAAAAAAAATGTTGCAAACGCGTAAAAAGTTAAAAGAACCAGGATGTAATGGTACACATTTATAGACTAATTCTAATATAAGGTACTAGCCATTATATATATATATATACCTGACATGTAAGAAAATTTATTTTTTTAGGTTATTGTTATCTAAGTTGTGTGTGTAGCACACTGAGTTTCCGATCGTATTAAAAATATTTTCTTTGCATTCATCTTTTGATTTAAAAACGATAGGATTGAGTTACTAAAACAGAAATATATTTATCAATTATGCCTTTGTAACTCCCCTTCTCGAAGTGGATTTCCTCAAATACTACTTTATTTGATCTCTACTCAGCAAAAGAAGCATATTTGTGCCAAATTCCAAATTTGTAGGTCTAATTGATCGAAAACAGAATTTCTGTTATTTGTAACATCCCCGCAACTCTCCGCAAAACCACTCGAAAGCCGATATCCTTAAAACCAGTTTTTGGCGGGTCTCTACTTAAAAGAAGAAATATGTTTGAAATTTTAAATTTTGCACGTCTAATAGTTCAAAAATGGGAAATATTTTTATAACACCCCCGCAACCCATCATCAGAGTCGATTTCCAAAAAAAAACGTACTTAATATATTTTTATTTAGCAGAAGAATCACGTTTGAAAAATTTCAAGTTTCATGTTTACCTATAACACCCTCGCAATCTCTCTTGGGATTCGATTTCTGCAGAAACTCAAGAACAGAAACATACTTATAAAGTTTCAAACCAGAAGGCTTATACATAACAGTCCCACAAACCCCTTTGGGAATTTATTTACTCCTACCCATTTCTTAGCATTTCTATAATAAACAAAAGAAACATGCTCACTGAATTACGTCTATAGAACGTATATATGAAAAATGGAAACTTTGACTATCATGCCCCCTTATAATCCCCCAAGGTCTATTTTCCCCAAACCCGATCCAAGTGGATCTCTTAAAGAAACATGTTTGCTAAATTACAAGTCTGTGGGTATAATAGTTAAAATATTGGAATTATCGTCTATAACGCCCCCGCAAATCCCCTTGGGAATCGATTTTTGCAAAATCTGTTCTTACAGCATCTTTACTCAACTAAAGAAATATAGCTGCCAAATTTGTAGATTGTAGGTATAATAGTTCTCCAGATGAGTGAATGAGTAGCTTTTCTTCAAGACAAAGGTTCGGCAACCTATGACACGCGGTATAATTTCCATTGCTCCTTGCACCATTTGACAAATTTGTCAATTCTTGAATGGATGGAAGTGGATAAATTTGCAATGGACATTTACGGAATTACGAAAAAATCTGAAAGATCATTTTAAAGATTAATTTACAGCCATTTTGTAAATGATTGAGTGTGGTTGCTGGAGAGATTTAATTCTTTGAAGAGAGAAAATTGCATGTACTCTGCTTTCCGCTTTTAGTTCTTCAAATATAAGTAATAAATCTCTCCTCATATGAAAAATATTTTGGTTCCGCAAAGAAAATTTTTGACAACTTAATTGAATATCACAAAATATACCCATAATTTTGCCATATGAAAATGGAGCGGTGCAAGTGCTAGGTTCGCATTAAAATTTTTATATATCTTTTATTTAACTATAATGAAGGGAAATACTTGTATTTTATGTTGTGCTGGATGGGTGGCATGGCTGGTTTGTCGCTGGCCTTCTGAACCGAAGGTTGCGGGTTCGACCCCGTCCCAAGTTGATGGATTTTCGTGATGCAGAAAATCGGCAGCGGCCATCTCGTATGATTAAACGGCATGTTAAAGCTCCCTAGAGTGTCTGTTTGGCTTAGGCACTCTCGGTAAATTTAAATCCTAGTACAGGTTCGCATTCTCAGAGTTCAGGTGCCTCCCTCTAGGGAGGAAACTGGGCGTAAAATTACTTGCGGTAATTGGTATCGCCTATATGGGTGCCGCATTAAAGAGTGATAGCAGTTCCTGGGTATGTACTAGGTCTGCAATGGTAAAATACCAATCCGCAACCCAATTGAATAAAAAAGATGTTAAAAATACATAATATATGTATAGTTTTAATTTTTTTGAGAAATAGCTATATTTTTTTGATAATAGATTTTATGTTCATAAATATCTTTTAATGATGCAAAATTAATATATAATAAAACTGTATATATCTATATTATTGACCTCTTTTCTCTAACTGTGCATGAATAGTCGCGAGAATCAAATTCTGTCAAAAATGTCCCACTGCGCGGCAAGCTGAATTATATTGGTAGATTGGATTGACACACACATGCTACAGTTAAAAGGTTGCCGAACCCTTTCCTAGACATATGTAAGAGAAAGAAATGAGATTTAACCCAAATTTTAAAAATATTTGATTGATAAACTGAAAGAAAATCATATGTAAAAGCACATACAAGAAACACATTGTGTGAATTATATCTGCTTTTAAAAAGTTAATAAGATGCTTTAAAAATGTGTTCTTTAAAAAAAATCATGTTCTTAGTTTCTGACGAGACAGTCAAATTTATAAGATTAGAGAATACTGTGAGAAGTAGACTAACTTTCTTAATTACCTAAAGAATCAATGAGATCACAGGTTTAATTATAGGTGAAGGAAACATATAATTTAAGATTTATTTAGTTTCTCTCCAGTGGGAAGCTATTTATTTTCAGATGTGTATTCCGATTTATCGTTCAAAATTTCCATATTCCCTTTTTTAAGAACTGAATTTTCTCAAATAATCTGTTTTTTACTAAATGATAAACTGCTTTTGTCTTTTTAACATTCTAATTAGATTTTTAATGGGTTTTTTTTGTTACAATTTCATAAAATTCTTTTTAATAAAGAAATACAGAACATAGCATCTTTAATTATCCTTTTTAACAAAAAATAATGACAATTTTTTTACATCCCCGAAAATTTCCGACATTCTTCATCGAAATATTTTGATATTTCTTATATTTTAATTCCTTCGAACTTTTAAAAATTCCAACTCTACATCCTTGTCCAACTGTAAAATTTTGCATTTCTTTTGTGAACGTATTAACGAAAGCTTTTATGTTTTAATTCTCCGTATTTTAAAGAAAGTTACTTCTTTTTTATATACAAAACACAAGTGAACTTTTTTTCTTTTGATTTTTATGTCCTTGCTTGAAAATAAAATGATTTATTTGAATATATTTTACTTATAAAAGAAGGAGATAAGCTTGGTATCAAGAAAGATTTATACAAATTTATAAGGTGAAGAAAATTCTGAAACAGCAGTTTTTTGGTTCTGTGATTTAATAATAATCATAAATATTATTATTGAATAAAAAATAATTGGTTTTTATGAAGTATAATTAACTTTTTCTTAATTAATATTCTGAATAAAGAATTTCATAAGCAGACATACTAGTTATAAAAGCTTCTGAAATTTCTTTGATAACAAATCTGATTACATCGTCTCACTTGTGTCTGAGTATTAGACACAAACTGCTTTCTTTCTGAAAGGGATTAGTAAAAAATATATATAAATGTGTAAAAAAAAAGAAACGTATTCTTAAAAAGAGTGTGTAATTAATATTTTCTATTGATGGCTGCAATGCATTAATTTGGGTATTTAAGTGGGTAATTTAATTTTTTGCTTTCACACACAGTTTTTATTTTAATCAACACTGAAGCTAAGCATCACGGAATTAATACTCATGAAATTGATTTATAGAAGTCATTTTATTTATGATCACCCATAAGTTTTTTTTTCAATACTTTAGTTAAAAAATTTTTTTTCATTCATTTTATTTAGAATTGGTTTTTTTCGGATGGTTTCATTATGTGTGAACGTGATCTCGTTAATTATTTGTTGTTTCATATTTCCTATCCCATATAATCAACCAAAATGTTTAGTGCCTATAATTATAAAATATGTACTTTAGGGTGTTTGATTTACAGAAAACGAAGTTAATGTAATAACACTTATATAAACAAAAAATTAAATATTTGAATTCCATAAAGGTATATATATATATATATATATACACTGTTGGACCCTGTGATAGAAGAGATCTCAACGAAATTTATTTATATTCAATAGTTGGTAGAGCCTCCACTTGAGGCAATTACAGGCTTAATCCTCCAGTATTTGTTTTCGACAAGTGTTTGGATAATGAACAGTGGTATTTTCTTTCACTCGGCTTAGAGAAAACATGTGCAAGTTCTTTCACCGGTTTCGGACGGTTGCTGCACCAATTAATTTGGGGATCCAACTCGTCCCATAGGTTTTCTATAGGATCCATGTCCAGACTCTGGACAGGGCATTACAGACGGTTCATCCTATTATCATCATACTAATCCATGGTGGACCTAGCGACATGACAAGTGGCGTTGTCCACCTAGAAGTTACAACGATCCAACACGTAAAATTACCCTAGATTACTGACTAGAATAATAGAGATGACCATGACTTGGGATCAAGGTTCTCAATCCATACCAAGAGAAACTTCCCAAGCCCATAATTCAGCTTTCACCAAAATTTATTGTAGGCTTAATGTATTCTGGCAAAATGTGTTCTCTAGACCAGAGAGGCATGCCCAATCCGTGGCCCATGGGACGCATGCGGCCCATTTGAAGAATTTTTGCGGCACAATTGAAGTTTCTGTCTAAATTAGTTTAGACATTTGGACTACAGACGGTTGAATCGAAAATATCGTGTTTTGACCCACCCCCACCTCTCCCCGTGCAGTTTTTACCGAAATAATTTTTTTCCTTCATTTGACTTCCAAGCAATTGTAATAACAGGTGTTGATGGATGAAGGAAGGCAGATGAGCTTGGGTGTGTTATTCCTCTTTCAACGAGAACTTCGTTGAGAGTGAGTAGTGTATTTAGTTCTATTTGTCAGAGAAATAATTTATGTCTATATTTTTAAGTTCAGGTTATTAGTCTTTTTCTTGTTTTATTTGGCAATGAAAGAATCCGATGATGGATTTAATGATTTGCCTCAGGACTGTCAGACCAGCTAGTAGAAATGTAAGATAATTACGACAGCAGAATAAAAATGTTTAATATTTTAAACTTCTGAAATTATGTAACTTTTTCATTTTATGATATATATTTAATCACGGTGCAATAATTAATATCATACAATAAGAAACTAAACATTTGGCTATCGGGCAGAAAAAAAAACTTTTTTTGATAAACAGTGTAATAATTACAAAGCTGATCTTCTTTACTTAATTACTTTTTTTGCATTTGAAATAAAAATTTTGAAAATCTAAATCAATTGTATGCAAACATGCTGTAACACAAGTATAAAATGTGAAGATGTTACGCTCATAGTTGTTATACTACGTAACCTCAGATGGCAGCATAAATCTACTGTAGATAAGAACCTTGTAGGTTAAGAGATATTCTTCCACCAACAAGTGCAATTGGTCGACTTTCAACTTTGTTGTGATTATGATCCAGTAAAAGGTAAACTTGGTGTGTTTTTTGATCATATCAATAATTGAATGTTGATCATATCATATTTTGAATGCTGTACGATAGTAAAATATTTTGAATAATTTTTTTTTATTTTGATATGTGCGGCCCAGCTCAGTTTAGTAAATTTTTACGTGGCCCACCAACCGATTTGGGTTGGGCACCCCTGCTCTAGACATACGCCAGCCCAGACTATAACTTCCAACATGTAGAGACTAAACTTTGATTCATCACTCCAGGGAACCTGTTTCCACTCATCTACGGTCCTATTTCAAAGTTCCTTGCAACACTTTAATCGAGCAGTGTGGTTGGGTTTTGCAATCAAAGGCTTATGAGCGGCAGCAATGCCGTGAAAATAAAGTAAATGTCGGATGGAATTTATCAAAGTAACAGTCCCGGATACTTATTGGAACTCCTGGAGTATATGTGGTATTGGTTTGGTGAAGTGATTCCAAATTTCTCTGGACAGCACTCTTCGGTTCCTATCGCTTAGTTTCGTAGGTCTGACGTGTCGAAGCACATTCCGACAATCCCTATCTACCTTCCACTTTTGAATCACAAAAGTCGTTGTCGATTTTGGATTGTTTAACTCACTAGATATGTCCCTTAAGGATCGGCCATTTTTGTGCTATATGACAACTACGCCCTTTTTTGAAGTCAAACAGCTTTGAATTTCGTGAATGTTGCATGCAAATAATGTCAAAGCTGTTCCCTAGACGGCATTTAAGTACAGAAGGCGTGACGTAGATCAGGATTGCAGACATCCTCATTTTCAAAGGATGTCAAAATACTTATTGGTAAATAGTATATATATATATATATATATATATATATATATATATATATATATATATATATATATATATATATATATATATATATATATATATATATATATATATATATATATATATATATATATATATTTATATTCAAATCTATAGCCATATTCCTAAACTCTCAACACATTTTTGTGAAAAAAAAATAGTGTAAAGGGTTTGTCGATGTCCAATATTTACGAACTTAAAAAAGATTAAACTGAGAACTAACAAGAAGTGAATAATTAACTTATTTTACCAGTATTAAAAACTTTTAAATACATACAGGAGCTTGTAATTGCTTTAACCCTCTAAGTGGTTAGCTTCCTCCTGAAAAGTTATTCCGAAAGCGTTTACTCTTATTTTGCCATTCGCTTTGAAAATGCAACAGACTTCTTTCCTTTCCCTCTTTTAAAACTTGGGAGGTCGAACGGGGACAATTTTATGACTCAGTTCGGTCCCTTTGTAAAGTAAGAACCAAGAGATCAATCGTTTACAGCTATCTGTCAAGTTGCCTTGGGCAATCTTGTTTGAAAGTTGCAGAGCAACTGGGTCGTTTCCCCTATATGTTTAGTCACAGTAAAATTAAAACAAAATGAAGGGTGGAAAAAAGGAAATAAATAGTGTGTTAGAAGTTGAAAAATAATTATATTTTCTTCAAACAAAATTTATTTTTCTGTCGTTTTTTGAAAATAAATATATATATATATATATATATATATATATATATATATATATATATATATATATATATATATATATATATATATATATATATATATATATACATATATATATTGGTATTGCGATTTGAACCAGAAAAAAAGCATCCTGTATTCATTTTTGAATATGAGAGTAAGAAAACGCGCTCTATTTCCTGTTTTTTAAAAAAGTAATGAGGTAAAAAGAGTGAAGGCCCTATCTCTTTTTCTTAACAATAAGACAATAAATGGTGCCTACGGTGATATACATACGATGATTATATTTATGAAATAAAACCGATCTTTCTCTATTCAATTATATTTTTAATTTAAAATAACATAAAAAGATTTCAATACCTTTAATTTATTTTAATTAAAGTCATATAAATGAGATATTTTTATGTTAACTGAATATTTTTCGGAAAAAATCTAAATTTTCATTCCTAGTGTTCTCCTTTTCGAACTTCTTGTATTAAATAAAAATTTCTTTTCTAAATCGGCATTTGTGATGGACATAACACACATTCAGTGTATAATTTTTAATTTAAATGGAGGATATACTTCTTCAAATGCGCATGACAGTACTTCTAACCATATTGTACTCAAGTTTAATTTCTTATTTTTCTGTTTCTTTTATTACAAGGAAAAATGTCACACATCGATAACTACATTTTCACACAATTCAGTCATTACAAATTCTATTGTGAGAAAAGTTCTCCCTAATTAATTTTGTCTTTCAAAACAGTACACTTAAAACAATTTTGTTCAGTGAAATTAACCGACAGTTCCATAATGTATCCATACCAAATTTTAAAAACAGTTTTCACATTTTGAACTGTATCCTGTATTAAATTTTTTGAGTATACCCAAATATTTCTTGCTGTATGGAAGACATAGTATGAGATGTGGTGTGTGGTTTTGAAAGAATGTTATCGTACGAGTAGACTGTTTTTTTAAAATTTAAATATAACTAAAGCTGATCATATAACTGCAAATGAGACTTATTTTAATGTGTGCTGGTATCAAAATAAAACACTTTACAATATTAAACAGCCTATGGGTTTATATTCAATATCAAACTATTCGCAAAATGGTTTACAACTTCTATTCAAATTGTAAAGAAACTAAAATATAAATATATCTTACTGCAGTCAAAAATATTCATAATATGTAAATATCCTATTCCACCACTTATTTCAGTACATTTTAAAAACTGTAGCTGAATGCAATTTTTTATATTTATAAACGAGGCACAAAAGCTCACACAGTCGTAAAAATGTCTTTGTCATTTTTTAATATACTACTATAAAACGTATATGGATTGTAAGATCAGTTGTAAAATCCTAAGAGCTTTTAGAGGAGCAAAAAACATGTAATTTTGGATTGATCAAAATTTTAATATAATACACAAATATACATGTTATTAAGCAAATACATTTGAAAAATCAAAGTTCCTTCTGAAATAAACGTAATTGAAAGAAAAATGTTTAATTGCAAATGAGTGGAAATACATGTTTATCTAAGGGGTATCCCCAAAGTGATGCAGTCCTCAAACTTAAGACTCAAACTCAGTGGCACAACAATCCATGTGGGCCAGGAACTACTGTGCCCATCATAATACACGTGACCATTGGACGCTGAGGTGCATGAACAGATGTCCCGATTTGGTGGTCTGTCTGAAGAGCGACCTTCAGTGTTTAAGACCCCAAGCAAGCTTGGTACTCATTTATCGATCCAATGTAGCGGGGATGAAAAACAGAGTCAACCTTGCCCAGCCCGTTAATAGAACCCAAGACCTGTGGTGTGGAAGCACTATACACTACCACTCGACCTTATTCGCTGAAAAATAAAACTTAATGTTAGAATCTTATATAATTCCCTAATGAATGAGGGAGTCCAAACTTTTTCATGTAAACTGTTTAGACGGAAATGGTTAATTATGAACATTTCACAAGTTGCATAAATTAAAATTAACTGTTATAGTTTACATAAATTTTTAAGAGTGCAAAAAGTGTATTTTGGCTGCACGAAATAATTTTAAAAGGAATGCGGTTACGAAAAAGTAGTGCAAATCTATCTAAAGTATGGTTGGTTACCTTAGATATTGTCAAACACAACAAAGTATTGGGAGCCAATTCCACAATTCGTTGTTATAAAAATGTATGGAAAATTACAAGACTTAGTTTTTGCATTTGTAATTTATATATATTTTTTTTCTGAGAGATTTATAAGCTAGAGTGGCATCCATCAAAACCGCGGTTCCCTCTCTGTTTTTCCAGATCGCCCCTGACTAAGCCGGCTCTGCCATAGTAAGTGAAAATGCCGTATTTTTTTTGTTTGTCAAGATCATTTTATATCAGACTGCATTTTTCATGTATTTTAGATGGTCGTTTTATATTTTCTACATCAATATCTTAATGTCTGAATTTAAAATTACATAAAATTTTTGACATTCGCATCAATGACCATGAGAATTTTTATTAGTATATGAATGTGTCATCAAACGATTACATGACTATTATTAACATATTATTTTAACCATTTAATTAATATTAAGTATAACATAACGCACACAAATTTTCTGAACTTTAAAATAAATATTTCGAAAACTAGTTCAGATATACTCAAAGTTTTTCATTCTTACGCTTTAGCTTCTCAGTTTTGCTTCTATGTAAAACTTTATTGTATATTTGTCGATTTTTTTAGTATATTTTTTGCTCTTAGCATGCAGTTTTCAACTGAATTGTATGAAATCTTCGAAATATATTAAAAATACCAAAGCTATATAATATATAATTTGAAATTTATATTATACTCAAAGAGTTGCTAGAACTTATGGTAAATAATTTTTAAATGCGCGATACATTTTTTTTTTGAAATTTCAAATGGAATTTCTAACATAAGATTTCTAGCTTTATACGGTCGAGAGTGGCCGCGGTAGCCGTGTGGTATAGGTATCGGACCGTGGCTTGCCTTGTCACGAGTTCGATCCCAGTACCACTAAAGACCCGCCGTGTAGGGCATCAATGCACGTTAAATCTGTCGAGAGCTGAAATGTCCTCCCATTGGTGCGGTGTGGTAGTTAGGAGAGGGGGTGCCAGCTCAGGTGTCGTCCACGTCACTTGACCATGGTTTAAAATTACGTGGTCCGTCGCCAAAAGCCCTCGTGTAGCTGAACAGTGCGACGTTAATATTAAATCTAATCAAATCAAATATACGGTCGAGATTTCAAAAAATATCCAGATTTTAATTACTTATTCAGTTAGCCTTTAAAAAATAAATGTTGAGGTATTTTGCATAAATAGATATTTTTTGAAGAATAATTTGAATGTTTTTGAATAGCTCGAACTTAAAATTGATTTTTATGTTAATTTATATGCATAAATGTCTACTGTAAATGTTTCTGTATATTTTTATTACCATTTATTCAAACATTCAAGTTATAAAAAAAAATGTGGGAAAATCTTCATTCATGTTGTCTTTGATGTAAACTGAAGTTCAAGCACTTAAAATTCAAATATTATTCGGTGTATTTTAACAATATATAACTAGGCACTGTACGTAAACTTCCCTGAACACTTGGGCTTTGAAATCTAAAAAAACTAATAGATCTTAATTAGTTTTTTTTTTTTTCGTTATTATTTTTTATCAAAGTGTAAGAAAATGTTTCAAATTATTTGAAGTTTAAATTTATTCATTTTTAGTGGTTGGAGAGTTGAAAAGATTTTAAATTTTAAAGTGTTTGGTGTTTTATAAATTTTTTTTGGCATCTTATAATGAAATAATCATGTTTCAAAAACTCAAAGCATTTATTAAGATAAGAAAAATGAAGCGAAAGAATATACTTTAAAAAAGATAATTTGTCTAACTATATAAAATAGCAGATTGCCCTGACACGCCCCAACTTGTTACAGATTCAGATTAATATGAAAACAAAAGGGAATTGTAACATATTTTACTTATGCGTTGGGACTTTTCAAAACTTTTAAAATACAAGCTAACAAACAAACACTTCCTGGGGTCTAAAGAAATTTTCCCCCGATTTCTTACGATTGCTCCAGGGTCAAAACACGGGGTTCCCTGCGAGCCATAAAACTTCCTATCAGTGTCCTGCTGTGTTGCTTTCACCGTCCTTAATTATTTTTCAAGATGTTAAACCTTTAGAAAGGGGAAAGGATTTCAGAAAAGTACGGCTAATCCACTTTTGAAAATGTTACTTGAAGGCAAAAAAATCCGTGCAGTGCATTTTTGAAGTATCTTTACAATGACGGAATTTTCCGTGCTAACCGCTTGGAGGGTTAAAAGTCTACATCATATTCAATTTCTTCTATCCAACGAATTTTTCGGCTTTCTATACTAACGAATTCTTCTTTTTTTTTTCTAAGCCTCCCCCGATTTTCATTAGCATTAACTGCGGAAAAAAGTGCGGATTAGAGATTGGAATAATATACTCTCAAAGATACATAGATACATATTTGTGTGTGTTCAATTTTAAAAATAAGGCTTACAAATTTTAGAGATGATCAGCACACATGAACCACGAGGCAAAAATCTCAGAGAAAAGGAAACTTCAAAAACAACAAAAATCAATGAGACAGTGAATCAAACTGATCAAAGGTCATTCTATAGGTATCTCTAGAACAATTACTGACTGAGAGCCACATAATGCGGGGTTTTAAGCAAGCCTTATAGTTCCGATCTTTCTATTTTTGGAAAAGTTAATACGTAATACAACTTTCAAATACACAAAAACAAAAGTAAACAGCACACCTAAATCAGACCATAATTCCTTAACAAGTAAAAAACTTCTTTTAACATGTATAAGAATCCTGCTTATCCTGAAAAATTTTACTCACCTGCTCTGGATGTTTCAAAAACAAAACCTTTGATTTAAAATCATTACTTGCTTATTAGGAAGTTATCATAAATCGGCAGAGTTTGAAAAAAAAAAGAAAGGAAATTATTCGTGGTAAAATCCCTATAAATTACAAATATACGGCAAAAATGTATAAGCAGCATAAAACATTTAACACATACTTTTCTTCTTTAAGAGGACTTGGTACCTCAAAAATCACAAACCTATCGTTTTTTTTTATTTTCATTTAATCTTATTCTTTGCATTATTATCTTTCGTTTCATACATCACTTGTGCATGTCGGAAAGTTAGAAGTTGAATAAAACTTCATTTGAAAACAAATTAGGCTATTGAGTCTCGCCCTCTTTATAGAAAAAAAAAAAAAGCTAAAAAAGCGTTTTGATAAAAAAAATCTAATTTATAAATAGAAATAATAACATTAAAGAAAGAATGTGCAATATATAAAGCAGAATATTTCGGAGGCAATACATACAATCATTTTTTCTTTGTAAAATGTGTGCATGTAAAATTTTTAAATTAAGACATTTTATATTAATAATTTTATAATTTCAGTTCTTATTCCTGATATATTTTTCATATAAATGTAATACTTTAATATTATAAGAAGAAAAACAGCTAAAATTTCTGTCGTGAAAGAAAAAAAAAATTAACGTTTTCTTGAGCTTTCTTGTGCAATTAGTACTCTCTAAAAGTTGATCATTTATAAAAATGTGTGGTTTGAAAAAATACGAAAATGCAATTATTTTAAAGAAAAACGTACACCTAATATCTTAAAGTGATATTTTAAGTTTAATTAAGCTTATAATAATTATTTTTTCAGAATTATAAACTTTAAACTGGTTTTTCTCAGTTTGTGTTTTTTGAAACTTTAGTGTATTCAAAATGCTACTCCTTTGACAATTATCTACCAATCACTTCCATTTTTTCCTGCGTATTAAAAGTAATGCATGTAATAAAATGAGGGATTCGTTTTGCTATAAAATGAATACTTTTTTTAAAAAAAAAATAAAATGTAAGACATGTTGGCTTTTTCGTTGATTTTTAGCCTGTATATCAACATTTTATTTTTTTCTCGAGAACGAATGAAGTTATTCTAAAATCTATCCCTAAAGTTTTTTAGAGCATCCATAAGAATATTATTAAAAAAATTCAGGTCAAAAAATTAATTTTTTTACAAAAGGGTAGGATTTTTAAAATTTTCCCAATTTTCTTCAAAAAATTTAAATTTTTAAAATTGTGTGAATAATATATGAAAATTTTCATCTGGTATCACTTTCTTGAATAGAAACATTGTATAAAATGCTAAAATATAATTTTTAAATACGTAAATAAAGAAATTTGCTCAAAGGGTACCAAGTCCTCTTAAACTAGTTAATTCTAAGTAAATTGTTTAAAATTTGTGTACTTCTTTTTACTATTCTGATATAAACTATATAAAAAGTTATTTTTGTAAGTGAACTGTCAATTATATATTATTTATTAATTGTAAAGTCATTTTCTTAATAGACGATCTTATAGTTGAAAAAAATGAATTTCATTGCATTACAGAGGAAAAGTTTTTGTTGTTTTGCTCGGTAAATTTTTAAAATTTAAAATTTTATCTTGAAGAATACATAGCTTTAAGCTATTGTATTTTAATATTTATGTAACACTTTTTAGTTGCGTACTCCTACATTTATATGGTCAATTATCCAATGAAACATTCGCTTAGAATGCCTTTTAAACTGTAACATTTTGATTTTGCGCTGTCTATGCGCACATTCTACATAAAGTACTTTTAAATAAAGCCAACTACTATTTCATTCACAAAATTGCTCTTTTCCAAAATATAATATATTTCATTATAATATAATATATATATTTTCATTCAATTTTTAAGGCATTTTTTTAAACACACACACACACATATATATATATATATATATATCTAATTTTTCTTTATTAAAACCTCGCTATTTACTTGGAAGGATTATGACTTTTAAAACCCAAGATATTTACCTAAATTTTCTGAAAATTTATCTTTTATTTTATTAAATATTTACGCTAAGAGATACATAAATTTGGCAACTATTTTTACAGAAATCCAGCATTAATTTTTTTAGAATACATGGAATAATATTTCATAATTAATGTATTTTAATCGATTAAATTTATTTGTAATATTTAGTATTTGAAATATTGATTGTGATTGGATTTAGTTTTGATAAAAAAAAAATCCAAACTCGTCAGAAGACCATATTTTAATGTAAGTAACAAACCAAAATCTTAGTAGAACTTAAAAAAGGTAGGTATAAATTTTGCAATATTCTTTAATTTAAATTTACCAGTCTCCAAGCCAATTTTATAAAAAAAAGGTGGGTCTTTTTTTGTGTTTTCTATTCTTTTATTGTAAAAGTAACTTCAATTAGTAATAAAAAGAAAGGAAATGATTTTACAGCTTACTAAAATGTTTTAAATCATACATACTTATATATAACAAGAGAATTAATCTGTTTTTTTTATTAAGTAGTACAGGGAGTTTTCTCCGTTTTTTACATATACTATTCGGTTGAAACAAATGTTTTGAATTTCATATTAGAATAACTGATGTATATATTTTATGGAAACTTTAAATATTGAAGTATTCGATTATGTATAAATACTTAACTTTCATGTTTTCAAAAACAGATAAAATTACATAGCTTTCATAATTTTCTACGAATTTTACATTTGTCTTATGAAAGCCCATCTTCAAGTTGAATCGTAATATATATATATATATATATATATATATATATATATATATATATATATATATATATATATATATATGTATAATTTAGAAGGTTCAAAAAAGTGCATTAATTTGTGCCTTAAATTAAAAATATCGATAGTACGAATTAAAAATTTTATGGGACAAATACATTTCATATATAAAAAAATGCCAAGTACTTTTACTAGGCATTTACAAAATTGATCGCTAAAATAATGACAGTATTTATTCTACAGGAAACTTGTAGATGTATTTACTCCAGCTTTCATTTTCAATGAAGTGATAACACGCGTGTTTTATTGCTATCAATATAAAGTAATTTACAAAAAAATCTTTGATGTGTTTCAAATGATAAATATTTTTATAACTATAAGTGGGAAAAAATATTTATGTTTCAAAAGTCAGTTGAGAAACCTTTCAATGTAATATAATTCCCGCAGGATATTTTATGGTCAAACGCAAAATTTCGAGATGTGAATTTTCCGCTTTATATTTTTGCAAGCGTATCAGTGTTGCTTTAAACTATGAATCGACTAGCATCAGAAACTTGAGTTTCTTATGCTTGATCCCCTACGAAATAAAATAATAGAAAATATCCGAGGATGCAATACTACAGGTTTAAAACATTTTAAATCAATTGTGTTATTAATCTACCTATCACAGAAACGACTATTGGAGACATGAACACTAAGGCAACTATATAAATCGTGGTAGTATAGGGCGTGTAATTGAAAACACTTAAATTCTTAATCAAGGTAAATGACTATATTATAGCTCATTGATAAAAGGAAATTATCCAACGATCCCGTCACGCCTTAGTATACAGTAAATATTCCCTTTTCTATTTCTGTTACAAGGTTTGTTTAGAAAGAAAGTTAAAGAGGCTTTTTCAATTGAAAAATCGTAAGTTTCTAAATTTAATTTTTGCAATTTTGAAATCCAATAAAGAGTCTTTAATACTCGGTATAAAAAGAATATTAAGCTAATTAGATCGCATGTAAATTTCGTATCAAGATTGTTAGCAAATTTGAGATATTACTAAATATGTAGATTTTTATATTCAGGACTTTGTTTTATTTTATTAGCGGGTATAAGTTTTGAAATTTTTGGAAATGCTACTTTTCCTCTCTAATTAAAAAAAAAATATTTGTTTGCTTTCGGACTTTTGATTTCTTGATTAAATTACATTGTCTAATATATTTTTCTCCACCCCCTCCTCAAAAATGTATAGTAAATTTGTTTTATAATTTCATCATATGAAACTATAGAGCCTAACACAGTGTATTACGTTTCAGCAGTTCCTTACCTCGTACCTGGACAGGATGGCCCTAAAATAGAAGGTACGAGTCCAAGGTATGAAATTGGTGACTTGGTAGATGTTAATTGCACCTCGGCTCCGGCACGAAGTACAGCTCTACTTAAATGGTTCATAAATGACAAAGAGGTATGTACTTTTCTAATATATAGTATTCCTTTTTAAATAATATAGTGTTAGGGAAACTAATAGTTTGTTCCTTAAAGAAAAATATATGCATAACTATAGAACGTAGGTCTTGTGAAACTTGAAAAACAAGACAAATCACAATTTGCGTGAAATTCGTTGTTTAATGAAATTTCATACTCGGAATGTTGATCGAAAAAGAGTTCTTAAAATTATTTAAATTATTTTTCTTCATAAATTACATTTTCTGAATAATAATAATAAATATTTTTGAAAAAAATACAGTTAACTAATTAATAAGATGAAAATTCCTTTTGAGCTTTTGTAATAAATCATTGTTTACAATTTTACACAAGAATTTTTCTTACGTTTAAATCATGGTTAATATCAACTGGAGGTAAAATTTTTCCCAAGCAATGTCGGACAGAAAAACGCTTTCTTTCCCATGAGGAAAATTCTGAGGAACATTAAGATATCAAATTCTTAAATTGTAAAATTATTTTTGCTTAAGTAAGGATCCACAACATCAAGCTCTTCTAGTTACTTTTTTTAATAGGCATTAGATATTTTCATATTATAACATATTTTTAAACTAAATAGTGAATTAAATTATTATAATTTGATAGTAATGCTCAAGTCTCGTAAAAATTTATTTAACATATGTATATAAATAAGGAAATAATACACATTTAGTCACGAAATAGGCCTTAATTTAGGCCTTTAATTTGTTCCCATTATTTTGTGTTATTTACAAATGAGCGTAGAGCAAAATTTCCTATTCTATTCAAATATCCTGGAGAAAGCCAAAATTCTTCGCAACATACTAATTGCCTCTCTTTTCAATAATGTTAATTTAAAAAAAAATCTTCAATACAAATTTACTCTTTGATGTATAAAACTTTATAGAATAATAAAATTTACATTATTCACATTATTCTATTTATGTAAAAATGTTACAGTGTAAAAATGATATATTTAACTTTATAAATCATCTTATTGCTTGTAATTAGAACTATCATTTCGGGAAATATCATGCGCAACGTAAACCTTAATTAATATTTCTTGCAAAAATGTTTCTTATTTTCATATGTATAATTTTTTAAATTACGATTATATTTTAAATATTTTACACTTCTTTGAAAACACATTATTTTATAAATAATTTGTAAAAGAACTGAATTATTTAATTTTGTTATAAAAAGAAGAATATTCTAGTCGAAAATTGTTTATATTTTTAGCTCCAAAGCAAATTTAAAACCCCTGAAACCTCTAAATTTAATTGGTATAAATCAAAATGTTAAAAACTTTGTCCGTTTCTCAGGGTACATTTTTAATATTGAAACCAAGCTTCATTTCTAAAGCTCAAACGAAGAACTTTTAAACAGAAATGTGTTATGCATCAGCTACTAAAATCTTTGAAGACAACTTAAACTAACACTGTTCTTCGTAATTCACTAAGTTCACACTTGAATGAATATTGAGCGGGTGTAATCCAAGCTCGGTCGAATAAGGCCGTGAATATGTAGCCAAAGATTAAATGTTCTCAACCACTGATCAAATGGGCAAGTTAGCACTTTAAGAAGTCAATAAATCTTAATGAAACGTATGGGAGGGGTCAAAATTATTTGACTAATATCCGCTTTACTCCTCTGCATAATTTCATACGAGAGAAAGTGATATTAGTTATTAAATCATTCGTTACACACTATCATTTATAGAGCATCGTTATTTGTAAAACTGTTATCATTGCATTAAAGGAAGATATTCGAGAATAATTTGTGTCTGTTATCTCACATTATTTGAAGTCATTATTTTTAGTTCGTGGTTGTATAAAGGGTGTAATGGCAAAAATGTTATATTAAGTGAAATTGTTCTTAAAAATGTATAATGTATGAATAAAGTTTTAGTTCAAGTAAGATTTGAACACTCGAGATTTCTATTACTTATGTCTTTTATGTAAAATTAAAATAATTTTCTTATTACTGTGAATATATTTCTATTTTTTTATTATAGATATTTTTGTAACATTGGTGCTTTAGTAATAAAAGAAGTACAAGAAAGTACGATATTTTTAAACAATTGGATTAATATTCATTCGGGAATGTATAAATAATACTTTTGCAAAACTTTTTAATTTACAACAACTTAGAAATAGCTTTCGCACACAAAATAACTTTGGATTGTAAGGACTTAATTATACCAATTAAATAATGTATCTCGTATAAATTTTTAAGAAACTTTAGTATTTAATAGGCATATTAACATTTTAATGTTTTTTCTACTGTCAGTTTTATAGAACTTATACGTGTATGAAACGTTTCGGATAACTTTTCGCTTGCAATTAGCATGTTATTAATTTTTTTTAATATTATAATTCAAGTGAGTTTTTAATTTAAGATTTAACTTTCTCTAGATATTTTCAATTATGATACTTGAATTGAATTTTTATAATATAACCTAAATGATACTGGTTACTGTAGTTACTAAATTATTATTGAATGGATAATAACTTAATAACATTAAAAGCCCCATTACTCCACATGATGACCTTCGGAGAAATCAGAACTGAAATTCGAGACTCAAATAAATTTTTTTTAACATGAAGCTCATAACCCTTACCACTGAATGTAATAAATTCCTAACATAATAAAAAATACATTAGGATGTATGTTAAGGAATTGATTGAATGTTAAATACTTGTAAAATGAAATAAGTGTTCTTTTTCTACATATTGAAATTGAAGGCATATAAAAAATGACAGCTTTCTTCACTATCATACTCACAAATTATATTTTTTATAATAATAGCATTTTAAATAGGTTATAATGGCTGTAAAGATATAAATACATATATATAATATATCTTATTATATATAATACATATATAATAAGAGAAACTTGCCTTGCAGCATTTGATAAAATTTCATAAACTATATATATATATATATATATATATATATATATATATATATATATATATATATATATATATATATATATACAAAAGTCTAAACTATATTTATTTTTTATCATTAAAAGTATTGGATATTGATTCAATTGCTTGTTTCCAATCGTAGAAATTAGAGTCATGAAAAAAATGAGAGAATTACGTAAATGATACCTCAAAGGTTTCTTAAACTCCTTTTTAGATAATGTCAAATATTTACTTTTAAATTTATCTGCAATTTGAATGTTTCAGTTTTAATACAGATCTTTATCTTAAAAATTGCTTTTGAATCTAATTTTTGTTTACTATTTAAGTATAATTTTATATTTATTAATATTTTGATGAGAACAAGACACGACAGTTTTCAATTTCCAAAAAAAGTCTTTTCTGGGTCTAGTCTAGTACTTTTTCTCCCTCTAACTTGTTTTGCTCAGTGTCTTGTTGACGAAACTAGTTACTCAAAAGACAAAAGTCTTTTTATTGAATCCTGTCGATGATTGGCATTGCATTCCGTTTGTTCTCTTCTTTTGATCATTTCTTACTCATTTTAGAGAATGTGTACTTTCTTAAAACTTTCCGACTTAAATCACTTTAAAAATGAATTATAGAAAAACTGAAGTACTAGTTTAGTAATTTTTTTCTTTTAGGAAATAGCCTTTTTTAAAGCATTTTCTATTTTATTCATTTTTACGACATGATCAGTTGTTTTTTAATTTCCTTAGTTTTTAGTGAAGAAAAGGGGTTTTATTCCCTGCTCATAAATAATTTATTATATGTCTTTTATGTTATTTCAAGCTTAATAACGATAACTTTGTATATGTTTTTAATTTAAATTTCAACTACCCTACTTTTACATGCATAGGAAAGTATTTCCAAGCGTTCTATCTATATATTATTCAGTTATTAAAAACAAATTCAATTCTCAGTAACTGCAGCTCGAAACTGCAAAGTTCACGGCTGATAGTTCTCTTGTAGCTACTGCGACGTTAAGATATCTGGCTACGCGTTCAAGTCAGTGAATTTTAAAAAGCGTATAAATTAATTATTTTTTAAATATTTAGTGTTATCTGAATTAGAATATACGTATAAAACTGTCTTATGAATATTATTAGAATAAAAAAAAATTAAATGCAATTTTTTGGCAAAAAAGGAGAGAAAATTACATACTTTCAAAACAATCTCTTTTTTAGTGAAAATGATTCAATATTAATAACATTTTGCTTATATTTAGCTTAAATTTCTTTTATCAGCCTGTACTAGGATTTATGAAATGAACAATTTTAAGAAGATTTATTCATATTTTAATATATCATAGAGAAATCGGTTTTCTTTTCAATAGATAGTAACTCTAAAAATAATGCGAATTGTTCAAAAATCCTAGTTCAGGTCTTAACTGTGTATAAGTAAATTATTATTATTACAGAAACAACTTCCTTAAAAAGAAATTGTTTTGAAAATTTGTAATGTTCTCTTCATTCTTTGCTCAAAAATGACATTTATATATATATATATTTTGTAATAATGTTCTTTAAAAAAATTTATGTGTGTTCTAATTCAAGTGATACTAAATATCAAAAAAAGATATTCATTTATACGAAACCGTGGTTCCGGACGTATAGTCAGATACCTTAATTCAAACTAAACAAGATCATGTAAATAAAGATTAGACGATAAGCGCTTCTATAAAAAAATTATGCAATACATTCACTGTCTCAAATATAAATTACATTTTGAGAAGGAAATGTATAGATTTTTATTTATGGCACTCTAAAGTAATTATATGCTTCAACATAAATACCAAGATACTCACAATGTTTGAATAACTCTTAAGTGGCAAGGGCAATGCTTAAAAAGTAACCTATTTGTCCTAAATTCCATACCATACTGACTGCATTTGTCCACTGAGGCATAAATCCTCTTAATGTTTCAAAATTCCCTTTATTCCATCTGATGATCTCTGGTGAAATCAGAACTGGATTTTTAGACTCGTACAAAATATTTTCACCATGAAATTTATGAACTTTACCACTCAGTGTAGCAAACTCATATGGTAATTGGAAATTCCTTGTGAAGCATTTTAAGCAGCCTATTGGGTGCTAGAATATTTAGTAAAGGAAACTGAGTATTCTTTTCCAGCATTTTGAAACCGAAGTCATTTTTAAAAAATAGCATTATTTCCTTTAGCATCTTTCTCCGTGTCATCAGATTATCTTTATGGGTTTTTTTATTTATTTATCCTCACACAACAACTCCATTTCAAAAGCATTATACCATCTCATTTTTTGTGTTTCTAATGGAATTTACCAGATATTGCCCATGAAATGTTTCGAGTGTTATTTTAGTATTTAGATAATAAAATTTTATTTATATCTAATGGTGATTTAGAGAGACTTCTTTGCACATATTTATTAAAGAAAGGAAGGATTGTGAAGATATTTCAATTAACTCCAAACTTGATCAGAAATGAAGAATTTGTGCTATAAGTTCTTATTTATATGAAATATTTTGTTGAGCTTTCATCTAAATTGATAAACAAATTCTCCACTAATATACGGACAAATTTATTCGAATATTTCAGTTACTATTTTTATAGATGCAAACAGTTTTAACATGAGATATTTGTTATTCGCTAAGCAAAATAGTTTTATCTAATTATGTTTCATGTGAATTTAACTCCAAAATTAGTTATATTATTTTTTCAATAACTCACTTCCTTTCAATCTGAAAACTCCAAACAAAAATAGACTTGAATTTCCTTGAAGAACGTGAAAGTACTGAAAAATATATATTTATTAAAATATTAATAAAAAACACTATATAGCCAACAATGTTGGACCTATTTTAATTGTATAGAAAATGCATAAGATGACTTTTTGGACTTCAGTATTAAAATTAAATATCTATATATTTTTATATTTTTATTTAAAAGCTTTAAGAGCAATGCATTTTCATGAAAAAAATAACGTTGATTAATTTATGAGCCGAATCTATTAAAAGTGTACATTCACGTCTTTTTTAAATTGCGTTAATTAATTTTCGACAAATGTGTTTGAGCCTTAATTTTCTAATACATTAATTAAAATCCTTCTTGATTCACTTTTCCAGTTTTTAAAATAACCGTTGGACGATCTATGTTTTTAAAACCTAGAGTTCAGTTTAAAAATTCAAAATTAACTTATCGAATTTTTTCAAATTAAATGCACACGCACTATTTCTTATTTTAGTTATAAGATATATATATATATATATATATATATATCTTATAACTAAAATAAGATATTTTAGTATTACTGATATTTTAGCTTATTTACTTAAAATTTGATGTAAAATATTTTTAAATAAATTATTTAATACAAGGTTTACGCTTCAGACAATTATGAGCACATTTACAGATTAATGATTTATAGGTAATAGTAAAACGTTGATCATTAAAACTCAAAATTATAGGTGAAATTCAAATTTTTTTTTTTTTTATTTAGTAGCAAAATATAAACGAAAAACATTTAAAAAAGGTTTTTAAATTTCAATTTGAGAAGAATTTTTTTTAGAATTTTACTTCTGCATATTCAATGTCTTTAAATTTGAGAAATACTTTTCATTGGATCATGGATTTAAGTTATTGGAATAATATTTATTTAATATAAATAAATTATATTGTGAGAGTTTTACACAATATTTTCAAAAAAGTATATAAAAAGACTTTACTTTTACAGAAACTTTTATGAGTGTGTTTACAAAAACATTTTTCACGCATGATGCCATATAGAGTTTCTTTTTAATTTTTAACCATTGTTTTTTAATGCATTAAAGTAAAAAACCCAAATTTGTCTCAAAGCTGTAAAAATATTAAAATTCATACTACATCGAATGTAATTTAATTTCTGTTCATTAAAAAATTTAATAATGCCTTAAAAATGGTCCCATTACATAGATCATTGCAACTTTAAAGTAATTCACTACTGTAGGAAAAACAATTAACTTAATTTTTCATCTACGTACATTGAAGAAAAGGATAAAATATCAATTATGCCCAAATCATATCATAAAACAGTTTTTGAATTTTACCCATAAAACAATTCAATTTTTAGAACAAATAACAAGCTTCAAACAGAAATTCAGCAATGTTTACGGAATAACCTTTACCACACAGCCACTTTCAAGATTCCAAGCAAAAGAGGACGCATTCTTTACGATTTTTAATTTTTAAAGACCAAACTTGGTTCTCCCGAGGCTTGCCTTGACAGTCGAGGCAGGGCTTTTCTTTGTTTTTCCCTATAATTAAATTAATGGACCAAGACAGGCATTTCCCTTTGCTGCAGGCTATTGCTCTCCAAACCACAAGAGGGCCGACTCTACGGGAAGTAAGCATTTGGAACATTTGGTCAAACCGATCAATTGTCGATTTCTTTTCAGAATGTCATCCACAAATGTTTCTTTGTGACGATATTGAAGCACACGTCAAGAAAAATGCCACTCTCTTCGTATTGAGTGCGCCCGGAGTAATCTTCGACACATTAAAAAGCGAAATTCTAGTTAAGAATTTAAGTTTTGGTATGAGATGTATACCTGTTGTAATGAAACTACGTGAAGTTCATGTATAGTTTATGAAATATTGAAATAAATGGAAGGGAATTATCTCATACACAGTATTATTCATCTTATAAGCAAAGTGTGGTATTATTATATAAAGTGAGTTAACCGAATGAATTATCCATCCATTTTATGAGGTATATGAAACAAAATTTAATCATCGTCTATTTCTTTTCATTGACTCTAAATATTTTAATTATGCTAAATAATTAGGCACACAAAGGAAACTCTTCAAAATCTTTTACTCATGCAATGTATCTTTTCTCATAAAAAATGTTGTAATATTTTTCTGAAGAAATATAAAAAGAGCTGAAATGGTCATAAAAAATTGATAATCCATATTGGTCAAAATAAAGGCCTAAATTCAAAATTATATTATCTGAAAGAAAAGATTTTTAATTTTTCTTCAGTAGTATTTTGTTTTTGTTTGAATAAAGCCGAATTGAACATTTAATTTCGATCATGAAGTGATGATGCACATTCATTAATTCCTTTTTCAATTCCTACTGTTAGGTCACTCTTTCCCTATGTATGTATGTATATATATATATATATATATATATAGATAGATAGATAGATATATATATAGTCTTATTTTTTTAAAAAAATGATGTCAAACTATATGCGCAATTGTATTTTTGGTCTCCGACGAAACAAATTATATTTCTTTTACTTTTCCAAAAAACTTATTTTATTTGGAAAATTTTTTAGAATATTTTATTCTATTGGTTTGGTGAGAGAGGGTCATATATTCTGGCTTTTAAAATCATTCTTTTTACAAAATTTTTGTATAATATTTAATTTGCACCTAGAATTAAATATGTGTCGCATAGAAATATTGTTCACAAAGAGGTATCCTTTTTGAGTCTTAAGGTATCCATTTAAGGTGTCCTTTTTGAGACTCTACGTTCGGAACCATGATTTTAAAAAAGCGCATAAATGTATAATTTCCATGATAGTTAGTGTCACTTCGTTTAGAATACATGTATATATTGTTTTAAGGACATTTTGACAAAGAAAGTTATATATTTAAATACAATATTTTGGCAAAAAATTAACTTAGAATAACCTTTTTACAAAATGTTCTCCTTTTATAAAAACTGCTTCTAAAATTATAATATTTTGCTTATATAAAGTAAAGACTTCTCCAAAGAGTCTGAACTATTTTTTTTAAAATAATCCCATTATTTTAAGAGTTACAACCAATTGAAATAATTATCGGCGTTTTTTTCTTATGGTGACTTGGTACCCTAAAAATCACAAACCTATCGTTATTTTTATTTTCATTCAATCTTATTCTTTGCATTATTATCTTTCGATTGATATATAACTTGTGCATGTCGGAAAGTTAGAAGTTGAATAAAACTTCATTTGAAAACAAATTAGGCAATTCAGCCACATCCCCTTTTTAGAAAAAAAAAGCTAAAAAATGGGTTATGATAAAAAAAATCTATTTTATAAATAGAAATAATAACTATAAAAAAGATTGTGTAGTATTAAAAGCAGAATATTTCCGAGGCAATACAATAATGTAATTTTTCTTCCTTATGAAATGTGTGCATGTAAAATTTTTAAATTAAGGCATTTTATATTAATAATTTTATAATTTCAGTTCTTATTCCTGATATATTTCTCATACAAATGCAATACTTTAATATTATAAGAAAAAAAACAGCTAAAATTTCTGTCGTGACAGAAAAATTTTCTTTTAACTTTTTTCTTGAATTTTCTTGTGCAATTAGTACTCTCTAAAAGTTGATCATTTATAAAAATGTGTGGGTTGAAAAAATATGAAAATGCAATTATTTTAAAGAAAAACGTATAAATAATATCTTAAAGTGGTTTTTTTAAGTTTAATTAAGCTTATAATAAATATTTTTTCAGAATTATAAACTTTAAACTGGTTTTTCTCAGTTTGTGTTTTTCGAAACCTTACTGCATTCAAAATGCTACTCCTTCGACAATTATTTACCAATCACTTCCATTTTTTCCTGCGTGTTAAAAATAAGGCATGTAATAAAATTAGGGATCCGTTTTGCTATAAACTGAAAACTTTTTTAAAAATAAAATAAAATGTAAGACATGTTGGCTTTTTCGTTGATTTTTAGCCTGTATATCAACATTTTATTTTTTTTTCTCAAAAACGAATAAAGTTATTCTAAAATCGATCCCTAAAGTTGTTTATAACATCCATAAGAATATTATAAAAAAATTTCAGGTCAAAAAATTAATTTTTACAAAAGAAGTAGGATTTTAAAATTTTCAAAATTTTCTTCAAAAAATTTGAATTTTTAAAATTGTGTGAATAATACATGAAAATTTTCATCTGGTAACATTTTCTTGAATAGAAACATTGCATAAAATGCTAAAATATAATTTTTAAATACGTAAATAAAGAAGTTTGCTCAAATGGTACCAAGTCCCCTTAAAATTTCTCCCCTGTGTTGTTGTTAAACATGGATAAACCCACTTCTAACTTATATATTTCAAAAATTCTAGTTGAGCCTCTGTATAGAGTTCTGAGCTATATGCAGGCAAAATATTATTATAATAGAAGCAGTTTTCACAAAAGGAGAATATTTTGAAAATGAGTCATTCTATGTTCATTGTTTGTCAAAATATGGCATTTAAATAATTTTTTATTGTATTAATATTCTTAAAACAATTTTATATATATTTTCTAATCTGAGTGACACTAAATATCATAAATATTATCTATTTATACATTTTCTAAGATCACGGTTCCGAACGGAGTCGAATACCTTAAGAGAAAGGATGAATATTCTGTATTGTGATTGCTTACATTTTTCTTCCCCTTTCAAATGAACCTTTTTATGCATTTTATTTGTATACTTAAAGATATTTTATTATATCTAAATGTAGCAATGTTTTGCAAGCAAAATGGTATTATATTTTTTCGGTATTAAGCTGGAACTGTTTTTTTTACGGTAAAATAATAAAATCATCATAATTTTTTAGAGCAAGTGGAGAGAATGCCATTATAAATAACTTCATAACTTTTTCAAGAGAGGGAATTATAGCATTAAATGTCTAAAGTCTTTTTCAATTACTACTCTATTATAGAGTTCACTTCTTTCTAATACATATATCTTGTTCAAATTTCCAATCATTAATAAAATACCTTTTATTCATCCACTCAAAGTCAATAAGATTTTTTGAAACTTGTAGTGGATGGCACTTGATGTTTATACAGTTTTTTCAAATATTAGTTAATTAATTAAATTAAAAAAGGAATAAATATTAAAATGCAAAAATAACAGTCCAACACCATATATAAATAAGAAACTCCCTGGTTATGTTCCTGTAGCGCAATTGATAGAACGTTGGGCTTCTAATCCAGAGGTCGAGGGTTCGAATCCCACGTGGGATGGCCTAATTTCAGATGTACTGTACTATTTTATTGGAATAGTTAAATTTATTTAAAGAATAAGTAGTAACAAAAAAACAATAGTCCACCATATATATAAAAATTGGAAAATCGCTTTCCATTTTACAAATTAATATTGTGATTATGTCATATATATATATATATACATTTTTATGTTAACTGTTATTATTTAATAAAGAGTAACTGAAATAAAGTTTTTTTTGTTGACCTATGTAGGAATTGTGACTTAAATTTATTATAAAGAGTGTTTTTTTCCAGGTATAGAAGTTTAAGTTGGCATTAATTTCCAAGGTGGCGACCGATTTAACAGCTGTCAAATGATTTATTCTCAGTTTGGTTTGGCAATTCATCAAAACGATCATCAAGCAAGGCGTATATTCGTCGACTGGGCCCAAAACGAGATTGCCGTTGTTCCTGATTTTCATAAGGGAATTTTGTTTAGCGATGAAACGCACTTCTGGTTGAATGGCTACGTCAACAAACAAAACTGCCACATTTGGAGTGAAGCTAATCCACAAATGTATGTCAAAACACAGTTACATCCAGAAAAACTGACTGTTTGGTGCGCTTTATGGGCTGGTGGAATCCTTCTTCAAAAACGATGAAGGCCACAACGTTACAGTCAATGGTGATCGGTATAGAACCAAGATTACTAACTTTTTCATTCCTGAATTGAACAATCATGATGTCCAGGAGCTGTGGTTCCAACAAGACGGCGCAACATGTCACACAGCTCGTGCCACAATCGATTTATTGAAAGACACGTTGGGTGACCGCCTAATTTCACGTTTTGGACCTGTGAATTGGCCTCCAAGATCTTGTGATTTAACACCGCTAGACTATTTTCTGTGGGGCTATGTAAAGTCATTGGTCTATGCGGATAAGCCATAAACGCTTAACCATTTGGAAGACAACATTCGACGTGTTATTGCCGATATACGGCCACAGTTGTTGGAAAAAGTCATCGAAAATTGGACGTCCAGATTGGACTACATCCGAGCCAGCCGTGGCAGTCATATGCCAGAAATCATATTTAAAATGTAATGCCCCAAAATTATCTTTCGAATAAAAAAAATTCATGTCAATCGAATAATACATCGTTGTTTTATTGCAATTTAAAGTTCTATACCTCTAAAAAAACACCCTTTATATACATTACTTGTTTTTCATTTACTTTAAATATTTTAATTAGGCTAAGTAATTAGGCAAAAGAAACGCTTTAAATTGTTTTTTCTCATAATATATAATTTTTTCTCATAAAAATAAGGTAGTATTTTTCTGAAGAAATATAAAATCAACGGAAATTGGCCATACAAATAAAAGTATGGCCTAAATTCAAAATTATATTTTGAAAGAAAAGAAATTTTTTTTGATTTTCCTTCAATAGTACTTAGCTTTTGTTTGAATAAAGCCGAATTTGAACATTTATTTTGGATCATTAAGTGATGATGTACATTCACTGATGCTTTTTTCAAGAAGAGTGAACCGGAGATTATAATCAAATTCAACTAACTTTTGAAGCAATTTAAAATATTTTCGTAGTTTATCCAGTGAAGAGGAAGCATTCTAAGTCGCGCATATCATTACAGAATGTTGAAAATAGCAATGGCTTAACTGTAATCAAGACGCCAATGAATTGGGCTACAGCTTGTGACTATTATATAATTGCATACTGCATATCAATTAAAGTTTTAAAAAATACGTAAATTATCTTTCATCTAAATTGCTGAAGGTAATTTCTATATTTTGTTTGAGGATGTTATCTTTATAAGGTTTTCGTTTTGCACACATAAATAAAAAATTAATTAAACAACTCGAGGAAAAAGTTAATTGTAGGCTAAAACAAAAGGCAATGTAGTCTCAAATATCTTGTAGATGATGAAATTATTTTTAGTGTGATATTTTATTTCTGTAAAAAGATATGATTTATTTTACATAAAAAGAACTTCCCTCGAATAAGAGTGTTACAGTTAGAAAAAGAATATTGATAATAATCTTCTCTTAGATAATGATACTGTTTTTTCATAAAAGTAAAAATAAGAAAAGGAAAATAAAAATGAAATAATCAAATGTTTTTGTTTGTTAGCAATCTTATGCACATTAAAATGTGTCTAGACATATAATAGTTAATAGTAGTAAAAAGTATAAAACTGAATATTTTTGGATCAAGTTTTCAAAAAAAACATAAAAGTATATAAAAGTTACAGAAAAAATTTAGTATTACCATATACTTTGCAATAAACCGATTTGATTCACTTTTCTATTGATTTGAATTTCGAATTGCATGTTATGATATGTTTTAAGTTTCTGCTGCATGAAACCCCGATTTACTTACCACATTTATTCTGTGTTATTGTGCAATGGTCAATCTTCGTAAAGATAATTACTTTTTTCATAGTTAAAATATTTTCATTTCCAATACGTCTTTTAATAACAGACAGAACATTGACAGGTATTTATAAAATTGTTTATTGTAAATATTCCTCTGTGATATAAAAAACAAATTTTGAAAAGATTTCACAAATTTTCAGATAAATCAGCATGATTCGTAGCATTATTTTAATAAGTTGTTTTCATTTTTATGGCTTATGTTGATTCTTTCTCCTAATTACATACTTCATGAAACTTAAAAACTTGTTATCGTTAAAGGAAACAAGTACATAAAAACACTATACTAAATCTATGTATAAATTCAGAACTAAAATTCATCCATGCATACATTAAAAAAGAAAAGAATTGCAATAATTAATTGAGAAAAATGCAATTAATAACATTTTGCCAATTAATTTTAGTTGCTAATCTGAAAAAAAGTTTTAAAACTATTTGGAAAGAAGTATTTCCAATTTTTAAAATCAAGATGAAAATAATGATTCAATTCACCCCTCTGTTAATGCTTAGTTTTGTGAAACATTAAAGTGGTTTAACTAAAATGAATTTTTTTTTACAAGTTTTTCAAATAATCATGTTCAATATTAAACGAATCCAACGTAATTTCAAAGGAGCAGATTTGTTCCTCAGACAGTGTCCAGTTTACTACTTGTGTAATTCTTTTGATGAAAATAAAAGCTAATAATTTATAATATTAAATAAAGTTTAGAAACTAATTTGATATACGTGTGCTATGCACCAAGCGCTGTTTGGCGTGTTTCCTTAATCGCGCCAAGCAGCGTTTGTTGTCGAGTGATATCGAATCCAAGATGGCGGCCTGGAAGTAACAAATCGTTACGAAAATAATTTTAAGGAGCTGTTTTGAAATATATTTCAAATGAAGAGAAAGGAATAGATAGAAATAACCAATATCAGTTAATAATGAACATCAATATAATGTAATAAAAATTATATATACTAATAATTATGTTATGTATAATGTATAATAATAATAATATAATATAATTTTATAGAAATTATTATATATAATAATATTCATACAATGTAATATAATTATTATTATTATATATAATAATACTCATATAATAATAATTATAAATAAATGACAATGTGTAATAATAATATTTATAAATAAATTTAATAAAAATATAAATATTATACATAACAATAACTGTATTTTTATATTATTTAATAAATAAAATAATATTTTTTTATATAATATAAAATAATATTAGTATTTATATATTCTATAAATAAATATAATAATATATACTAAAATTAATAATGAATATCAATTTAATAAGTGCTGATAACTTACAATATTCCATAAACTGCGAGTATTTCTTTAAGGAATTTCTTCAAATAAGGAACGTTTAAAAATGAATTATTAAAAAGTAAAATAAAGTGGAAATGTGTGATTTGCAGCATTAATTAAAAGCACAACCCTCGTATCCTTCTTTTTTAAAAAAAAATCCTGGTATTCACCAATAATATTAGAAAAATCCGCGTATTCGAAAACAGCTCAAATTCTGAAGCAGCTGACTTGAAGAATGATTGTAATGAAAATGGTCAAATTTTTAAAGAAATTGAATTAAAATTGTCTAAAACTAATAGGGTTATCGCGAGAAAAACCCACAAAAATTAACTATAACATACTTCATCCCCATGGCAACCACATCTTCGTACGATAAAAATATCAAGGTAACTATTATAATGTTATCGCCCATCTTTGTGAACATAAACAATTTGGCGCGTAGCACTCGTACATTAAATTAGCCCCAAAAATTATTATATATTAATTGAATAATGTTTATTTTTATCTTTTCTACTTATTTAAGGTGGCAGCGAACAAAACGACACCTCATCCGCCTATCCACTACACTGAAGACTTGAAGGCTACAGTCTTAGGGCTTCGATTTCGAGTAGAGCAAAATATGTTTAAGAGTGATGAGCTAAGACTGAAATGCACCGCTACTTTATCTAGAGTCGTCAGTCTCAGCAGTGATGTGACTGTTGTTGGAGGGAACCAGCAAAATTCCGGATTCCACGTTTCGGAAAACACTGTATCTGGTAAGAGTAGTGAAAATGGTAAATATTTAAATATTTTAATAATGATTTTTTAACAGGGAGTATATTTTCACGCTTAACTTTTTAGAAATTGATTCAGAAATGAAACGTTATTAACTTGGCTTGAAAATTTCTTATAGAATCCTTTATTGAGAAAAATATTTGCATGATGCCGAATTGTTCTGTTTATATAATTTATTTTTCTGCTTTTTTATCACTAATAAAGCAGTTATGAATAGTAAATCATGTGTACTCAATGCAGAAAAAAAGGCCACCTATTTTTAGAATATCTGCATAATTTTAACATAATCTCTTGGAATAAAAATTGTTCAATCTCGCAATAATGTAAAAGCATGTTTCGCCTTTAACTTTGCTCGCTTCAACTTATTAAATTTCATATTTTAATACCGGATGATTTGCATTTTGTTCAGTACGCCGTTACGTTACGTGACCTATATGGAGAGGGGACCATACTCATATTGGGCTAATTTTTGTTTTAAATATTACAACGGGAATTTCACACTCTATGAGCAACGGGGGAACCCGTGGTCTATGAGCTTTTCCGATAATTATGTGTACACAAAATGACTTTTGAATTATATATCTCTTTAACTGTTTGAAATTTATAACATACCACAGTGTTTTTTGAAACATGTCCATTAGTTTTTCAGAAATTTGACATAATGAGCAGACTCTCATAATTTTGCACATAATTGCACATCAGCTTTTCTCATTCCTCTACTCAACATTTAATTTTTTAATATAAATTCATATTATTATTATTACCCGATATAGTTCGTAAAGTTTTGTAGTACTTTAGTTCCTTTAAATAATTTATAAATATTTTTATATCATTTTTTATAATTTTGTTTCAGTGACGAATCCTACTCCCCGTTGCTGCGTAGAACGAACTTTATGGATCTCCATTTTGTTGACATTATTATCTGCCTGGTATCCAAATGACCTATGCTTCGGCCTTTTGATGACATCAATCTACTGACAATCAATGACACTAGCAGGAATGACTATGTGGAGAATACTCATCACCAGGTAGCTCTGAAGATCATCAATATCAATCAGAAGTTGTGACACACAATCGAATATCATATCTCCGTGTTTTAATTCTGAAAACCAGAGCGTGTAAAAATGTGTTCATACGCTAATTCTGAGCTCTTACTCTGCGCATTAACCTAAAACTGTGTGTCGATTGCTAAGCGAACGAGAGAATATTGATGTTCTTTTGACGGAATTTGTAAGGACCAATGTGTTAAAGTTTGAGGAAATTTCTAATTGATTATTTGTGAGAACTACTATTGACAATGAATTCCATCAGCGTTTACCTCATCTGTATTATAAAGACTTACTACCAACAAAACTTATTTTATTACAAAGCAATGGAAAAACGAATGCTTGAGTATATCTAGTCAAATACTTAGGGATTTTATGAAACGATGCATAAGAAAATTTGGAATTAGAGCTATGTATCGACATAAATTATTTGAAATTGTGTGTGCCGAAAACCCAACATATTTATATGCCTTATCAGTTTAAGAATTTGACTGTAGTAAAATGAATAATGGGATATATTTCACTGATGTAATTGGAGATTTGTCACGGAAGATTCCTGAGGAACGATTTGTATAACTCAAAAGAGATGATTCATTTGTTTATGTTTGCCAATCGCGCATTGTTGTTTTATGGAGAGAAATTGACTTCGATTGAAGCGGTTTTCCATTTTAACATACACACAGTTCCCAATATAGATGTTATATCAAGACGTGAATTAGACTTCCGATGTACTGGCTTACACCATGTGGTTGATGCACATATGTATATACACACTATCTGTAAATGCCGAAAAAATCAAATTACTTAATGCAATCAAACGGAAAATTCGATCATCATTATTTGAAGAAAGGACGAATTGTCATTTCACTAAAAGCAATTAGAATAAAATATTTCTCTTTGAACACAAAAATGAGTGAATTTATTGTGTAATCTTGTGTCGTAATTTCTCTAAAGCCTTTTTTCTTACGGAAAAATTATACTAAATAATAACCTAACTAAAATTAATAACTTAACTATAATTAATAAACTAACTTTAAACAAATAATAACTTAAATAACAAAATAAGACAGCATGTTATTAATAAATTTAAGGGTTAGTAGACTCGAGTCCAAATGTGGGGCTTATTATAATAAATTGTTTATATTTGAATAATTAAAAATATTATTCAATAATTAAATTTATATATATATATACATGTCACGCCCCACGCCTGCTAGTAAATGAAGGACGTCATCTTTAAATGTCAGTACTTTATTATTGCTCATGCATCACCAATCCAACATGGCGGCCCCTTGGCGCCTAATCGGATGGAAAAAAAAAACATCAACGCAACAAGGAGTCATCAGCTTCTCTCTTCTCGATTATGCTTTTATCTACGTCAGTGCTCTCTCTACCTTCAAGTAGTCCTATTCACTCTAAAATCCCTACTCGGAATTAAAGAGTTGGCTCAATTTTTATTTATTATTTGCTTAATTTTTAAGTTTAAATTTCCAGACCAGGTATACATATATATAAATGGATGTTTGTATGTATGAAATCGGATAACTCCATCACCATTCAACCGATCACTATCAAAATTGCATGTATATATTTTTTTGTGTGTGGAGAAGGTTTTTGTGCTATCCACTTTGTTGCAGCTCCCCACCAGGTGGTGCTATAACCTACTAATTTCTGAGCCATTCAATCAATCGCCAAGTTGCCAACGTGATCGTCAAGAATGATGGCAACATGGCTCTATCACCAACTTTTCGCTATGTTTCCATTGAATCGAAATTATAATGAAAGGAACCGTATTGCTTACAAACAGTACAAGTTTAACAAAAAATAAATACAACTGAAAGAAATATTAACATATTTGACATGCAGATATAAATTATTTACACTATTTTAAGCGTTCATTACACAAAATTCGCTAAGATTCTTTCTGAGGTGTTTTCAAAAATCGACCTACAAGAGAGTTATGGGATGTTATAAATAAAAAAAAAAACGTCCCCTTTTTATCAGCTATTAGACCTTCAGATTTAAAGATTAAAAAATATGTTTTGTTCAGATGATATATGCAAACAACTTTTTTTTTGCTTAATTTGAAATTCACGCAAAATTAACTCATTAAAAACTTCCTTATTCTTCAATCTTTATTGTTTAATTTTTCAATTCACCCGTGCAAAGAAAAGGGATACCAGCTAGTACGCCCCCACACACACACACACACAGTCACACACACACATATATATATATGCAATAATTCACACCTTAACTTTTCTGTCGAAGTATTTTATTTAATTCATAATGAGTTTGAGCCCTCTAAGTCTCCATGTGATAGATAATTTTTAGTTTACATGCCTAACGGGATACAAGCGCAACTTTTTCTTAAAAAAATTAACACACTAGCATTTTTAAAACAGGATGATGCATGATTGTTGCGTATTCTGACTAATCGCAGAAGACGTTGATAGAAATCACATCCTTCTAAAGGCTTTCGATTGAGCAAATTATATCTCCATCGCAAATAATGGGTGCTTTAGAGTATCGTCTTAACGTCCACATGTATTTGTGTTATGTTGCGTCACTGTTTGTATTGTCTTTGTTTTAATTAACGAAATACATGTGCATTTAAAATAATAAGAAGTATCCTCAATCCTTCGAGAAATGCAGAAAATTGATACATTCTTCGAATAAAAATGTCTAAAGTCAAGTGGGTATCATATATATATATATATATATATATATATACAGTCCCTGGTCAAATTATTAGACGCACACCTGTTTTTCAATAATTAATTGTTTTATATAAGTTTATATGCGAAACTTTCACATTTAAACATAGATCCAATGGATTTTTAATGATAAAATTTATTATATATTTTGTATTTGTATTTATTTTTCACCCATGGCAACACAAAGTTAATAAATTCTCACACAAACGTAAACAAGTCTAGACCTGCTCGAGTCACGTTCGCGCATGCCTCAGTTGCGGACGTGTTTCTGGTGGGTTAATGTGCTTTGTTTTTTTGTTAATTTAGCAGTTTTATATTACGCAATTATTTGTTTATTTCGAGTGTGGCGTTTAAATAATCAGTTTGTACACTTTCAGCATGAGTAAAAAAGTGATCTTTCACCATGTAAGAAAAGCAGAAGTAAAGGCCCTTATGAATGCAAAATTGTTTTCAAACCAGGAAATATCACAAAGGTTGAATGTTTTTGAAGCTAGTGTACGACGCATAAAGAAGAAAATTGAGTCAGGGGAAGAATTGAGCCCCCAAAAAGAAAGAAAAAATGCGGCAGAAAGCCTATTTTCACCTCAAGGTCAGAAATATCTTTAAAGAAAACTTGCCTTGAAAACAGATTTTCTACCACAAAAATGATAAAATTGCAACTCCAAGATATTAATGTGAATGTATCTGGACGCACTGTTCGAAGAAAATTAAAAGATTTTAATTTTAAGACCTGCAGCCCCGCCAGGAAGCCCATGTTAACCCCTGCAATGAAAGCAAATCGTCTGAATTGGGCCAAACGGTGGCGTAATCAAGATGTGGACTTCTGGAGATCGGTATGTTGTTATAATTTATTCACAAACAAAGTATTTAATCATTTTCTATTATTACAGAAAGAACAGCAAAGATGTTTACTTATTATCTTTTTATTTTTGACAAGTCTGCTTCAGTGATAAAAGCACATTTAAAATTGTGCAGAACAAAGTTCAGTTTGCGCATCGTCGTCGTGGAGAAAAGTTTCATTCTGACTGTGTTGTTCAGACTGTGAAACACTCTACAAAAATAATGATTTGATCAGTCATCAGCGGCAAAGGTTCCTGGACGTCTGGACGTGGTTAAAGGTATGATGCGGCAAGATCAGTACAAAGATGTCTTGCAAAATCGCTTGATTCCGCAGCTGGAAAAATAGTTTTCAAATAGAGAACCATACATTTTTATGCAAAATGGAGCTCCCTGCCATACAGCTCGGTCTATCAAAGCTTTTTTTGGCAGAACAAATTATCCCTATGTTTGATTGGCCGGGTAATAGCCTTGATATGAACCCAATCGAAAACGTTTGGGAGTTAATGGAAAGAGAAGTGGCTAAAGATGTGATTACAAATGAAATGCTGCTCTTAGAAAGAATAATTTACGTGTGGAATCATCATCCTCAAATGCAGGAGACAGTACAGTCTTGTATTGATAGCATGCCGCGCAGAATTGAAGTTCTCATAGCGACTAAAGGGGGCTCAACAAAATATTAATATTTAATTATATTTGTTCCTGTTTTCTTTTTCAAAAGTCAATAAATACATATTTTTTCTTTAATGATGATGTTTTATTTGTGATAATAATAGATTATTAAATGGACAACCAAAAAAACATACACTGTATCCTATAAATACAAAAAAAAACTGTGTATTATCACCTCATAATTTATATTTTTCATAAAATCTTATAGTGCGTCTAATAATTTGGCCAGGGACTGTATATATATCATCTGTATGTTTATATATATATATATCATCATCATCAGTATGTTTATATATATATATATATATATATATCATCAGCATGTTTTATATATATATATATATATATATATATATATATATCATCAGTATGTTTATATATATATATATCATCAGCATGTTTATATATATATATATATATATATATATATAAAAGAAATATGTATTATTTATCAAAAACAAGAAATAATAGATAAAGAACATAACAAGAAATAGCATAATAAAAATATAAAAGCTGAACATGAAGAACAAAATTATAGAGAAATAAAAGAACTACAAAAAAGCAGAACCTAGCGAGTCAGAAAGCAATTTCGGACTTAAGACCGAATAAGTGGGGTTAAACTAGTTTAAAGGCGCCAACCTTCCCCCTTTGCAACTCGGTAGGAAAACCAAATAAAATAAAATAAACAAAACTTCAGAGTATGGATAACTCAGAGAGCATGATAAAATCAATCACTACTATTATGTAACAAACTCTCCCAAAACTCTTAATGCAGAAAAAATCACAAAATCACAAAAAAATAATTATGTAAGAAAAGTAGAAAAATGCTAAAAACAATTACATAAGAAAAGTATCATTCAAAAATATTAATTTAACAAAATTTCTTTACTCACAAAGCTTTTACAAAGAGAAACAAGCGTCTTGCCATTAATGAAAGTCAATTATTCACTAAGTTAAAAAATTCGAAAATACATAACCACATCTTTTGAGCTGACTTTTATACCAGCCAGAAAAGACAAGTATAAAATGACGACAATCAAATATGGTAAAATTTGAATTGGTTGATTGTCAAAAATGTAAATTTGCTAGGCTCTAATTTGGTTGGTTGTCAACAATGTGTAAGATGTTCAAGATGTGCGTGGAAAAAATGTAAACTGTGATATGAGTGTTATCATATAATCTTCACAGCAAGACCACTAACATGCTGACTTTGAAAACCTATTGTTGTGTGGTGGATTTGGAATTCGAAGTAGCAAGCCGGTTAATGTATTTGTGATGAATATAAGATCTCAAGAAATTAAAAGGGTATTCATGATCTAAACAACATTGAAAATTTTTTTATATTATTGTATTTATCTATTTTGTGGGTAGTTAAGTTATCATTTCTAAATAAAAAATTCAAAATGATATTTCTGTAAATTGATATATGTAAATTACTGTTCCATACGGGAATTTTAATTATATGGAACTTAAACGAATCTCTTTTGTCAAAAATGTTACTGACTACAATATTGCTAATAAGATGCAAGTCTTAATCCAAGAATTCCACCCTATTAGAGTTGAAATTAGTTTTAAGGAGCTTGAGATAATCAGGGTAGAATGTAATATTTGGTTTGTATTCACTATTTTTACCAAAAATTATTATATCATCTATATAACGATAAATTAAGTAAGAATCATTTACAACATGATCTATTTCAAAAAATGTAAATATAGGTTCTCTAAACAATTACTAGCTGGACCACCCTGAGGTAATCCTTTGATCTTTTTATAAAGATTCTGATCAAATGTAATGAAATTTTCTTTTAATACGAGGTTAACAAGAATATCAAATTTTTCTTTTTCATTGAAGTATATAATTCATATTTATCATAAATTAACTGTAGAACCTTAATCATATCGTCAATATCTATAGAATTAAAAAGGTCCTCGAAATCAAAAACATGCATAGAAAAAATCATCATATCCTTAGTAACTCTAGCAATCTCTAAGCTATTTTTAGTAATTGCCGTGTTTTGTAAATTATCAATTAGATTTTGAAGAAGAGATTGTAAGATCTTCCCAGACTTCGTGATATATGTATTGTATCCATTAGTGATACTACGGAATTTTATAGGGCTTTTATGAAATTTTGGTGTTAAAAAAATACTTGGATATTTAATATTATTTAGGTGAATATTCAATCTTTTGTTAAAAGCTAAAAGACGATTATCATCTTCTCTATTATTGTGAATTGATTTTTGAAATGAATTATTATTTAAAATGTGGTTACTTAATATTTTACTGTAAAAATATTTACAAATTATGGCATAATTAGTAGAGACCTTATCAACATATGTAATAACGAAGTCATTTTGGATATTTACTATTGATGATTTAAGATCTTTATACATAATTTCATTTTCAACAGTAAAATCTAATTCCTGAATTTCTGTTGCTACATAAGATCTAAATTGATTGAATGCTTCAATCGGCATTCCGTATTTAATTGCCATTTTAAGGTAGAATTTATCTAAATCATTTATGATTTGTTTCATAACGTTAGATTTATTTTTGTGATCATCAGTCTAAATCCGGTACCTTTTTCCATAAAATTTCTTAACAAATCATCTTTCACGATGCTAAGGTCTCCTGTGACAACGTGCTGATGATAATCATCAATATAGTCTCGATATAGATTGCATCTACATGATTCTGAACTTATAAACTCCGAGATTTGATTATAATTAAATATAAATCTACCTAATTTCTTGTTGTATTTGAAAGCCTTTTTAATAATAATATTTTTAATAGGAAAAAAGGATTGATATTTTTGAAATATACTTGAAAAATTAATTTTGTTAAAGGATTTATTCATAAATATAATAATGTACATTATTCTGTAGAGTAATTTTCAGTTGCATCTAATTTAATATTCATTTTTTGTACTATATAGTTATTAAGGTCTCGAATCATATGCATACCATGAGAATCATGAAATTTATATCTGCTTAAAATATCTGTCATCATTTTAATTTCAGTTTTATTCAAGCCAAACATAAACGATTTAATTAAGCCTTTGTTGTAGTTATCATCAAATTTAACAGCTAATTCTAACATAGAATTCTTGAGGGTTGACATGTCTCTAGTAACTCTTTTTCTGCGTTTAGCTTTTGAAATTCTCGCTAAACGAATATTATTACTATTATCAATAAATTTATTAAAATTCGGAATATATAATTAATTCTCGGATTTTTGTTTAAAAGCTAATAAGACACTTTCACCTTTCCATATAACATTCAAACCATAAAGATAATATGATCTAAATGAATCTATAAAAAAGTTTTCGAACCATAATCTTTGTTTAATATTTGGCACTATTCTAAGTATATGTACAGTTATGTTATTGAATCCATGTTTATGAAAGTGTCCTATCTCAATCTTAGCCTGGTTATTGTTGCAATCAAATTTCCTTGTATCAGACCTATGCTGATTCAATCTAATATTGATAGTGTTTGAAGTCTGACCTATATAAGCGAATTTACATATATTGCATGTCATTTTGTAAACACAGTTAAAAGTCTTACAAAATAAATAACCTGCATCCTTATCCAACTGTTCCCTACTCATCATGCCACACACCTTGCATCTTTTATCAGTGCAAGATCTAAATTTTAGTTTTAAAGCATGAATATCTCTGAAAAACCTATTTTCTAATATGTTACCAAAATCCTTATCTCTTTGATTTTCATCTATACTATCGGAAACATGAATATTTCGTTTTGCTGTACGAGATAAATTCTTATATTTAGAGTTCCAAAAAAATCGAGTTTTAAAAATTCTAACACGACAATGTTTAGATACAGAAGGGAAAGCAAAAAATTCTGATTATCAAAACAATTCACACATTTTTTTGTATTTTTAAAAAAAATTTATAGTTTTTATATGCCAACTCAGAACCCTTGTGCCCATCTCCATAACTAACTAAAGCCATACCCAAATATATACAAAATCTCTATATAAGATCTCATAAAATGGTAAATGGATGACGATGGTACAGATACCATTATACTGTACCACCGAGCAATGTCATACCCTGGTATAACAAATTGCCAGTCGCATAAAGCTTGCTATTTTTTAAATTCATAGTTATTTTAAAAGTTAAAGGTACATTGAAAGGACCCAAATAAAATATCATTAGCAAAAGTTTTTTCAATCACATTAATAAAAAGAGAAATAATGAGCAATAATTCCAAAAAAACCAATCCACTCATCGATAACATATCCAAAATTACTTTATAGGCACAAAATCAGAAGTTGGCATAATATTTTTATATAAACAAGAAAAACACACAAGTAAAAAAACAAAGCCAAATTAAACTTAATAAAAAAAAAGAAAAACATTCATAGACAAGATTTTGAATCTAATGTCGATTTCAAAATTCGCTATAAGCAAACATACTCTATATTGACTACATCCATATCTGAACAATCTCATTTATATATATATATATATATATATATATATATATATATATATATATATATATCATCAGTATGTTTATGTATACACTGGTGTGCAAAAGTTAAGGACGAGACGGTTTTTTCAATATAACTTTGTACAAAAGCTTTCCAAATCAACACATTTAATACCGTAAGATCCCCAATACGTAAGGACATGTGTAATGTAAGCAACACTTACTAAAAGAGAAATCAGAGGGATAAAAAGAAGCTTTATTGAAAAAGTAGCATGGAGCGCAATGCTACTGAAGGCCGAAACATCCCTGTGATGAGTGTTCAGCAAGAAACATCCGGTCTTTTTAGTAGGGGATATGATCTCTCCTGACTGCTAGGCAGGTTTCACAGCGTCTGCCCATGCTGAGAATGAGGGTGTCAATGAGTTTGTAAACTTGTGGGTTCTTTTCTGATCGTGTTCGCATTGTGAATTGAAAATAATTGCAGACAGGGTTTTGTCCCACTGTTTATTCCACACCTTCTATGGGACATTTCTTAAAATAAAGAATATATTGAGATGTTAAAAGATTACGATACATCGTTCAGCCGTGTCTACTTTTCACAACCCCGGTTTTTCTTCGCCACCGCTCTCTCTCTCTCTCCCCCGTTCTGACCTTTTCCCCTCTGTCCTTACCAGATCCTTCTCTTTATATCGTCTCTCGTTCGACCTGTTGCCAGGTGCAGGCAGCGGTTCCTTACACGCCCCACCTGAGAGTAAAATTTGCCCCTTGTGGCTGATTTTACCATTTCAGACACCAGGAACAGAAAATTCACAAACCGTGAAACAGAAAATCCACAAACAGAACACACAATAATTGCAACAGTCAAAAGTCTTGATGATTGTTCTAGTCAAAGTTCCTTTAAACAAACACATGAAATAATATTAATAGTTCACCCAATTGAAATAAGTGACTATGTTCCCAGAAAGATCTAAACTGTAATGGGATTGCAAACAGAAACATAGAAAACACATTATACAAAAAAATACTAAATATATACATTACAGTTTTTATCTTAATCTAGACAATGTTTATTTCATCAACTCATGAATGTGTGTGAATGCTCAATGAGTTCACTAAATCCATATTAAGTACACAGTAAAAACTTTCCTACGGCTCTAATTTGCCTTTGGCCGGTATGATTTCCGACCCAACCCATCTCACCCATTCTAATACAAAGTTAATTTGCTTTACACGATTTTTCCAAATTTGCATCAGAAGGTCTATATCGACTATTCAAGATAGAACAAACTGCTCTAACATTCTTAAAACCTGAGCCGTTAAATTACATCCATAAGAAGTGTATTCAATCTTAAACCTCACTTTTTTAGTCATGTAAATGTCAAACGGCATAACGCACGCGGCATTCTTCTTCGTGAGAGAACGACAGAAATACCACTTCCACAAATCCAGTACCGTGACCCACGATGCTGCGCTATTCTTTACTACAAAACCTTCCCTTTTCGACAAAAGATAAATCTCGGTTCTCGAAAATATGTTTAACAAAGCTTCACAGGTTACCTTCGCACTGAGACTAGTCAATGGCACAGCCTCGCCCCACCTAGTGTGCTGATCAACCAGACATAAAATATATTTATGTCCCTTTAAGCTTGGCGGATCAATTGGACCTATCAGATCCATATTCAGCACCTGAAATGGCAATTCAGGCCTTGCCACAGGTGTAATGGGTGATCGGTCTTTAATCCTAAACGATCGAGTGAGCTGACACTCTTTACATGATTCACAAATTTTCTTCACATTGGACCTTAGACCCTCCCAAAAGAAAGAATACTTGATTCGTTCAAGCGTCTTCTTGGGACTCGTGTGACTACTGAACACGGAAGTATGCGCTAGTTTCAACACCTCAGTTCTTCTGCACTTCGGAATTACCAGTTGCCCAATACTCTCCCCGAGTATTTTATCCCTACGAAATAGATACCCATCTACTTCGTAGTAGTTTCCTTTGCCTTTCTTAGCATACTTCCAAGCCAATGATAACTCGGCACAACACTCCTATTCGGAACGAAAACTATCAGCCACAATGCTTCCTTTATCCATCTAAGCGGTCACCTCCTCATCCTTAGTACCCAATGTTCCCACTTCATTCCGACATGAAGTAATATTCCTTTGAGAATCCTCAATGTGCTCCTGTGCTTTCTCTGGCAGAATACCCGATGAAACCTCGGTTTCATCTACATTTCCTGAGTCAACCCTCAGGTCCTGAGAGCTTTGAGCCAGTGAATTCTCTTCACTCAGGGCTCCTCCCAACATATCCAAAACATCTGGTGGAAGCAACACGTCTTCTACCAAAACTTCTGCCAAAGCACATAACACTTGCTGGTGCACCACATTAACCTGGCCACCGGTAGCAAGACCAATTGGAACATATACTAAAGGACATTTAACCGCTGGACCGAAAATACCTTTCAAATAAATCGTGGAAGCTCCTTCAACCGATATTCCAGGAACTAAGTCTTTCTTGATAACAGTAATTTCCGTACCAGAATCCAATAACGCATGGACTAACTTCCCATCTACACTGATAGATGTTTTCACTAATTTACTTAATTTGTCTTCAATAGCCCTTCTAGGAATGACTTTACCTAGCAAATCAACTCTAGCAGCTACCATCCCATCTACCAATTCCGTCCCTTCTGTTGACACCTTATTCACATTAAGTCTTTTATTATCTACCTCTTTGTTTTTCGGACAATCCCGCTTAAAATGTTTATCTGATCCACAAGTGAAACAAGCGAATTTTTTAATTTCAGTTACTTGACCTTTATCAAAGTTTTTCCTAGAAGAAAAATTATCTGACTTTTTCTCCCCAAATGGCTGTTTACCCCAACTACCATTAAAACTTCTCTTTTCACTATCATTCCATTTAACTCTTTCAGGTTCATCGTAGGATTTCCATTTGGAAGCATAAAATATATCACATTGTTTGCCCAAGTCCCTGGGTTTGTACCATTCTTCCCCTTGGAGCACACCAATATGGGTCGCCTTCTCAGAATCCAACATTTCAAACATTTTATCTGCTACGATCAGTTGATTAACTGACTCAAAATCATTTGCTTCTCTTAACTTACAGTAGTATAACCACATCGATGTTAAACGGTACGCGAACTGAGAGAAAGTTTCGTCAGAGTTACGTTTGGCCTTTCTAAAATTTTCTAAACATATTTTTGGTGAGGGTTCATACTCCTTGAGCACAAACTGTTTTAAAGATTCGTAATCTTTTAATTCTTCTTCGCCTAGGTTAACTAATAAGTTTGTCTCCTAACATGCATAACAAAACCTTCGGTTTTAACTCGTCGCTAACCATTTCACTAGCGAAAGCCTTTTCAAGACTAGAAAAAAAATAGTCCCACCCGTCTGATTTGTTGGGTACCTTTACAGTTAACAGCCTAACACCATTTTAACTATTTCATCTAAAGATTTTACACGTGAGGTTTGACCATTATTTTGAGTAGCACTCTGATTAGCGTTCCTAGATAATTCTATTTCCAAGCGTAATTTTTCAATTGATAATTGTTCTTGTTGTTCTAGTTTTTGCTGCTGTTCTGTCTCTAACCTTTCAGCTGTAATAACTTCCAATAACTCTCTTTTGTCTCTTCCTTTTTGTAATATTTACTAGAGATTATTAAATTCCTTAAAACAATTTTTTAGACATAGACGGATCAGGTGACTCATCTAAGTCCCGCGCTAATTGAATTAAGTCAATTTTCTTACTTCTAATGAGAAATGCCATTTTTAATCAAGCTAAACCTAATGCCAAATTACCTTCTGACAAATTTAACTACAAACACTTAAATGACCTAGTACTATATATTTAACAAGCAAGAAAAATTCTACTCGTTTTTTCTAAGAGTACTCAAATTCCAGAAACACAATACGAAATATGTTTACAATAAAACTTACATGAGGCACAGTTATTTGTTACTAATCAGAACGCAGAACCTTTTTCAAAATAAAAAAACACAATTAACAACATACTTTAGCTACATTACCATAGAATTATTTCTCAAATCATAAATCTACTCTTAGTTTATTTCTTTTTTTTTTTTAATTAAAAGAAGAATCTTATGCAGGAAACAAAAACCAATATACATATACATCCTAAATTACGAGCAAAGGAAATAACCTCAGATTGCATTAAACTATCAACTAACTGACAAATTGCAACACTTTTGCTTAAAATGAAAAACTATCATATAATATTAAAAAAAAAACATTTCATATTTTGAGTCATAAATAACCTACAAAATCTCTTATTTACAACATTTTAACAGGAAGTCCGTCTACTTGAAATACATATACACATTTTTTAATGGATATTTTTCACCCACTCAAACATACATTTTTCGCAACCATTATTTCAAGATAAATTAATCTAATTCTTTTTTTTTTTAAATTCTGCAAACTGAATTGTTATGCAAAACACTTTCTATACCCAGATTTTAATTTTTGAGACAACTTCAAAACAGTAAAGAATGATGATAAAAAAGAAATTATAGTTTAACACTAGAACTCTAAATACCATATTTTACAACATTTAAAATGATACCCTATCATTTCCAGGTAAAATAAGTACACAATTTTCTTATTTCATCTACACAATAATCCAACAACATAGAATATTGCAATAAACCAATGAAATTTTCTTTTTCAGATATATCTGCTTTTTCTATTTTATTTTTTAAAAAACAAATTAAATATGACTGCATCCCATCACTCTTTTAAATATTCACACAATATTTTAACTTAGGGGAACAATAGCCACTTACCTCGACATGAACGCTGTTTCTGTACTTGAACACTACTGCGATTTCCTTCGTTGTTTTCAGATCACGTCTCCATTCATCAGAAAATGAAGAAAAATACGACATCTGTTCGTTCATAGCCCAACTCGGCAGGTGATGGTAAAACTCCATATGAAGAAGGTCTTGTTTTTTCACTTGAAACTGCTGCAGGACAATTCCCGGGATGCACGTGGTCATCAACTTGAAGATACACGGCAGGATTCTATTTCCTTGTTAAAAATTTCCTTTCAAACCGAATGTCCACTAGAACCTTGTTCACAATTATGTAGTACGAACACCGATCAATTTGAAATATTTTATTCATTTAACTTCTGCTCCATTGCACCGCACTTCTGACACCAGTGTAAACTTGTGGGTTCTTTTCTGATCGTGTTCGCATTGTGAATTGAAAATAATTGCAGACAGGGTTTTGTCCCACTGTTTATTCCACACCTTCTATGGGACGTTTCTTAAAATAAAGAATATATTGAGATGTTACAAGATTACGATACATCGTTTAGCCGAAACTACTTTTCACAACCCCGGTTTTCTTCGCCACCACTCTCTCTCTCTCCCCCGTTCCGACCTTTTCCCCTCTGTCCTTGCCAGATCCTTCTCTTTATATCGTCTCTCGTTCGACCTGTTGCCAGGTGCAGGCAGCGGTTCCTTACAGAGTTGTTGAGGCATTGCTGCCCATTCGTCTTGCAGAGCCAATTGAAGCTCCCGAATCGTTACTGGTGGTAAGGTACGAGCTGCCAAGCGTCTGCCTAGAAAATCCCATACTTGCTCAATGGGATTGAGATCCGGAGATCGTGCCGGCCAATCCATACGTTCAATATCCTCACTCTCTAAGAGCTGTTCGGCAGCTACATGGTGCATTGCCGTCCATGAAAAGGAACTGCAGACCCATAGCGCCTCTAAAAAGACGCACATATGGAAGAAGAATCTCGTCACAATAACGGGTCCCGTTGACTGAACCTGGGTTGAAGAAGTGAAGGTCTGTACGACTCCCAAGCATGATGCCTCCCCAAACGAGAACACCGCGACCTCCATGCCTGTCCCTTTCAATGATGTTCGAGGGATGATTGCGGCTTCCCCGCTCTCTCCAGATGAGTATGCGATGAGAATCGCTACTAAAACTGAATCTGCTCTCCTCTGTAAAGAGTACTCGTCCCCATTCATTGTCTCTCCAATTCCGGTGTTCCCGGCACCACAGAACGCCTTCTCCGATGGGCAGGCGTAAAAGGTGCACACCGTACAGGGCGTCGTTCAAACAGACCACCACCGTGCAGTCTTCGGGCCACGGTAAAACGCGATATCGGTCGTCCAGTCGCCTGTGTCGTGTGTCTAGAGATTTCTCCCGCTGTCTGCCGCCTGTTTCTTATGGCCTGTAAGACAATGTACCGGTCATCTGCGGGTGTGGTTCCTCGTGGACGACCACTACTGAACCCCCGGATAGCTGTTCCTGTAGTTTGAAATTGTCTCCAAAGTCGTGAAACGATGCTGTGAGCAATTCCGAACTCTGCAGCCACACGTCACACTGCGGCCTTCCTCCAACTTCCCAATGATTCGACCTCGAGTAAAAGCATCCAGATGTCGTCTAACAGATTGATTATTCGCCATTTCTCGCTGAGGCAGCAACTCGGTGTGATTTTAACTGCTATACGGCGTGCAATCTCTTTGCCAGCAATACTGATCTTACACCGACAACATGCTTTATACTACTCAGACACTCCCCCATTACGTCTACCTGCATATCTGCGCATGTGCTACCGTACATCACATTACTTAATCCCCTCATTGGTCTTTCTGTCCGCTCTGCCTCTTCGTTCAGCTGATATGCTAATTTTTCGACTTCTTCCTTAATTTTTGCACACCAGTGTATATATGTATAGTATAATAAAATAAAGTACTAGAACCTTCAGTGCTAAAGAAGTAAGAAATTGGAATTCAGCAGGCACAACAAATGTAGATACAAAAAAGTCATTGGACTAGACTAATTCTTTCTAAAGCTGTCGCTGAATTAGGCCAGCGAATTAGGGTTAGCAATGCTTTGTATATATATATAAAGTGTAAAAGATAGTGTTATAATTTTAAGTACATTTAAGCAAATTTAAATATACTCTTTTTTTTTTACACTCAATTAAGGTATCCGACTATCCTAAAATCATGATATTTTTTCAAGAATTGACAATTTTTTTCATTTCAGGCCATTTTATTAGCTTAATAAAAATACAAAGTTTTTTTATTTTCCATTTACTAAAACAAATACTACAAGTGTTTTAGTAAAAGCAGATGTCATAACTTTACACAAGATGTCAAACTTTAAAATGCGTTTTACTCGAAATGTGCTTTTTTCGAAAATCTCAAACAGGGACAGTGATTGCTCAAACAGTTTTGAAAATAATCTGGTGAATTTTTTTGTGTACGTTCTGTATAACAGTAAAAATATTTTGATCTTCAGATTTATCAATCACTGCTTTATTTCAAATTTTTAAGTCCTTTATGTAAATATAATCACTGTTCTTTTAAGCAATTTGATATAATCTCTAAGATAAAGTGCTCTAGTTTTTATAACAATTAAAATATCTCTTACTCTGAAGGTCATTTCAAGCATGAATAACAAAATAACACATCAAAATTGAAAATTTATTCATAACGTTTTTGTGCAGAGCGGGCCCCGTTAATGTAATTTTTTGTACATTTTCACCAGTCTTTTTCCATTTTAATAATAATTAACTTTTTTTCTGTTTTCAATTTTAGGAATTTTTCCTTAAAATATACTAAATAAATCTAAAAACCACAAAACAATGCCCAAATCTCTATTTTTTCAAAAAAAGTTTTCGCAAGTAGTTGGATACCTTAATCATTAACATGTATTTAAATCAGAGCACATTTTTCTGTTGATTTTCAATGATTTCCCTTCTAAAACTTCTTTGAAATAGAAAATATATTCAATAGTAGAAGGAGAAATTTAAGGATAGATCATCTGCATGTAAATCAATTTCTTTAATTTCGGAAGAAAAAAAATTGCACCTAAATACACTCATGGGCAAAAAAAATAAATAAATAAAAAGTTAGCGCACCAAGAAGTAATTGTGGGGTCGTAACGAAACTTGGCATGAAGGTACATGTTGGGGAGATATGCAAATGATTAGAAATGCAGCTTGATTGCGCATTACTTATAGCTTGTAGAGGATGTTTAACGTCGTTCTCCATGGAGTATAAAACAGGTAACCAAAGCTTCTTTGAGTGTGCTGAATCGTTTACAAAGTAAGAGCTGAGGTAGACATGCCATTACGACATTTTCGAAGACAATATGAGCAGTTGTTGCAGTTTGAGAGTAGATGAATCATCGGCATGATGGAAGCTGGGTGGTCAGCTAGGCGAGTAGCTCGTCAAATAGGCCACTTTGATTGTATTGTGAGGAGGTGTTGGGACCAGTGGATCCGAGAGATGTCCTTTACACGTAGACCAGGCTTAGCACACCCTCAACAGACCAGTGGTCGAGAAGACCGCCACATCGTAAGAAATGCGCGCGTACAGCCAACTGCTTTATTGGCCGCCATCCAGGCACAGGTAGCATCTTCATTAAGAAACCTGTGTCTTCTCAAACCATACAAAGGAACCTGGCTGAAGAGCATTTGGAATCGCGTTGCTCATTACGTGTGCTACCCCTGACGCCCACCCATCGGCGCCTCCATTTAGAGTGGTCGCGCTCAAGGAGACTGGACTGCAGCGGAATGGGAACAGGTCGTTTCTAACGACGAATCCACATTCAATCTCAGCAGTGATGGCAATCGTGTTCGTGTGTGGAGACCCCATGGTGAACGCCTCAATCCTGTATTTGCTTTCTGAAACATCCTCTCGTTGGTGTGGTGTGGTAGTTAGGAGAGGTGGTGACAGCTCAGGTGTCGCCCACATGACTTGTCCATGGTTCAAAATTACGTGTTCCGTCGCCAAAAGCCCTCGAGTAGCTGAACATTGCGACGTTACTATCCAACCAATCAATCAATCAACCAGCCTTTGCTTTACAGCGACACACCGTTCCCACAGCTGGTGTGATGGTATGGGGTGCCATTGCCTACAATACCCGGTTACCCCTAGTATTGAACGGTGGCACCATGACTGCCCAGCGGTACATCCATGACATCTTGCAACCACATGTGTTGCCACTCATGCAACGGCTCTCAGGAGCCATTTTTTAAGACAATGCTCGGCCTCACACGGTAAGGGTGTCACAATACTGTCTCCGCACTGTTACTACCCTTCCTTGGCCTGCCCATTCCGCAGATTTATCTCTAATGAAACATATCTGGGATCATTTGGGACGGCGAGTTGGGCATCCCACAAGTTTGAACGAACTAGAGGCAATGTTACATCAAATATGGAACGAAATGTCTCAAGACGTCATTTAGAACTTGTATGTCTCAATGCCCGATCGTATCGCATCGTGCATTAGCACTAGAGAAGTTTCAACACAGTATTAAATCCTCCGTTCTCTTGCGTTTTTCTCTGAAATATAAATGATTCTTTTTCTTTAATTTTCTAAACATTTACTTATATTAAAGTAGTCATTACGTATGTAAAATTTTGTTTCATTTTGACGACTCCTTCTTGGCACGCTAATTTTTTTGTCCGTGAGTGGATTCTCGTGAGAGGAGGATGCTAATTTTTACCTATCATTCAGTAATAAAATACTTCTTAAAAATATAAAAGTGAAATCGCAGAAAGTTGGTGTAGTAAAAATAAGAAAAAAAAATTGCATTTATATGTAAATCTAAAGTGTCTACGATAATTAAAATATGTTTATATACACTGGCCTCAAAAAGTTAAGGTACAACCGGGTTTTTGTGTCTAATTTGCAAATGAATGAATGTAGAAACAAAAATTTGGAGGATATGTGCATTAAATAGTTTTTTATTGAATGCGTCGTAGAAATTTGTATAAGTGTATTGCAAAAACGATTTATAACAAAAAAAAAAAAAAAAAAAGCAATCTCTGCGGAAAAGTCCATTCTTGAGAAAACAGCACATCACAGTGTTATGTGGTAAAATGGCATAAAAACAATACAAAAAATGGGTTCTAATAAGGAATGTGTCCACCCCTAACTTGAATGCATTGGCGGCATCGATTTCCCATGCTGTTTATTAAGTTGTCGGACACCGGAATAGGAAGCGAAGACCAGACACAGAGTAAGCTTTGTTTCAGCTCATGTAACGACCTTGGAGGAGGATTTAAAGCAGCAACCTCTCTGCCAAGATAGTCCCAAAGATGTTCTATCGGATTCAGGTCTGGAGATCGAGCTGGCCATTTCATTCGTTCCAAACCATGATCCTCCAGATACTCCTCAACAATCCGAGCTCGGTGAGGTCGTGCATTATCATCCATCAGAATGAAGTCGTTACCAATAGCAGCAGCATATGGGCGGACATATGGATCAAGGATCTCATCCCGATATCTAAGACCAGTTACGGTTCCTCCATGGAACACATGCAGGTCAGTGTGGCCACCGAGCGAAATCCCTGCCCAAACCAGGATTCCACCACCTCTATAACTGTGTCTTTCAACAGTGTTGGATTGATGGTATCTAGTGCGCTGTTCCCTCCAGATCAGTAGACGCCCTGAATCACTCTCCATTGTAAATCTGGACTCGTCTGTGAACAGCACAGAAGCCAATTGTTGCTGCGTCCAAGAAACATGTTCTCTTGCCCAGCATAAGCGGTTCCTTCGCTGTCGTCCGTTGAGGGGAACGCACACAACTGGTCTTCTTGCATACAGACCTGCATTGTGAAGACGATTTCGCACCGTAGTAGCGGAGATTCTTCTTCCTGATGCTTGAAAGTGGTCTGCAACGAGCTGCGGCACAGTAGTGGTTCTTCTCCTTCGTGCCGAAAGAGCTAGAAAACGGTCTTCTGCAGGTGCTGTAGCTCGTGGTCGGCCTGGAACAGGTCTTCTGGACACAGAATCTTCGGATTGGTATTGATCCCAAAGTCGCTAAACAACACTACGAGACACATTGAGACGTCTAGCAGCATCAGCCTGCGACAATCCCATTTCCATCCATCCAACTGCCCGCCACCTTAACGAATTGGGTAAACGACGTCTCTGAGACATTTTCTAAACTCTATTGACTATTGTCACCGAAACTGCCAACAACTGTTGAAAATCAACACAACTTACACACAAAGTACGAAAGCTTGATATTTGCATATTTTTCTCTCACTCATAAATATACGTTCTTTTCTATAAAATAAAAGTTGTAGCAATCGTTTTTGCATTAATGTTTTTAAAGTTCGTTATTATCATTCATGTAAACTATGCATTTTATTGTTACTGCCATTTTTTTTATGGTGAGCTTCGAAAAACATGTTGTACCTTAACTTTTTGAGGCCAGTGTAGGTTAGGAAATCGATCACTACATTTGATGCCCAGAAGGAACGTTTCTGAAATGAACTGTTCTAGAAGCAATTCAAGCTAAAAAAACTGCTAATTTTAAATGATTATTGGATGGATTATACTTATATATTCTAACATTTATTTATCTTCCCAGTAGTATTTTAAATTTGAAGAAAAACAAGCAGAGCTTTTAGAAAAGCATGTTCCCTGAGAATAGTTGGAGTATTTTGCCCTTCAAAAACTATAATAAAACTTTTATGAAATACAACCTTAATTCAGAAATTGATTTTAAAAAAAAAGACAATTGTTTTCAAATATTTTGAATTAGTGCGTTTTACCGAAGCAAAAAAAAAAAGTACTTGCAAAAAAAAATCACAAATAATCTTACAAAAAATCAATTTTATTACTTCTAGGATTTTTTTATGTGAACTACGTAACTATTGTAGGCATTATCAGTCAATATCATGATAATGATATTAATGAAATAATGAGAAAAACGTAAAAAAAGTTTAAACTAAAAAGGATAAAAGCATTTAAAAAATTATAAAAGTTGAAAAAAATAAAGAACGCTTACTTAATTTTTTTTAAACAAATTTAATCCGCTTTTAAAAGAAAAAAACAGTTTTTAAAAGAAACATTATTTGGAAAATCAAATGTTGATAAACTTTTCTTTTAACCAAGCTCCTATTAAATTAAATACATACACTCAGGAACATTGAAAATAGCGACCCAAGAAGAAAGCATCGGATTGAAATGAAATTTAATGCACATAAGGACATAGATGATAGATTCACTTTATCTCAAAAACAAGACACTTAAACAAATACATGGTGTGCAACGACACAAATACTGGGCAACTTCAATAGCGCGTTGGACCACCTCCAGCTGCAATACATGCCTCCACACGGTCCGGCTTTGAGTTGATTAGTCACCTTATGTTGTCCTGAGGCAGATGGGCCCACAAATCTTGAACAACCAACTCTAAATCATGTACAGAGTGACAGGATGGCATCTGACGTTTTAGCTGATCCCACACGTGCTCTACAGGGGACAAATTGGGGGAGCGGGCCGGCCGTGGAAGAATCTGAAAATGACGTAGGAAGTCTTGAGCAACTCTTGCTGTATGCGGACGAGCATTATCTTGCTCGAAAATTGCCCTGGGAGACCATTTAGGAAAGTTCCTACATGGGGTCGAAGAATATCATCAACGTAACGTTGGCCCGTTAAGGTTCCACGCATCTCAATTAAAGTGGACCGGCTATCATAGGATATGGCCCCCCAGACCATTACATTAGCTTTGTGGGCAGTGTGACGTAGAACAGTGTGGGGGAATTGTACCGCTCATCAGGGCGCCTTCACACCCGTACACGGTTATCATCTGTCCCTAAAACTAACCTGGGTTCATCACTAAACACAACCTTTTGCCAATCTGTGGCATTCCACATTGATCTGGCTTGGCACCACGGTAGACGCAGTTGCCGATGTTCCGGTGTTAAAGGGAGTGTACGGAAAGGGCGCTTGGATTTAAGATTTGCTTCTGCAAGGTGTCTGGATATTGTTTTTGGAACAATTGCTACGCCTACGTCTGCTCGTATCGTTCTACGAGTCACTGTGGGGTCCACAAGTGCTTGCCGCACGATCCTTCGATCCTCTCTCCTCGTGGCCTTCCTGGTCTCTCCAGACCCGGTTTTCCGTGTGTGGGTACCTTTTCATGTCCACTGCTTCCAACAATTTCTAACGGCACACTCCGAACAATCCACCTGGCCAGCAACACGGCGCGTCGACCAGCCTGCAGTTTACATCTCGATGATCAGGCCTCTCTCGAACTCGCTTAACTGTGAGAAATGTCTTCTAGCACGTTTACCTGGCATGTTTCGCTTACCAAAGTCTTCCTACAATGAGGGGGTGGGTAATCGTCACATTTATTAATCTTCGAATTTGCGGTGGCTTATATAGCACCCTCTTCTTGATTGTAGCGCCACCTCGGCGTGTATGAGCATGCGTATTGGCACAAAACTTGGATTATTTGCATATCAGATTACGCTGTACTTATATGCAAAGTTTCGCGATTGTACTTAGTTTCCTTTTTGGGTCGCTATTTTTAATGTTCCTGAGTGTACTTTTAAAAATTTGTTTCCGAATAAAATTTCAATCAAGTTATTTTTAAAAGAACTTTATTGAAAGCAAATGAATAGTGGATTGAGTGTGAGTGAGATCGAGTGAATACTAATTATCAAATGTTTTACACATTATCAGCAAACGTGATAATATTCAAAGTTTTTCAAAAATGCTAAAGTTTCTTCCGTAACTATAGGTGACAAATTTCTTTACTCTTACTTATTACGAATTAATAATGTTTTGTTTTAAGTTCTTTATCATACTTAGAATATCTTCTGACTTATGTATAGCTGACCTTATAATGATAATTCAGTGAATAATTAAAAATGCTTATAATGATATACATATATATTGATGTATTTCGTTTAAATAGAACGTATTGTAGCGTTGATGGAAACAATCTATGATTTTACAGTTCTTATTTCAGTCATTTATTTACTTTTACTTGAATTAAATTCAAAAGAAAAATTTGAAAAATACACTTTTATAAATGAGCTTTAAAATGCATTCTATTTTTAAATTTAAGATATTTCATTTTTTTAAAAGTCATACAATTTACTAGTATAACTTTCTAAGGGTTTCTTCTTCACAATACACAAAAAATTGTAAAATCTTAGTATTTAAATTAATTGATCGTCATTTATTTTGATTTCAGAAATTAAAATATACTAAATGTAGAGATACATCAATATTTATATAAAATTATATGTAATTATTAATGCACAAAATGTATAAATTTCATGAAATTATGAATATTTATAACATATAGATTTTAAATTAATCCTTAGCTGTTATAGGTTTAGCTATTTTTTTTATTAAGAACTGATAGCAAAAATAAAAATTGAATAGGGAAAAAAAATTTCAGCATATGTGTCTGTGTCAGCTTAATGGAAAAACTTTTAAATACCTGACGACACTTTGACTGAAAAAATGTCTTATAAAATCTTTCAAGGGAAAAAAAGTCCTTTATTTTTGAGTTTTTGTTTTGTAGCTATATAGAATGGTAAAATGTATTAACTAACCTTGTGACAAGTATATTTTTAATATTAAAATTCCAATTATATACGGAAATAGATAGAGCAGAGAAAATTTTTTACCAAGAAGTACATATATTCGTCACGTTAAAGTTTTCAAGATTTTGACCTTTTTTATTCTTACTTTTTAATGTTTAAAAAAAAGCATGCTTCATAAAATATGTATTTAACATCATGTAACATGAGTAGAGTTTTTTTTTGGGGGTATTTTAAGCGAGTGTGAGTTTTTAAAAAGATACAAATGTTTTTAAAAAATTATTCAAATTTGCATAGTATAATATAATTTAAATTTGAATCTCAGATTTTATTTGTCAGAACTTATATGAGAATAAAAGTATGTACACTTATACTGCAAAAACAAAAAATCAATCCAATTTTACTTTTACCGTTATCCATCATGAGAAGAGGAAAATGATCATTACATATGAACATAAACATTTTTTTTTTTTTTTTGAAAACTGCATTTGCTAGTTTATTTTCTCAGCTTCCTATACTAAAAATAACTGTTTTTGAACAAAGTTTTGATGTTTTTTTTATTTTAGTATTTTTAGAATATTTGCTTTTAATTTTTATTCCCAAATCTGTTAATTGTACTGTTGAACAATAAATTAATAGCACAAAAATCTCTCTCTGTAGTTTAGTAGCCTTAAGGATTAAATTTTTTTTTACTATTAGTATGTCTAAGAAAAATTTTTAAAACGTATTCAAAAACTCTCCGCTTGAATAATAAAATCTTTTGTATCGATACGTGCTTTAAATGTCTATAATTATCCTAGATAAACTCTAAATTACTTCAAATATCGGTAAGTTAACATGTCACTACACGGAAATTGATGCCTTGATATTAAGAAACTGAACTTAATTAGATTTCTTGATATCGATTTACATTATCTACTGCCATTTTAACAATAATCAATACACAATAAACAATATTAGCTTGGACTTGTACACAATGCTATTTGCGATGGACATCATAATTTTTGTAATTATAGTCAGATGATTAGGAGAGCTTTGTACAAGTGACCTTTTTTCAAACTTCCACACCACACAGTGAAAATACATTAATACTAAGTTAGAAATAGTGTTAATCCAACGGTTAGAATATATGCCTCTACATTAATATTTAATCTCCCCCCCCCCAAAAAAAAATATTTTACCTATTATAAAAAGTATAGAATTTAAAGATGTTTAAAAAGACTTTAAACTTAGAAAATGTGCACCACAAGTTGAAGTAATCCGAAAGAAATGTTAATTGGTTAGAGGGTGTCTTCCTAAGATATTGCTTGTCATACACGTTCTAAATCGGGAATTAAATCAGCGTGATCGAGGGATGATCTATAACGCCGAATCATTAGAGCCGAAATGGATATTATTGGGGAGAGAAGGCGCTGGACAGAGCAAAGGGAAGTGTTAGATAAACACAAAGATTAGCAGTATAAAAGCATGCCGCTTGTGGCTAGTAGCTATCTTGTTAAAATTTAAGCCTAAAGGTCAGTGAAAGGGGGTCATAGAATCTCATCGAATTACTGCAGTGTCGTAAGTTAGTCACGGATTTCAATCACAGGGTTCAGACTATCTAATGAAATGACACCCTATAACTGTGCTTCTCAAACTTTCAACACTGGCGCCCCCCTTTTCGATCACAATTTTTATCGCGCCCCCCTTATACATTAATAATGTATTCAATACAATAATAATGCACTTTGACGCTAAAGCTACAATAGGCGATCTTAATTATAAACCATACAAATTAATAACATAAGTATTAAAATTTTGTATACTACTTTTAAGCAATAAATAAATAAATAAATAAAATAATAGGATAATTATTATGTTATTTGTCCTTTCTCTAATTTTTAAATTTAACATATTGCAAAATGCGGTGGCTGCTTAGAAGACAAAATATACATATCTGCTAAATATAGAAAAAGAACTCAGAGGGTGAATTTCTAATCATAAGCATTTCTTATAAAAACTTTGCTTTGCAAGACAAGCCCATGGAAGTCGTTAATACTTATTAAACTTGTTCTTAATTTAGTATTAATTAATTAGTTATAAAATACTCTGTGCAGCACTGATACATTAAAACTATACCGGCTGAAGTGCCCGCTCTTTGCACGAGTTCATTTATAAGAAAATAAAACATTATTGATATAATAGCTGAATTGTAAGGAGAGTAAAGCCAAATGCTCGACAATGTTTACAAAAATGTAAAATGATTTTTTTTTAAAATGGTTGCTCAAATTATAATTAGTTTTAAGCGAATGGTAATTTTAAGCCTCACAGAATTAGCATTTATATTTGATGTTAAATAATGAACAGTAATATAAAATTCCGATGAAGAATAACTGTATTATTTTTAATATTTAAAGCGAAAAGACTTCAACATGTTTTAATCCGGGAGCAGGCACGCACTCGATACGGTCCAGCGGGGTTATTGAGTCACCCTAATCCTTTTTTTTATAATTATTTTATTGTACACGATACAAATCATGATTCCAGTGAATAATTTAATTATGAGAAAGTTTACTTACCTACTCTCAAGGACTTTTCAATTTTTCTTTGGTAACAAATAAACAGTTTTGCCAGAATTAACGATTTCGTAATCTGTGCGTTCCGCGCGACCACTTCCAGGTAAAAAGTGTATTCATTATGATTATATGAAATTGTGTAAAACGTTTTTTACGTTATGTTTCATATGTATAGAAAACTCGTAAAAATAACTCTTGGCCAAGTAATCCTTCAAAGTGTGTGTGTGCTCTCCGTGGTTTTCCAAATATCATAGAAGTCTTTTGCGTGCAAAAAAGCCTAACAGAGAAATACATTACTTACAATTTCCCTAAATGAGAAACAAACACATAAGAGAGGGGTCATAACTAACTGTACCAATAACTTAGAAGGTTAAACAGATTACAGCTATAATGTGCAGTATTTCAAAAATAATGACAGTGATGAATTTTTTATGTTCCTAAATTTTTTTGATTCTGCGTCTGGGATCTGTTTTTTCCCTAGAAGAGTAGTATGTTAGGTTTAAAAATAAAATGTAATAAAAAATTCTCTCATCATGGGATTACAGAAAATCAAATAAAAGTTTTTTTTATTTGGTTATAGGATCAAAGATAGCTAATTAGGTATTGAAGAAGTTTTTATTTTTGTCGACTTAATATCGCGCGCGCGCGCCTATAAATTATATCAGAGTAAAAGTGCATTTTTTATTATGTCTGAAAGCATTTTGTTTTAATTCATTCCAGTAAATTAATTATTTTTAAATCTTTTATTTTCGATATGCTCGCACCCCCCTCGTAGGGTTATCACGCCCCCAGGGGGGCTCGCCCCACAGTTTGAGAAACACTGCCCTAATACAAAAGTCCAAGTTATCAAGCTGTATGGCGGACAACGGTCAGATAAGTATCCCCCAAACCTGCAATTGATGTGTTCAGATACTTCTTATCGAAGCGTTACCCATCATTGAAATTAATTCTACTCCAACCCCTGAGATACCAGCCAAATACAACAGAAGCAACTTCAGAATCCACTGATTTGATTTTTTTGTTTTACTAGCCTAGCTCTCAAAAGCGATCTTAGTATTACTAGCCACATACCTCGTAATTTTGAATCTAGAATAAGTCATAAAGATGACATCTGAGATGGCACTTCACTCTTCAGATTTCCACACCACACCAAACGCAGGACTTTGAAACAAGACATATTTAATGGTAAATCATTCTAGTCACAAAGTCTTCACATTGGGGTGGTGAAGAAATTTGAAAGGAGGTGGGGGTACAAGTATCATCGTCAACACTTGTAGAAGAGATGAATAAATATATTTTCACTAAATTATTGTAATCCTTTTTCCTACCTTGTAAGTCAGTTTTATATTTCGTAGGAACGGACCTCCCAATACAAATAGTTCACAGAGTTCGCTAACTTGTATCATTGTAACTTGTGATGCAACTGTACTATGAAGCTCTGTAAGATTATAGGTTGTTGTTGCTCATGTCACTTGTCTGACGTAGTCAGATCGAGGCCCACAAAATTCACCGCGGCAAAGGGGTAGTTGTACGACTGTCGTTAACAGTAGCTTTGAGCAACATACAGATGACACTACGTTTGGTCTCGGGTTCCAGCTCAATTTAGAGGGAGAACACCCTGGAGTTATATATATATATATATATAGTCAGGGGTTTCCTACCTCTCTTCAACTTTCATTAAGCTCACGAGAGGAAATGTGGCTCGATGATTATTTAGAGTACCCCCATGTCGCAAAGGCTCTATACATTTATAAACATCCAGGCCTTCTCCTGGATTCGAAACCAGGCACAGAAGTCGACTTTACTAGTCACTATATGGGATGAACGATTAAGATTATAGGTTAGTCAATAGGAATACAAAAAATGAAATAAATATGAACTTCAGACAATATTCTCACATAAACTTTAAAATTATTTCGAACGTGAGAACTTCTTTATATCTATGAAATAATGGTAATATAGACAACAGGAATAAGAATGTGCATATCATTCAGTATAAAGCAAAAAAGAATGCATTCTATTTCAAAGTGGACTTAGTCTTTTAATAAGCTTCGAAATTAATTCTTTACGTAAATAACACTTATAAAATGTCATGCACCTTACTCAACACATACATAAGCTCAAAAAGTGTTTAAATCGATTTGCCTTATTTATTGCATGGAAATATGCAACTCATTTAAATCCTACTTTCTGACTTCAAATCACGTTTCGACTACAAGACGCAATACCCGAGTAAAATCGACACTTGAAAACGTAAAGTCTGCATCGAAGTTTCTTAATACATTTTCGATTTAAAATGAGGACTGCACGTCATGAACTCACACTATTAGGATGATTTTTGCCAAGCTGGATTTGTGGATGTAATATGGAAATTCGCTTGGTACTGAAAGGCACAGAAAATAGTATAGCATTGACTGATTTTATCATGGAGATTTTATATTTTATCAAAAAGAAATTTCGAACTTCCCCCAGAAATTATAGTTATTTTTATATAAAATAGGATAAGTAAATGTTTATTCAATAAACACAGATTTAAGGGGATGGAGGACCTTCACGAGGTCAGATTTGTATCAAAATTGTGATTTTGATTATTTTAATACTAATAATATGTTCCTTATATTTAATTGAATAATTCTATCGAAGTATTTTGTCATTTAATTATTTTAATAATTATTGAATTATTATTTTATTTTTGAAAAATAAATGTCTAAAACGTATTTTACTTTGTTCATAAATTTCCCTCTTTCAATGTTACGTAAAATGCTTCTTGCGTTTCATATTATATCATATCTCTTTAAAATCTTCACAACTTATAAAAGATGAAATAAATCGCTAATTTGAGCATTAGTTTTCTAAAACACTTAACGGATCATATTTTTATTGTTTTAAATACCTTGAATGTGTGATAATTGGTGAAATATCTCATGGAGTAAAGAAAATTTATCTTTTTTTCATCAAATTTTATTCTGAATTCAAAATCCATGCACTGATATATTTTGTTGTATTTTACAAATAAAAACAAAAATTATGTACATATCTTAAAAACTAATTCGCAAGGAGCATCTTTAAACATAGTTTAAAAATTTAATTTTCTTAAAAAAATCAGTTTATAATATTTTTTTAAAAAATATATTTTTAAATGATGAAATATAAAATAATCATTTACAATATGATTGCAATTTCAAAGCTAATTAAACTAACAATTTAAAAAATCAGCTTTAATGGTCCATCGTCCTCTTAAAAATAAATAAAGATCTTTTAGTATTTTAAATTTTGTATGAATATACTTACTACAGACCAGGTAAACGTGCTTTATGTTAAATGTTTTAAAACATCTTTTATGATAAAAGTTGTGTACAACTATCTACTCGTGATAATTACTTTTATTTAAAAGCCAATCTTTCCTATAGAATATATATATATATATATATATATATCATTCTCAAAACACTACTATAAATATTAACTATCATACAAAAGGACATTACTGTAGATTTATAAAGAAATACGAAACAATATTACAGAATAGGAACAAATTACATGTTTCTATAATTTTTTCTGAATTATATATACACTTCAATTTTTTAAAGATTTTATTGGCAGAACAATAGATACTTGTGATTTTTTAAAAAATAAAAACAATTATTTTACAAAATTTAAAAAAAAAATTATAAACTGATTTCCGTTTTCGAATTTCGTATATATATGTTGAATTATTTAATGTTGCTTTTATTAACTACTTTTATACCAGTTTGCAATTTTTGCTATGTATCACTTAATAACAAACATTTAATTTTCATTTATTTAAAATATTAATGTAGTATAATTTTGAAATGAGAAAAGAGTATTTGCATTATTAAACTCCCTTTTCAATAGGTAAAAACAATTTTTTTATTTTTGAATATAGGGTATACAGTAGACAAAATGATTATTTTGTACACCACATTTTTCTTAGCTTTTGATGATATAAATACCCATATTTTAGTTGCGAATTAATCGTGCATTTCTTTAATGCGTCTAATTGTTGTATGCAAATTATTTTTCTTTTTAAGTGTAAAAGTAAATTGTAATCTGGAAAAGTGGAAAAATCGTTGCAAAAAGAGTATTTGTACAGAATTCTTTTGGTGTAAGTATGGCAAAAGTTTTGGTTAAACTTTTTAGATTCAGCTTAGTTTTTCATACGGTTTTCTTAGTTTATCAATAATACTTAAATAGTTTCAGATTACATTTAAATTTACAGATATAATCTTGAAAATTGCTCCTAAAACCAAAGAAATTTCTTTAGATATTAGAAAACATATTACAGAGATCCATAAAGAAGGAAAATCTTTCCGGGAAATAGGAAAAATTCTAAAACTGTCATTTACAACCGTTGGTTACATCGTAAAAAAGTATTTAGAGACCGTCAGTGTTGAAAATAAGCCCAGACCTGGTGGTCCGAGTAAATTGACTTCAAAAGCTAAACGAATGATTGTAAGGTCAGCAACAAATAAACCAATGCCATCAGCTCAAAATATTGTCAATGAACTTCTGTCATCATGTAACGTTTCAGTGTCTGCTCAGACAGTCAGAAATGGACTGCACAGTACTGGTCTGAAATTCAGAACTCCCAGAAAGAAACCTTATATTAGTGAAGTAACCAGGAAAAGACGTCTAGATTTTGCCATGAAGTACAAAAATAAGCCCATGGATTTTTGGAAAAAGGTTATTTTTTCTGACGAGAGCAAGTTTGAGATTTTTACACCACCAAGTATTCGAAAAATGTGGCGAAAAAAATAAAACAGCTCTTGAACCCAAAAATGTACTTCCCGCTTTAAAACACGGTGGCGGAAATGTTATGGTGTGGAGATGTGTAGCTAATAATGGAGCGGATAACTTAGCATTTGTTGACAACAGAATGAAGGCTTTAGCTTATATCGATGTGTTGAGACATAATTTGATAGATAGCGCTAATAAATTGAGCATGGAGAACACTTTTATATTCCAACAAGTCAATGACCCGAAGCACACTGCTACAGTTACTAAGACCTGGTTGCTTTATCATGCTCCAAGGCGACTTCAAACATCTCCACAATCTCCAGATCTTAATCCTATAGAAAATTTATAGATGCATTTGGACACTGAAGTTCGGAAAAAAATGTAACAAGTAAACAGAACTTTAAAGAAAAACTTCAAAAACTTTGGAGCGCCATTGAGACACAGAAATCACAAAGAAATTAATTCAGTCAATGCCAAGGCGTCTTGAAGCAATTCTAAAAGCCAATAGACTGTTTGAAAAGTATTGAAATTTCATTACATTGTTGCATATGTTTTGTTAATGTTCACTAAGCAAGTGTACAAATAATCTTTTGAGTATAATTTTTTTAAAAACATTCCCTTCTTTAAAATAAATGCTTAATTTATTTTTATTGTAAAAGAATATTATTTTTTAAAACAATTTAAAAATATCTCAATAACTTTTAGTTATATTACCTAATTTATTTTTTATGAACATACGAAATTTTAAGTGTGCAAATAAACATTTTGCCAACTGTATATCAAGGAATTCCAGTTCATGAAAAATATAAAACACACGTTCACACAATAGGATTTTTTCAGAGAAAAAAGTCATAATACAATTTATCTAAATAATTTGATTAGCTAATATGTATTTCTTAATTGTATTAAGATTATTCAGTGAAAATGATGTGTGTGTGTGCAAATATATATATATTGTTTATACAAATACATAAAAATAGCGATCAGAAAATATGTACTGTTATAGAGGATGTGTTATCTTTTTAGTTACTTTATCTTATAAGTATGCTTTTATTTACCTCTGCGATTCTATTTATTCCCAAACTTTTGTTCAGTTCTAAAGATTTTTTTGTAACTATATAAATAACTTAAGAAAACTGCATTTTTATCTCAGTAAATGGCAGTTTTAAAAACAATCGAGAATGTCTTGATCTATGGAAGTGCACTGCTTCCTAAAGAGGATTATTGTCAACAGCTAGAATTATTACGTGTGACGGCCTGAGAAATAAAATAATGTCAAGATTCTAGAATTATTTTGCTGCAATTTGCATAATCTAACTATTTTCTATTTAGATTGAGGATCTCAAGAATATAAGACCTTGTTAAGTTATTTGGTTGCATAAAAAAACTATTTAGTTCTTGATTACTTTACGTAAGTTGAGTTTACTACGAGCTTTTGAGCTACTCAAGTCATACCAATAAGGTTCAAAGATCATACAATAACTCACTAATTCTTATCAAATGAAATTTACTATTAGAGTTTCTAATGATAAATGTTTATAGTGTTTATAAAAATACACACACTGGCCAATGAACTATAAGTTTTTGGGAATTGCAATTGAATTCGTGTGTAGAGGAAAAAGTATGCAACTTTTTTCTTATGACTTAAGTTACACTTAATTAAAATGTTGGCATAAGTAAGGTGTAAGAATGCTTTTCACGCTGAATGAGGTAAAATGAGAAAAACGACAGATTTTCACTATTTGAAAAAGAGTTTATTGTTGATGTCCGTTTTTCAGGGGCCTCTATTTCACAGACAGTAAATCTCACTGGGTTCTCAAAAAAAACAGCCATGTCAAAGGTTTTCAAAAAGTTGAAATCAAAAATCCCACAGTCCTTCTCTAAAAGAGTCAACTAAGCTTCGAGCACAGTTTTCCTAGGGCTTCATCGGTATCTTCTCTAACGAATTGTACGACATAACAGAGCTTTTAATGTGTTAGAACTGACACAAATCGCCAACCAAAGCTCTTCTCAACAGATTTCAGCTCGAACCACGTGCTGAGGATATGAATGCATAGTCGTTTGCCAGTGAGATAACCACTCATTTCTACCTGAAATACAAAAAATTCTTTTACAGTAGTGTTGGGGAAGAAGACACTGGGCCTCTGAGTATTGGAAACGGGTAATGTGGTCGGATGAATCCCATTGCACCTTATTTTGCCCCGATGGAAGACGCACGCGTCGTATTTAGTTGAAAACCCACGGAGCCATTAATCCATCTTGCCCTACTCGCACTGTGCAAGGGTCTGATGGGAGTATCATGATATGGGGCATGTTCTGCTGGCATGGAAGTGGTGCCTTGGTGTACCTCGAGGGTTAACCATCATCCATGAGAGATACTTAGATATATTGGCAAATCAAGTGCACCCTACAATGTTGCCTTTTTACCCTGATGGTGACGGAAACTTCTCATGGACAATAAAACAACTACACATCATATCAGATATTTTCAAAATTTGCTTTCTGAACATCAGTCTGACTTTCAACACTTTCCCCTGCAGCCACATATCCAAATCGTAAGCCCATAGAAAATGAGTAGGATATGATGGGAAGACACATCCCGTAGCACTCTCATTTTCCATCTAATTTACAAGATATAAAAATCTTTATATCCTATGCTTGGTATTATTTGGACGAAAATGCACTACAGAAGCATGTACACTCGATACCCAAACAAATCAGAGCACTTATCCGTGCAAAAGATGGTCCAATAAAATATTGATCTTTGGTTTCAAATTCATTGGACAGTGTGTGTGTAGTTATTTTTAAAATTAAGTATCAAAAGTTGCAAATAAATCTGTAATGTGAATTACTTTTAACATTTTATAAAACTAGTGATTTAGTTTATGGCCAAAACAATGATTAGTTATTTATCCAATCATCTTTCTTAATTATTATCTAATTTCTTAAAAGTATTGCAACAAAATCAATTATTCTTGTATCCAAACTCTTGCCTCCATATACAGTTAATATTTATAAGTACTTATTGAAGTTTAGATTATGCAGTCATACACAGGCTGTTGGAAAAAGATGAAGAAAATCTTAAATATCAGTTAACTTCCTAAATGCAAAACAAGAAATTTTAGATCTCTGCTTAAAATTTATTTCATAGATAGAGTATGCACTATCCATAAGTTTCGTTGCGTTTAATTAATTCAGAAACATCCGATCAATTTATGAGCTCTCACCCATTTGATTAGAATGTCAATTATCCACAACGTCCATTCTACGATCTATTCAATTCATCAGGATGTGACAAACCAAAATGGATTTCTCACTCACTTCACTTAAATTTCTATAAACTGGTAACTCCTACAGTTTTCTGAAGTGACATTTTAGATTAGACAATAGTCATCTATCTTATCGTGGTTATTCAAAGATGTAAGGCATTTTATTGTTGTTGTTATGTTCCCTTAACTATTTCAACTATTTGTACTCTTTGGTATCAGGTCATTTAAATCGTTCACATTTGCACCCAATACAATGTCATTTAGACTCCTTTAATTGTTTTGACTTTCTTCGTTATTTATATTTACCCATAGAAAGTCGTATATGCATGCTCGAAGAATGCTGAATTTCTGTGACCTTTAATGTGATTTTAATACGGTAAAGGTGATATAGAAGTAACGATTAAATAATATTGATTATTTTAAGCGCCAGATGGCAAGGAGTTTACGTTCTTGTCAAAATTACACTTATGATTTTAATTTTCTAGGTTTGAAAATATTAAAGAATTATAGATATACTTTTCTCTCGAATTTAAAAAAAAATATGCTCTTTATTACTCAAATCATTTTTTCAAAAAAAATCAATTTTATCAAAATGTACAATAAAAAAAAATTACTATAGATTTTATATAAAAATGTTTAATTTAAAATGAAAAAAAAATGTTCGAAAATCATTTAAAAGATTTAAATGTACGTGAAGAGATATACCATATTCTCTGTGTTAGTGCACATTTCTATGTTCATGGAAAATTTTTGTAGTAACAATGCTAAATTTAATAGATTAAATCTTAGGAGATAGTATCTGCTACAGTGCACTCTCTCTTATAATCCTTTGACATATACATGTACTATTTCTATTTATGACATCAATTATCTATTTCTACAGGTCCAACTATTTTTTCGTCCACATAACAATAGTTATTACAATAAGAATAAATCATTTGTGCAAATGTTATAAAACTTAGTAATGCTTAAATAATAATGTACGTGAAAAATATCGCCATCTGATTTTACATATATTTTAGTTTATCAACAAGTAATTTTTAAAAAAAAAATTTCAGATTCTAAAACATGAGGCTATTTGTGTAGTCAATTATGTAATTATTAACTGCAAAGTAAAAATTATGTATGGTTAAGTTATGTCAGTTCGATATGATTTTCTAAATTCTTTATATTTTAGAGAAAGCCTTAAATTATTATTAAGTATATTCGATGCACGGCAGTTTGAAAAGGCTTTATTTTTAAAGAGATAGAATACTAAAAGGATATTTTTAAGATATTATTGAATTATTCATCACTGAATAGGGAAAAATATAAGCATTCTTGAAGTAAGGGACTTCAAAAATATCTATAAGTAGATATCTTCATGATATGCCAATACCTTAAAATATTTCTTGACAATCATATATTCACAGAAATATACGTGTTTTAAGAATAAATATTCGATTATTAACAGTAATCAATGAGTTATATTTCAAATTAATAAATTACTTACAACGTAGCAAATTATATTAAACAATAAAGTATGTAACAAAAAGATATAAACAAAGTTATAACCATCAGATACAATTTAAAGTACTTTGTAAATTATTTCCGTAACACTAGATTGCCCAAGGAAATCATTTTGACTGCTTTTTAACTTTAATTAGAAAAGCAATTACATATATAAGGCACAGTTTCTTAGAAATTTTTAGAATATATTTTTTTCCAAGTAAAGTAATTTTTTTTATTGTTGATAATTACTAATAACTAGTTATATGAATGTAAATAATATAAAAAAAAAGATTGAAAGTTAATTTTTTAAGCAAATTTCTTTACGCATTAATCATTCTTTCGCAATGCAGTCACTTTGACTGCTTTTGGGCAATAAAGATATTTATACTAAGTTTTAGTCATTCTAGTGTTAAAAGTGTTCCGCGAGCGTAGTAAGCGTTTGTTTAATGTGAGATGATTTTAAAAGTTTTTATTAAACATTTCAATAAAAAAAAATATAATCCTACATCTCTAGTCATCTACAATAAAAATACAGCTCAGCATTCGCCAAAATATAAGGAAAAATCTATAAGGTGAAACCAACCCACTAATTGAATCATTTACTGGAAAATAATCCACCTATGAACGTCAAGCCAAAAGCTGGGAATGGCAAAGCAGCCTTGTTAAAACTCGCCTTGACGGCGTTTCCCTTATTTAAAAGTACTTACGACGATGTCATAAATGAGCGACTATTGCTAGAGAAATACTACAACTAAAATCAAACGGAGGGAAATTTTTAGGTTCTACTTCCCGCAATAAAATAACACTGAAAATACGCAGTCCTAAATGGTCGTTTAACTTTCCAAAGTACTTCATTAGCAAGGAACACTTCAGTCGTATTCCGACTGTGCTTTTAAAGCAAGCTTCTTCGAAGGGGAAAAAGAAAGTAAAAAAGATTAAAAAATGAAAATATTTCCTCCAGCCGGTGTTAATTAAACTGCTTCAAAGCGATGTCACATTAACAGGGGAGATTAAAAATGGGCCGTAAGTTTCATGCACACTTGGACAGAATTGAAAGCAGGGACAACTTTACTAGGCGTTCAATTAAAGCGTAGGGAGTTTATTGGCCACCTAATCTCACGATTTATCTCCCCCGAAGTCGTTGAACCATCATTAAGGTCTTCATTAACGTATCTTGCCCTTGTCGAAGCATACCGCGAAAATTACAAAGAGGTTATTGGTAGGAAGGGGAGGCCAGTATTTCATCCAGTTTTTTGCAGGACCACAAGTTAATTTTGCTGCGATTATGGTATTTAGCTTAGTTGTCGTGATAGAGACTTTCTAAAAAGAGTCGAAATGAGCCGTGAAAAATATCCGCCACTTAGTTAGGGGAGGTATAAGGTATGTCACGTACTTTGTTTACTCAAGACAATTGTGAATAAACATGCATTGTTTAGTTTTGGTATTATGTAAAAGAACGTTCCTATTTACTGGCTTTTAGAGATGAAAGGATTTTGCGAGATAAGTACTCAAATTGACTGCCTGTTGATACATTACGACACTTGAACAGTTAATATGTTTAATTGAAACTAAGAATCTATTTTATAAAAACACATTTGCAACATGCGGATTTTTCAAATAAACAACAGGGAGTAATTTATTTATAAAAAAAAGCTTAACAAATCCATGTTTTTCACACTTATTTTAAACAACGATTCAGTAACATATATGCTGAGGATGATTCTTATAATTTAATTTTACAGGATTATTATGGGAACAATACACGTTATCGCCTTAATTTTTAATCGAAAAAATATTAAATATTAAATATTTTTGTTTATTATATAGAATACAATAAATATATAATATTCAGCTGAAAGAGTTATGAGTAGCTAAAATTAAAATAATTGAAGTGTATAGACCCACATTGTGATGTTTTCCTTTGAAATGAGTTACAGGTTTACATAAATAATTAAACATTTGTCTTCAATATTAAATGTAGTACAGTATATTTATGCCTTTTTAATCTTTCGTCTTACATCCCCCTATCAACTAAACAGTGTCCATCTTATGTACGAAAGAAAAAAAATTATCGAGGTATCAGAAAACTGAATTCCTCCCCTCAGAAATATATGTTTTCCTTATGTTCAATAATTTGCTGAAGTTAAAATTATGTTTTCTTATCGGTTTCCCACATCAATGGAAATTTCTTCCTCTTTTGTTTAATAAATATTTTTTTAAAAAATACTAGGTCCTTGAATTAAATTGATTTCATCAGTTAAAATAAGTGTGTTGGTAAATTTAGTTGGAATTTTATTGTTATGATAGGTTTATTCAACTACACTGATAGTGTCTTTGTACAAAGTATTTTTAATTGCACGACACTTCTAAATTATTAAACAAAAAGGGATAAGAAGATGAGAGTAAGAAATTTATATACTGCTCTTTGAATAATCATTATAATTTACACAACTAATTCATTTAATCCTAGGTTAACTGAGTCTTCTGTAAATTAAAGTACAAATAAGGAACAAAGAAACGATGTATAATGAAATGCACAAGATCTGAAAAAAAACTAATTCTGTCTTTTTACAATAATCATAATTAAGTTAGCACAATATTCTGTTAATTTAGGTTAAATCACCACAATGCATGCAATTTTTCTATAAAAGTATTTTCTAGTTCTATAACTATATGATAAATTGAATACACCATATTAAAGTGATTACACTAATATACTAATTATATTGTTTAAGATTTGTGTTCAAATATAGTAAAATAATTTAGAGTTAAAGTACATTTCGTGTTGTGCTACAAAAATATATTGCTTTTGATAAACTTTATCCTGAAGAAACTGAAAGTATAGATTTAGAGGGACAAACTTAATACCGACCTTACGGAACCCTTTTTCCTTGCCAAATATTATTTGATACAAATAAATGATTTCCTTGATATATTACTTGAAAACAATATAGTGATATTATTTTTGCTTAATTCTACTTTTCTGGTTCCCAAATGATGGAAAATTTTCTTAATAAACTATTTCTTGGTGAAACTTCTGTTTGTGTGTGTGATGAACATCATTGTTACATTCGTAAAGAACATAACAATTAAGTGGGAAAATTCCATTCAAAACCAGTCAAAACAAACTATTTTTATGGTATAGCTTGTTACTTAGCTGAAACTAAAAGCGCAATGGAATGATTTAATCCATTAGATCATTGAGAATTATAAGCATATGATATCGGATCATATTTTACGGTAAACCGTGGCATACTCTCAGAACTAAGAGTTAAAGCAGTGTTTCTCAAAGTGTGGGGCGCGCCCCCCTGGGGGGCGTGAGCATATAGAAAATTTAAAGATTTTTTTAAAAAATAACTGGAAAGAGAAGTAAAAGAAAATACTTTCTTCCATAATAAAAAAATACACAACAACACTGATATAATTTATGTTTATCATCTGGCTATCTTTGATCCCAAAATCAAAGAAAAAAACATTTTGTTTAATTTGCTGTATTTCCTCAATGAGAGATTTTTTTATAACGTTTTAACATAAAATATTACTCGTTAAAAGAAAAAACGAAACCCAGACCATGAGAAAAATTCTAAGAAGATAAACAATTCATCCCTGTAATCATTATTGAAATACTGTACATTAGTTGCAGAAGAAGAAAAGGAAGACATGATTCACTTTTCAGCCAGGCTGCATAATACGTTTGCTGATCATTTGACTGACCTTCAAGCTTACTGGTATGGTTAGTTCTACATTAGTTCCATCCCATCTTTTATGTGTTTGTTTTTCGCTTAGAGAAATTGTAAATAATAAAGAGTTTTACGATATTTGGAAAATAATTGATTGATTTAAAGGATTTATTTGGCCAAAATTTATATTTTTATGAGTATTTTCAAACATATAAAGCATAATGAAAAACGTCATAATCCTTTTTAGATCATTCGTATTTTTTTTCTGAATACATTTTTAACCCGGGAGCGGTGGCGCGGGGCATCTGTGATAAATAGTGAAGGAAATTGAAACTGATCAAGCAAAAGAACCTGCTGAAAGAATGCATATTATTCATTATTGAGAAACGCGATGAACATGAAACGAAAGGAAAATTTTCAAATGCTTCCTGAAGAACTCCATCAACTTAAAATATGAAGCCATGAGTATACCACAAGGTTCAGTTCGCCTTGTCAAAAAGACACAAGAAAGAAAAAGTTCAACTTGCTATTTGTTGATCCCCAAAGGTGTCACGAGTTCGAGCCCAGTACCACTAAAGACCCACCGTGTAGGGGAGAGATGCACGTTAAATCTGTCGATAGCTCAAACGTCCTCTTGTTCAATGGTGTGGTAGTTAAAAGAGGCCAGCTCAAGTATCGTCCTCGTCACTTGACCATGGTTCAAAATTACGAGGTTCGTCTCCAAAAGCCCTCCTGTAGCTGAACAATGTGACATTAATATTCACTCACTCGATCATAAAAGGTCATTAAAACTGCAATAACTTGAACAAAATATGACAGTTTTGCCAGCAAATAACATTTCTGTAATATTAGTGAAAAGTGTCTCTGATTTGCGTTCTTAATTAAGGTCTTGCACTTTTGAATCACTTTAGTTCAGTTTTGGATTTTTTCTCAAATCATCAAAGAAAAACTTAATAGTCCTTGAAAGCCGGTAAGTATATACCCTCTCTTAATTAAATTATTCACTGGAATTCCGATTTGTATCGTGTACAGTAAAAATAATTATAAATAAATGATTGGGGTGACTGAGTCCCCCCGCACTACCATTAGCGTTAGTATCGAGTGCGCGTCTGCTCCCGGGTTATAACATTTTGAAGTCTTTTCGCATTAAATATTAAAAAGTAACACAATTATCTTGATCGGAATTTTATATTCTTTTTCATTATTTAACATTAATTCTAAATGCTAATTCTGTGAGGTTTAAAATTATGGTTCTTTTAGACAGTTATTTACATTTATAGCATTTATCTAAAAAAAATCATTTTACATTTTTGTATACAATGTCGTGTGCACGCAGTTTTACTCTCCTTACAGTTCAGCTATTATATCAAGAATAATGTTTTATTTTTTTAAAAAATGAACTCGTGCGAAGAGCCGGTGTTTCAGCCAGTATATGTTTAATGTGTTGGTACTGAAGAAGGTATTTTATAAATAATTTCTTAATACTAAATTAAGAACAAGTTTAATAATTATTAGGGACTTCCATGGGCTTGTGTCTTGTAGAGCAAAGTTTTTCAAATGAAGGTTTAACATCAGAAATTGACACTCTGAGTTATTTTTCTATATTTAGCTGAGATCTATATTTTGTCTTGAAAGCAGCCACCGCAGAAAATCCGGTTTAACAAAGGTAGCATGTTGAAAATGGTAATAGTATACGAAGTGCTTTTGTTTTCAGTACAGATAATTCATCATCCATCTCTTCCCAAAATTCAAACAGCGATTTATTATAAAATTGCCTTTTAATTTTTTTCACTGGATGTGGAATCTATGAAGATTTCTTCTTCGGAAGTTGAGAGCCCTTCTGGAGTATCTTGAAATAGATCCTAATCCACTCGTAACTTGTTACCAAGTTGTCCTCATCCAAAAAATACTTTTGAAAATGCTTTGCCAACATGGCTAAATGATTTCACATGGTTTTAAAAACAACTTTCACGTGTTGGTATTCAGATTTGTAAGTTTCAACACATAACACGTTTTTTTCCCAGCATTTACTTCAGTAGTGGTAAATCCAAAATTTAAGTATTTTTGAGAATATTGCCTTGATTTAATTTTCGGAACCATGCTCGTCTGTGTACTTTTTGATCCTTCATTATCGTCGAATGTTTGCCTCCCGACTTAAAAATGTATGTATGATTTTGTTTTAATCTACTGCCGTAAATACTTAATTACCGTGAATTACAATTAACGTGAAAATTTAAAAAAAATGTACATTCAAGCTTGATTCGGTAGCTATAAAAGTATCGAGTCGACCAAAACTGACTGGAATTCAACGAGGAAAAGCATTTTTACATGTTTTGTGCAGACGTCCGATAGGTTGCCAGACTCACGCAAACGTACCCGATAATGCTAGACTATTTTTCTAATGACATATGTACTTTGAGAAATGGATGCTGAAGGAAATAAATCTTAAATTAAATATATCATTTTGCGATCTGTTCCAATTTAAAAATTAGAAAAAGAAAAATAACATAATAATAAGTAAGCAATATATATTTTAAGTAAAAAAAATTCTTAAAATATATACTACTTAAAAGTTACATATGCAAAATTTAATATACATATCGTATTAATTTGTATGGTTTATAATTCAGATCGTATTGTAACTTGAGCGTCTCTCTCTGAAAGTGCATTTTTATTGCAGTAAATACATTATTGTTGTACAGGGGAGGGTGTTAAAAATTATATGATAGAAAAATGGGTCGCCAGTATTGAAAGTTTGAGAAACACTGAGTTAAAGACATCAATGATACTTTCTACATAGCAAAATCATAATACAGGAATATATTTAATTTAAGGTATCCGACTACCCTAAAGGGCTGTGGTAGACCATTGATCAAGGTATCGGATCATGGCAGGCATATCATGAGTTAGAGCCCAGTACCGCTAAATACCCGCCGTGTAGGGCAGCGATACACGTTAAATCTGTCGAGAGCTGAAACGGCCTCTCGTTGGTGTGGTAGTTAGGAGAGGGGTACCAGCTCAGGTGTCGTCCACGTCACTTCACCATGGTTCAAAGTTACGTGGTACGTCGCCAAAAGCCCTCGTGTAGCTGAACAGTGCAACGATAATATTCATTCACTCAACTACCCTAAAATCATAATCTTTTTTTTAAAAAAAAATAACAAGTTTTTTTATAATTTTAATTCATAGGTCATTTTAGTAGCCTTATAAAAATACCAAGTTTTTTTCCATTCTCTAGAACAAAGACTACAAGTGTTTTAGAAAAAACCAGAAACCATAACTTTACATAAGATGTCAAACTTTAAAATGCGTTTTACTCGAAATGTGTTTTTTTTTCGAAAAGTTCAAACACGGACAGCGATTGTTCAAAAAGACTTTTAATAATAATTTACTGAAGTTGTGTGTGTATGTTCTGTATAATAGTAGAATTATTTTGACCTTCGGATTTACCAATCACTATTTTATTACAAAATTTACAGCTCTTTATGTCAATAAAATCACTGTTTTTTTAAGGTATCCGACTACGTTCGGAACCGTGATTTTGCACAAGCATATAAATGGGTAATATTTATATTTAGTGTCACTTAGATAAGGAAACTTATATAAAAACTTTTAAGAACATTATTACAGTAAAAAATTATTTAAGTACAATATTTTGACAAAAAATGAACATACAATGACCCATTTTCAAAATATTCTCCTTTTGTGAAAATGCTTCTATTATAATAATATTTTTTGCATATAGCTCAGACCTATGTACAGAGGCTCAACTAGAATTTTCAAAATATATAACTTAGAAGTGGGTTTATCCATATTTTACGACAACAAAAGGAGCAATTTTAAGAAAAAAAACGCCGATAATTATTTCAATTGATGATAACACTGAAAATAATGTGAATTTTTCAAAAATCTAGTTGAGACTATATGGAGAAGTCTCTATTTTTTATCTCATCAAAAATATTTTGTTACGAATTTTTGTAAATAATTTGTATTTGGGTGTTTAATGCATTTATATTACTTAATGTTATATTTATTTGATGTTAAAATTTTACTATTCACAAGCAATGCCGCCCCTTACGTTATAATGGCGATTCAATGAGAAAATGGCGAAATCTTGGTGGCAGAACCAAGTTGGCATCATTTTTGGCAACCGAGTTAGCGGGCAATTTGGTGACCATTTTGGCGTCATTGGCGACCATGTTGGTGAGTTCAGAACCCTCTGGATTCTTCTAGAAAGTAGTGGATCTCTCTGTTAACGTCACGCTTGATGACACGAGCGGTTACATTTCTGGAAGTTTCTGCCACGCATATAAATAGGAGTGCCAGCCGCAACCAGTCAGTCTAATTTTAACAAGCATAGAGTGAGGATTATTTTGACTAGCGATTAGCTCGGCTGTGCTTGTGAATAATCTTTTACATGCGTGTATTTTTAAACACTAACAATTGTGTTTGAGTGCTTTTGAAGGTGTGAAGATCTTCTGAGATTTACTCTGAGAATATTGCTGTTGAATCCTATATTTAAAGGATCGGATTTTTGATAATAAATTCGCATCGCTCTTAAAGAACTGTTTAAATTTTTTGTGATTGTTTTGCATGAAATCCTCGAATCCTCTGATCTACGTATCAATATTATCATTATAGAAGCATTTTTTTATAAAAGGAGAACATTTTGAAAAAAAAATGTTATTCTAAGTTCATTTTTTGACAAAATATTGTACTTAAATCATTTTTTTGTCATAATGTCCTTAAAACAATTTTATACATGTATTCTAATCTAAGTGAAACTAAATATCATGGAAATTATCCATTTATGCGCTTTTTTTTTAAAAATTGCGGTTCCGAACGTAGTCGAATGCCTTAAGCAATTTCTTATCATACCTAAAATAAAGTGCTCTAGTTTTTGTAACAATTTAAATATATTTTATCCTGAAGATCATTTCAAAAAGGAATAACAAAGTAATGCACCAAAATTGAAAAATTGAGAATTTGTTTATTTACTAATTGTGCAGAGTGGACCCCGTTTACGTAATTTTTTGTCAATTCTTACCCATTTTTTCCCGTTTTAGTAGTAATAATTAATTTTTCTCTACTTAATTTTAGTCTTTTTTTTCTTAAAATGTGCTAAATAATTCTAAAAACCACAAAAAAATCTCCATATCTGCATTTTTTTTTAAATGTTGTCTCAAGTAGTCGGATACCTTAAATAGGTTAATCTATTCTTCCCCTATAATCACGCAGAATTCAAATGCTGATGGGCTTGAAAAGTACAGTGAAATTTGGACTTTTATTTTAAGGGATTGTCGATTTGATATCTTAGAGCAGGGGTCCCCAACCCCCTTTCCCCAGACCGGTACCGATATGTGGATCAAATGGTACTGGACCAACCAAGAAACATAAAATTGTTACCATTTAATTTATTATGGTATATTTCTCTCGGGTTTGCACTACTTTTCATGGAAATCACTTTTATTTTCCATGATAAATTACTTCATTTTTTGGTGTAATCATATTTTATTCTGAAGGCATATTCAGCACTAGAAGGACTGAAATTTAATATATACTTAAATTGCCCAAAAGCAGTCAAAATGGCTCCAATGTGAAAGAATAACTAATGTGTTAAAATATTTGTTTAAAATTAATTTTAAATAAATTTTAAATTGTTTACAATCATTTAACAAGTTATTAGTAAATATTAACAGTAAAAAAAAATTATTTCACTTGGAAAAAGAATATATTGTACAAAAGTCTAAGAAATTGTGTCATTATATACATCACTGTTTTTCTAATTGATATTAAAAAGTATTAAAAATGGCTTCCCTGGGCAATCTAGCGTTAAGTAGAGTTAAATTAAAATTTTTAAATCCATATAAGCTACTATATAAATAATCAACATCTCCCCACCGCCAACAACAGCGGGCCATGATAAAATTATCAAACATTGATCGGTCCATGGAAATAAAAAGGTTGGGGAGCACTGGCTTATATTAGCGTTTCTCAAACTGTAGGGCGCCCCCCCTAAGTGGGTGTGATAACCCTACAAGGGGGGCGAGCATATCGGAAATAAAAGGTTTAAAAAATTAATTTACTGGAAAAAAGTAAACAAAATATTTTCTGATATATAAAAAAATACGCATTTACAATGATACAATTTATGTATATCAGCTGGATATTACTTCATCAAAAATAAAAGTTTCCACTTTCATACGTTCATTAACTATCGGATCCTATAACTCATTAAAAAATCTCATTTTGTTGGATTTACTGTAATGGCACGATGAAAGATTTTTCATTACGTTTTCTTTTTAAACCTAAAATACTACTCTTTAAGAAGAAAAGAAAAACTCAGACCCAGAGAAAAGTTCTAGGAAGATAAAAAATGCATCACTGTTATTATTACTGAAATGCCGTACAATATCTGTTGAAAGAAAAGGACAACTTATTCACTTTTCAGCCAGCAAGCAGATTAGCGTCAATCATCATCGCTTTCATCGTTTGACTTTTAGAACATTGGTATGGTTAGTTCTGTCCTTGAAGAATTATTTGGCTATTTATTTTTATGGGTATTTTGAAACATGTAAAGCGAGATGAAATGCGCGTTTTACACAATTCGTTTTTTAGAACTAACATCCATATTTAAAAATTGAATACACTTTTAACACGGGAGTGGTCGCGCGGGGCTTAAAGTCAAAGGACAGCTGAACTACAATAATTTGAACAAAATATGACGGTTTTGCTTGCAAACATCATTCCTGTAATGTTAGCGAAAAGTGTCTGTGATTTGTGTCCTTTATTAAGGTTACGTACCTTTGAAACATTTCACTTCACTTTTAATAGATTTTTTCTCAAATTATCAAAGAAAAAAAAATGAAAGGTCTTGAGAGTTAGTCAGTATATTTTCTCTTAGCTAAATTATTCACTGGAATTGTAATTTTTATCGTGTACAATAAAAATAATTGTAAAAAAAACAATAAAACATTGGGGGGACTCAGTCACCTCTCTCGACTATTAAAGTTAGTATCGAGTACGCACCTGCTCTCCCGGATTAAAACATTTTGAAGTCTTCTCACTTTAAATAGTATTGCCAAATGTGATGGATATGACATAGAGCAACATAGACTAGACTCTTTTTCTAATGACATTTATACTTTTAGAAATGGATGATGGAGGAAATAATTTTTTAATTAAATATAATTTTGCAATTTGTTTCAATTTAAAAATTAGAGAAAAGAAATATAACAATAATTATCTTATTATTTAAAAGCAATTTGCTTAAAATAAATATTACTTAAAAGTAACAAATACAAAAATTTAATACTTATTTTGTTAAGTTGTACGGTTTATAATTAAGATCGTATTGTAGCTTTAGCACCAAAGCCCATTATTATTGTATAAGGGGGCGATAAAAATTATGAGTGAAAGTTGGATCGCCAACAATGAAAGTTTGAGAAGCACTGGCTTATATAGAGGTAGCATACCTACCTCGTAGCCCTAAGATTGCGCGTTCGATCCCGGCACTAGTACAAAGGTTTTCTGAATGCGAAAATCATAGACACGCATGCTATATAATTATGTGGCTTGTAAAAGACTCCTTGAGTATCAATTTGAAACCGATACTCCCGAGAAAATTAAATCACAGCAATATTTAGTATCTGATGAGAGATTGAATTGAATAAATTCTAATATAAAAAAATTTAGTATCGGGAACCGCCATTTATTGGTGTCACCAATGAAAATCTCTCACACGTAGGGACTTGCTGTATCTGCAAAAGCTTTACTGCCAAAATGTAACCCATCTGAAAGCAGAAATAAATTTTTTACCAGTTTTGTCCTATTATCTAATTTATCTTTGAATATGCGTAGGTTATTCACTTTTACCAAACTCTGATATCATCAAAGGATATAATTATTTTCATTTCATTATAGATTTTCTTATCAAACATTTAATCAACAATTTCTTAATCATTCAATTCCTCTTAAATAGGATTTCCTTTTGGTTCATTTTCCGCTTTAGTATTTAGATAGAAATCAAGTAAATTGTGTGTCTCTCTCTCAGTATTCTACAATATCTTACTTCTCTGAAAGTGGCCGCGGTAGCCGAGTGGTATAGGCATCGGATCGTGGCTGGCTTTGTCACGAGTTCGAGCCCAGTACACACTAAAGACCCGCCGTGTAGGGCAGCAATGCACGCTAAATCTGTCGAGCTGAAACGTCCTCTCCCGTTGGTGTGGTGTGGTAGTTAGGAGAGGTGGTGCGCCTGCTCAGGTGTCGTCCACGTCACTTGACCATGGTTCAAAATTACGTGGTCCGTCGCCAAAAGCCCTCGTGCAGCTGATCAGTGCGACGTTAATCTTCACTCACTCACTACTTTTTTGAAAATATATGCATATATCTATATTAATTTCAAAATCGTAAAGCTCCTTCAAACGAAAAAAACAAATTTTATACACGTGAATTATTTGCTAATCCTCTGGAAAACTGAAATAACAATCATGTTTTTGAGTGAGTGAGTGAATATTAACGGCGCACACACACTGTGTTCAGCTAAACGAGGGCTTTTGGCGAGAGACGGACCACGTAATTTTGAACCATGGTCAAATGAAGTGGACGACACCTGAGCTGGCACCATCATGTTTTTGAAACAATTAATAAAAGATTTATAAAAGTAAAATATTTAGAAATTTCTGTGCTCACTCTCTCATTTCTCCTGTTATATAGGCAAATGAGATTTTCCCTTGAAGTTGTTTAACATAATTGGCCCATTAAAATGCAATTATAAAGTACGTAACACTTACAAATTCAAATGAGCATTTACATCAATTTTGTAGATATCATGTGTGATAAGTCTTTCTCAAGGAAGTTAGAATAAATATGTACTTCGTAAAAATATGTAGAATAAATATGGATAATTAATAAGAAAATTAAATGTTTTTTTTCTGAAAAGAGTATTTCATCCATTTACTCTAATGTTTTTATTCCAGTAACCATTTGCCTTTCCCATTTCTCTATTTTTTATTTTAAAACAATCTTAATTGGGAATTTATCAGTTATGGATATTAAAAAATTGATGAATCTCTTCTAAATTGAATTTAAAATTTATTCAGCTAATTTTGTTTCCAGTAATTTCTATATTCTTCGAAAAGAGAAGCTGACACAGTTTTATTAGAAATGATAGCTATGTTACTTTAATGAATTATACTAATGTATACCCTTTCTGAGAGAGCATAGAAATAAAATAATAAACATGGACCTATTTTATGATTAGGGACTCCTGCATGTGAAGTATAAATGATATTATTTTCTACTTTTCGAACATTTTGTAAATTTTTATAGATTAAAACAAAAATATTGTAACAAAAATTCTTACATGCATTCTGCGGTTATCTCAAATACAATTTTCATATATTTACATTTTCATTTATTTTTTATTTTTTCTTTTATTTATTTTATGCATTACTAGCAATAACAGCTTGTCCCCTTTTTAAGGAAAATATGTCATGTAGTTGATTTTTATTACGAAAAATATTCAAGAATGTCATTCAAAATTGATTAAAATAAATTCCTCTTGGTTTTCAAGTTATTGCGTTGAATTTTTTAAAACTTCAAGAAAAATCATCATAAAAATATTGTTTTTTCCATACATTCCATTTAAAAAACAAAACGGATTTAAATAGCTGATAAATTCAAATCATTTGAGGGAGATTAATGGTAGTGAAAACGTTGATAAACTTGTAAGCAAATTTCTTCTAGTAACACTCAGATACTTGAAATATGAAAGAAAATAAGCCATTAAGTGTGTATTAGAGTCCTGATAGCATCAACAGAAATAAAATATATATATATATATATATATATTTATCTCGATAAAAAGAGTACAAAAACTACCTAATTAAAGAAACTGACACATCCTTACTTCCTTAATCATAATATTCGATTAAAAAGTATTGTAGAGTGTATTAATACACATTATGCGTGTGTGTGTGTGAAGAAATTCAGAACCCAGTTAAGATATAAAGTATTCCACAAAGAAAAAGAAATGGTGCATAAAAAAGAGAAAAGGAATTACGAGGTTTTAACGATATATCTTCTTGTAATATGCAGATAGACTAAGTGACATAAAAAATTATAAAATTGATTAATGCATTGATATCTGCCAGGGCTTAGAAAGCTATCTTAAGAGGAAAATAAATTACAGCATTATGCTATCATTTATATAAGAATATAAAAAATCTCTTCAAAAGAATATACTAAAATTACCACTGTCCAGGGAACTGGCACATTGTTATTTTCTCAATCAGTCGGAAATGATGTCCGACTTTTATTTGAATTGTGCCAAAGAAAGCCTGGGTCGTCCTTTGGGAACATGGCTCGATTAGCAGCCAGACCTTGGACTAATAAGCTGTACATCATTTTGCGTATGTCCCCGTGAAAGACAACAAAAGATATCTCTGTAGATGAGAAACTTGAGATAAGGACACTCTGGGGTGTAATTTTAGTTCTAAGAGTTCAAACGTAAAGAAGGCGCATCGTAAAAAAAACTCTTTAATAAAGAGCCCATTAAAATTTAGCGGAATTCCGCACTTCTTTCCTTTTCGAAAGATAATTCTTTATCAGAGAGAAGTCGGTGTGACCTCACGAACATGCACAGCTGGGAAATGCTTTAAAAAGCTGAGTTTTTCGTCGCCTAATTTGCATGTAGCCAGGAAAGGTTTTACTTTTTCCGAACTGCTAATTGCTGCTGTAATAAAAACGAAGATCATTTACTTAAGATAAAAATTGTCGCTTTTGAATCCGCAGTAAACGGAATTAGCCTTCCATCTTTGGGATAATTATTTTTTGAAAAGAAAAAGTTGGTCTCTTTTCAAATAGCTATACTCTACATTCAAGCCAAGGACACCTCTGCGGTAAAACAAAATTAAGAACTTACAGTTTCATCTTTCTGTCGAATAAGTTACGAAGTAGTGTTTTTTAATGACGAATTGGAAGTTTAAAGGGCAGAAATGTCCAACAAAAAATGAACAGGTGATATATAAAGTTCTTAATTTGGCAATGGTTTTAATTAGATATTTGAGAAGAAAATACGTAAAACTTCGTTAATATCAGTTTCATTAAAAATAAATCTTTTTAAACTTTGAATTTTAGTTTAATACTTAAGACATGATTTTTTCCAAAAAAAACATATATAAAGAAATTTTAACTCACTGTAATTTTTTAAAGATATCTTTCTACAATTAACTTTGAAATATTTGAAAACGCAGGGAACATTTAAATGAGAAGGAGTCGAAAGAGTTCTAGGGTTGAAATTGGTGATAATTAACCTATACATGATGAGTGACCAATATTTCTCGACCAGAAGGAATGATCTCTTAAAGGAAGAATTTAGTTCATGCACCAACCAAGAAGTCCCTCCCTTTTTTGACTGCTTTTAGAACATATAACCCATAATTCTCATGTGACGTTTTCCAACAAGAGAGGATATAGAATCTCTTCTCAAACATTTTGCCTTACTTTTGAATCGTAAAAATCTGCGCACATTGGCAATATGCTATGTTGTCATTGTGCGACGATACAAGGGATGCAAATCGTTGACAAAAAACAAAGGGGGAATGGAAAAACAGTATATTTAAAAGTCCTGTCCTGAGAAAAGCAGTTTCATCTCAAAACTACAGCCATCTCTTAAAAGTTAACTTAAAAGGTCTTTTTATGTGCTCTTTAATTCTTTATTTTCACATAATGTACATTTCATTAGATTTACTTTTTTGTAAATAATTTACAAGTTAAGTTAATTTTTTCCATAAATATTTTCTTAAGGTATCCGACTACGTTTGGGACCTTAATTTTGTAAAAGCTTATAAATGGGTAATATTTATGATATTTAATGTCACTTAGATTAGAAAACGTATATAAAATTGTTTTAAGAATATTATTACAATACAAAATTATTTACGTACAATATTTTGACAAAAAATAACATAGAATAACCAATTTTAAAAACATTCTTCTTTTATGAAAAATGCGTCTATTTTAATAATATTTTGCCTGTATGTATCTCAAACCTCTGTACAGAAGTTGAACTAGAATTTTTGAAATGTGTAACTTAGAAGTGGATTTATCCATATTTTACTACAACAGAGAAAAGAAATTTTAAGAAGAAAACGCCGATAATTATTTCAATTGGTGGTAACTCTGAAAATAATGAGAATTTTTCAAAACTTTCAATTCATATTCCCTGGAGAAGTCTTCTAGAGGTATTTTTTATAAGAGGAGATGGTTTTGAAAAAAAAAGTTATTCTCTTACCAAAATATTGTATTTAAATAAATTGTTTTTGTCATAATGACCTTAAAACAATTTTCTACGTGTATTCTAATCTAAGTGACTCTAAATATCATGAAAATTATCTATTCATGCACTTTTTTAAAATCCCTGTTCCGAACGTAGTCGGATATCTTAAAACAATTGAAGTTACTAATAATTGTAGTTAAGTCATTTGAATCATACAAAAATATATTCAAAACAATAGTTTTCTACCACTTATGAAGTATAATTTTTTGAATGTTTGAAGTTATTACGTGTGTAATGTTAGGGGAACACAGTACGATTCAATTGACAAAAATCGGTCAAAAAATCAATTCTTCAATTTTTTTAGCCTAAATTATTTTTATATACTTTTCTATACTCCTACAAAAGTTGAAAGTTGTACGTTTAAAAAATGCAGAGTTGTGGTAACTTCTATGTTCTTTTTTCTTTACATCCCAATGACACATCAAAACTTTAAGGTATCCGTACACCTTCGAAGAAAATTTTTTTAAAAACTAATATTTGCTATTAAAATATTTTTTACTGATGAAATATAACTTAAAACCATGAAAAATACATTTTAATATGTTACTTGTAGTATAAAAAAATTTTAGAGTAAAGCATAGTGTAAATAATAGTAATTAAATTGATTATTAGAATAACGCACGTAACTCAAATGTAAAGAACAAAAATATCCCTTTTCTGTAAATTTGATGATGATCATTATAACATTTTTAGGGCTGGTACTATTTTCCTGATGATAATCAATTTATTACAATTTTTATCAAGTTTCGAGTAAAAAGAACATTGAAAAATCCTTAAAAATTATTACGAGCATGATATATACCTTAGTTACTAAAAACATATCAACTATATAATTATGAAAGTAGTAGGGGTTCTTTAAATCTATAAAACAAATATATTTATAAAATTTGAACTAATTTGGTTCACAACTTTTCTGATATTTACGTTGTCAGATGTCAATACGTTAAACAAATTCATTTTGAGATAAATCAGAAATAAAGTTTGAACTGCAAATTTTAATATTAAACACAATTTGATATGCTTAAAATGCTCCTGATTTATAAATAACACCTTCTTTACTCTCTAAAACATTGATTTTTTTTCCTTGTAGCTCTTAAAATTTTCTACGCTGCTTTTACATTTGGTGTTGAATGTCGTTCTGCGTCGTTAATTCTATTGATGTCAAGATGTTTGTATGCTTTTAAAGTAAAATAACCAGGAGTTATATTAAGTTTTTAAAAATTTCAACACAACCCTTGTATATCCATCATTAAATTGGATCACAGCATCCAATGCACCAGATTTTTAAAATTTTGAGGCACACGAAAAACTTGCCTGGGTACTCTCTGCCATATAACGCCATTTAAACACTCGTTTGAATTTGTGTTTTGCCATGCAGGCATTTAGTAAGCAGTTCTTTTGGTACACAATAACTCTAAATATGTAGGCTTAATCGTGTTTAGTACTTCATTTGATAAGCCTTTATATTTTTTCGTTTTTTTTGCCACAAGACAGTGCTCGCTGGTAGTAGCACCAACTATCTTTTCCGATGGGACACTGCCCATGCATCGGTTTCTCGACATGATGAGCAATGAAACAAAGCCGCAATAACATTTTTGCTGAAGACCAGGATAGGTTTCCAACATTGCTACGAACAGCAATCCCATAATAGTTTTTGCAATCGGTCAATAAAAGAGTCGGTGAGTTTGCCTTTACCAGAGACAGATTTTTATTTTTAGACTTTAGTTTGCGCAATCTCGCACCTACTCTCTTTTGAACATGACCGATGCATTCATATTTTTGTGACGCTATCCTTCCCATAAGTATCTTTGACACTGATAAAGCCCTTTAGAGTCCCCGTCACCATAATAATGTGCGTATTTAAGGCCTCGTTTGACAATAGAACGTTGTAAGATTCTCGTAGCACCAACAGCTTCCATTTTTAATGCAGAACCTTGAAAATTGCTATGGCACATGATCTGCTGCAAAGTTTCCGACTCAATACTTCTAGGCATTTTAGAAATCTTTCTGCAGGTGGGACAATATGACGCCATTATTTCAATGTCTACTACTTTACCAGTGTCAACTGACAAAGCTGCGACACACCCATTCATGGAAGAGTAACCTCTACGCTGCCACGTTCCATCAACTGAAATGCCACATTCAACAATTTTATTTTTAGTAGGATGTAGCACTAACAGTTCGAAGCTGCTTTTGCATTGATAGTTCACTAACTTCTGAAATCACGGACATCAGTTTATTCTCATGATTAGTGTACGCAGTTTTACTGAGCCTGGGTAAATTTAACGTACCACATAATTTAAACCCAGCAGAAAAACCTTCTCCCAATTTGCCTCATACCATACACACAAATCTTGTATTTACTTCAGGGACAGTTTAAAGTTTTCTTTGAACTAGAAAGCCCTGAGTAAAAGTCACAATGTTTACACCTGATAACAAAATTTGAGGCACAAACCATATGTGGAATCCTCAGAAAGCAGGATACCTTCTTCGAAACATCTTGGGCAGCAAAGTTGTAAAAACAAATTTAAAAGGACTTCCATATCAATTATTCTGTTACCAGTAAGTGGTTTACGTTGATATTCTGCTATTTCTTCATCAAAGGCAGGAGGTATTTTTAATTTTGAAGAACTGGCGTTGGTAGATGTTGCGCTGCTATTTTTTGAATGTTTAATGTAGATCCATTACCTCTAAATTGGCGTTTTCTCTTTGCACTAACTCTACGTTTAGCATTACCCATTTTAAATGACAAAAATTAAAATTTTCTGCTATAAAAAAGGATTAAACAAAAGCTTATAAAGAGCTACACAATCATAAGCAAATGTAAACAAACAGTAAAGCACTCTATTTTCTTGCCAGATTCTAGATAAAAATATAAATAAAAGCCTGTTGCCAATTATATTCTTGATAATTCTGAAAAACTCAAATTCATATTTTAAAAGTTTAAATTTCTTACTATTGCATATTTAAACGATACTTTGAAAAATAAAAATGTCAACAAACATTTTTTCTACTTCGCAATGCAGACTTGTACTTCCGGGTTCAAAAAGGTGCTATCGAATGAAACTCAAATCTCCATAACTTAAGTTCTAAATAAGATAGAAACAAAATTTAAACACCATTTTAAAGAAAAACGTTCATATTTTCAAATAACATTTAAATTAAAAAATCGAAAAATTTGACGAAAATGACGTTTTGAAGGTGTACGGATATCTTAAACTGACTTATCTCAGAAAGATAAAATAGCTACTTTGACTTCATTTAAAATGCTAAGGCTTTTTTTTCTATTGAGCCTAATACTTGAAAAAAAATTTTCACTTGTTGTAAATAGCACATAAAAGAAAAGTTGGTATACTTTTTTCAATCAAAGCAATACCTATTTTTTAAAAAAATAATTGAATTTAGAATTTACACTTTTCTTTAAAGACATTTTCAATAAGCATTCATAAAAAGAAGTATTGTACGAATACCAATCATGTATCACAAAACCCATACCAACTTTTGCTGTATAAAGTTTGATATAATTGTAAATTATATTTCGTATATGTACGCATTTTTTGTAGGGGAGGAGTAGCATTTTAAAATCACTTAATAAGTTTCAAGTTTTTCCTTTAAAAAATTATAAATGGTTAGTTTTTTAATGAAATTTTGAGCACAAAATCTGTTTTACATCATACATATACATAGAAAGCAACCAAAAAATTATGAAAATCATTAAATTAAAAAAAAGTGTAAATTGTACCATTTCTCCTGAAAACAACCTCTATACATTTAGGAACACGCTTCTATAATCAAACCAATTACATAATGTAATCAATATATTTAAAAAAATTAATAAGTTTTGTACAACTAAGAAAAAAACTAGTTTCGAATTAAATATCTGTAAAATTTTATTGGACTAACAGATTTCATAAAACAAAGGTACTGCATGATCAGCTGTGTATATCTCGAAAAGTGAATGTTCAAATATGTACAAATAAAAGCCACACTCTATGTCCCCTGTAATTTCTCTAAACAACTTTTAAATTTGTAATGGTCCTGGCCTTCAGGATTCACCGTAAGTATTTAACTAGCTTACCCGCATAACAAGATAATTGAAATCGTATCTCTTGAAAGTTAACAGCTTGTATTTTGAGAAGTAAGATTACATCAGAATCTATCGAACGATATATTTCCACCAATCATAGCCTCCGTCCACGGAAGTCACGCGGATTCCCAAACTTCCTGTTGCCGCTTCATATAAATATACAAGACTGGAAAATCTCCTTTGTATCTTGTTTTGGTGAAAATGTAGTACGTGTGTTTTTATATGCTGCGTGTTTTCTGTATTAAGTGTTGCTTAATATATGCATGTTTGTGTGTGAGAGTGTACATGTACTATAAGTAGGGATTAACTAACTACCAAAGACTGCTTCATCAACAATATCAATATTGCATCAAACATCTAAATAATGATCCAGATAAATAAAAATTCCTTACCCCTCGCGACGTTCTGTCACTATATATATATAAACACAGTGTAGAGAACGACGGAAAATGATTGGTGTTGATATTTCGTTTGCAAGCGGTAGCAACATTTGGCGATTTATCGCCCTACAAGCGAAACAATATTTTAAAAGAATTAGGCAACACTCAGAAACAAATTATGAAAAACAACCAATTACTAACGCTTTAAAAATATAGATACTTAATTAGACTGTCCCAAAACTGATATTGAAAGACCGGATGAATTAATGTGCGAGATATCATTTCTGGTTTTGTGGGATATAGCGCAACAAAGGATATTATCCCCTGTGTGAGATACATACGCTTAAAAGAAGTTAGCTAAATGTTTATTGTCGCAACATCAGGCAGCGCCAGAGATATTTGTGACAGACCACATAATTTTGATCAAATGACGAAGTCAATACCTGAACCAGCACCACCCTTTCCAAACTTTTACACCATTCCAGCTGAAGATATTTGAGCCTCGATAGATGTAACGTGCATCAGCTCCTGTACACGGCAGGTTTTAATTAACACTAGGGTCGATCTCATGACTAACCGGCCATGAATCCGTGAACAGGATCACTAGGATACCACGAGCTCAATGAAATTAGATAATTAAGTAAGAATTTCATGAATCATAAAATTAGCTTGCAAGAAAGTTGATGTGTTAGTTTGAATTCATTAAATCTTCAAATATTTTTCTTTAAGGTATAAAAAATTTGAATATAATAAAAAGTTTTGTTTCATAAAAATATCCAAAGGGATTTCAGTGAAGCTGAAAGAGAATATATATAGGATTTAAATATAAAGGTATTGAATGTGTGTGTTGAAAATTGTATTTTCTTTATTTTTTTCAACATTAGTGTTTTCATACTGCTTTTTCTTTTTTTAAAAAATGGAATTTTTAATCCTTTTGTTTAATTAAATATTTATCTCCAAAAATTGAACTTAGTCAAGTTCGAAGTCAATAATTTATATGTAACCTCAATTTCCAAATTTGCACACCTCGCCAACGTGATGGGATTCTACACCTAGATTTATATAACATACATCAAACCCTCTACACAATTCAGAAAAAAATTGGCAGAAAAACCTATAAAAATTCATATCTTAATCTCATAAATCCTCATAATTAATCCTCATAGTTTTACATACATAGCAAACAGATCAAGAAGGATACGTAAAGATTCTCGAGTAAAGTTTACGAGAATTAATGTTCTGCCATTTTTTTTTTTAAATTTTAAAATCAATATATATATATATATATATATAATATGCATAATATATATAATATACATAATATATATAATATATACAATATATATATAATATGTATAATACACACTGGTGTGCAAAACTTAAGCAACAGGTGGGTTTATTGCCATAACTTCACGAAAAATCATCTGAGAGATATGAAATTCAGAAATGAGGGAGAGTATTATGTACGTAAAGGATGACGAAATCATCGGCGCTGAAAAAGAATACAATGCATACGGTATAAAATCAAACAAAAATAAGCTTTATTGAACGCATAGTATCGTGACTCATGATGGTCTATTAAATGGAAGAACAACAAGCAGATGTTCCTTAATATGGTATATGCTCTCCCCTCACTGCAATGGTTGCTTCGCACCGTTTCCGCATACTCAGAACCAGCTGGTGCAACATTTCTTGCGGTAGGAGTGCCCATTCTTCAATCAGCATCTGTTTGAGTTGTTGGGTGTTCTCCGGATGATGTAAGCGTGCTGCAATACGTCTTCCCAAAACATCCCACACATGTTCGATGGGATTTAAATCTGGGGAGTACGCTGACCAATCCATTCGAGTGATATCTTCACTTTCCAGCAGCTCCTCAACAGCAAGAGTCCGATGTGATTGTGCATTGTCATACATAAAAATGAAGTCTGGGCCAATGGCACCTCGGAACAGACGCACATGGGGAAGAAGTACTTCCTAACAATAGCAATCCCCGGTTACAGACTCTCTATCGAAAATGTGGAGCTCAGTTCGCCCGTTCAGCATAATGCCTCTCCAGACAAGAACTCCAGGACCACCGTAATGGTGTCTTTCCTTGATGTTACTGGTAAAAAACCGTGTCCCAATCTCTCTCCAAATCAAAACGCGTTGAGAATCGCTTCTGGTACTGAACCGACTCTCATCCGTAAAGAGGACACGACTCCATTGATCAGTTGTCCAGTTTTTTTGTGCTCTCTGCACCACTGTAAACGGTGGCGTCGGTGGTCAACTTTCAACGGGAGGCAGTGTTCAGGACGGCGGGCGAATAGGCCCCCTTTGTGAAGGCGTCTGGCCACAGTAAAAAGCGACACTTGTCGCCCCGTTGCTGTAGAGAGTTGCTGAGCAATGACGCTTGCTGACTGCCGTCGGCCTCTTTTCGCCTGCAGGATGATATATCGGTCATCCCCTGCAGTTGTCGTCCTCGGGCGGCCACCAACAACCTTTCTAACAGCTGTACCTGTGGTTTGGAACGCTTTCCAACCGCGCGAAATGACTCCCCTTTGTTGATTCCGAACTCTGCAGCTACACTGGTGACGGTACGCCCCTCCTCCAGCTTTCCGATCATTCTTCCACGTGTGAAGTCGTCCAGGTGATTTCTTCTAGCCATATTTCACGAACTGACTCACTGGCATTTGCAGCGAATATGCTGAATTGCGTCTGCGTCCTTCATTTTATTTTACTGTTGAACAGCACGCGCCGATATCACGCGTTTTGCGTACACTCACGTCGCTTCAGACGTTTCATTCCTGATATTTGCATACGCATGACGTTTCTACTGACTTACGTGTTCACTGTACTGATCTCCAGACCTCTCTCCTTTTCTGCAATTTCATGGTTATCTGCTTAATTTTTACATTGTTGCTTAAGTGTTGCACACCAGTGTATATATGTATATATATATATATATATATATATATATATACATATATTAGTACTGTGGGTCCTAGTTATTCTTCACGTTTATTTTATTATACTAAATATATATATATATATATAATATATATATATATATATAATATATATATATATATATATATATATATATATATATATATTTGAATATCATTAATGTAACAGGAATTAAAGTTATCTTTTTGGAAAAAATAAGCATTCGCATTTGTTATGGATAAAAAACAACCATTACGGACAATTTATTCGTGGCTGAAACCAGTAGAGAGAGAGAGTGGTAAGAAGTACCCGTCTACTATTCAATACGATAGTCATTTTATACTATAACGGAAAAGTGTATTTTTACCTACGAAAAACTTTTATCAGAAGCCATGTGTTGAAAAACTGAGTCTTGCAGTAAACAGGAGGTAGATTTACAGATACTGATTCTTTTAAAGATTGTGTTATGGGATATAATTGTGAATTCTGTATGTGTAAAATGTAGCTGATACTCAAAGTCTTCAAATTTGGATCTGTGAAGAAGATTTGGTAGATGAAGTCCCAGCTTTTTTTAGGAAGCATCCTTGACATCTAATACCCCTCGAGTTGCTTTGGAGTGCTGTATAAGTTATTCAACATCTGATTATAGTTTAAACTTATAAAGTGTGTCACTAAATTATTAATGTAATGAGAAAAAAAAAAAAAATACTAAAGCCGTGCACCACTACTTTTTGCTAAGATCGTGATTAAAGTTATGAAATTTGCATCGAGGATGGGAAAACTCTTCTTGGGTAATATTTGGAGCTGTAGCACAAAACATTGTATATATATATGTTAAAAGCCCTGATGTAGAGTTGTTTGTAAGCATTTATTTAGGTAGTGTCTCATTAACTTGCCAGCGGACAAAACGAAAAGAAAACAGCTTCTAGTCCATAAACAACTCTAGACCGACAATAACTCAAGAATTAGTCAACACTGTAAGTGCTGTGGAACTTGAAGAAATAGCATTCCGAGGGGTAAATATTTTTAACTGAATGTAAAAATATTTTCTTTCAATGTAGTAGATCTCTACTAATTTGATTTGCTTTTTTAATAACGACTCACACTTTGAAGCTTGTAATGTAGACGAGCCGCGTAATTGCAATCCTCTATCAAGTGACTTGGATAACAACTGAGTTGCCAGGCCGTCCTCCAAATTTCCAGACCATGCTACATTAGCATTTTGAGATTCGACAGATTTAGGGGTACACGAAGGGTCTTTAGTAGCAAAACCACAACTCGCAGCGCCGGCTATACGTTTGTGACCCTTACCACTCGGCAAACGTGGCCAAGTCAGTTTTTCTAAAAGAAGACATTTTGAATTTCAAGATTTAAACTAAAAAATTCACTACATTTTATTGTTAATGTCCATACACATTTTTTATAATATATGTTACTTCTTTTTCATTCTGTTATAGAAATTTAAGAGGTTATACGCAATTAGAATTTTTAAGAAATCATTTTTTTTTTCATTTTTGGAATGTTCGTATATTTAAGTAGATTCTCTGAAAATTTGAAGCCAATCCGATAAATATTTTTGAAGATATACTTGAATTTGTAATGCTATGTCAGAGTGTTAGAAAGCAGGTAGAGTTAGAACCGGAGTAACAGCTGCAGTCACTGCACGTGCTACCTGAGGTTCCTTTTTCAATTGTGTTTTCTCGTAGAAGGCGAGTACAATAGGTCTACTAAGTACTTCAAGGTCACATTCAGTTGTTATAATCTAAAATAAAAGTATTTCGTCAGTCTAAAGAGTTCTGCCACGTTGTAAAGTCGTACGTTCAATTCAAACTTGTTTTTCGTGTATTTTTGTTTTATATTGGAGTAAATTTTATTTAAAAGTTATAAAAATGCCCCGTAAAGGTGTGTGTGTGTGCTCAGTGGCAGCAAGCGCTTGCAACAGACACATTATCTTCTTGCACCCATGATTATTAAAGTTTACCAGCTGATGTTGCTGACGCCATATATCCAATTTATGAATACCTTAGCAACGTAAAATGATTGGAAATGTGTGTTGGTGGATTTACACAAAACAATGAGAGTTATAATCAGTTAATATATACAGAAAATAACTCCAAAAATTGTTCCATGTGGCTCTAAAGTTGTTGAAATTGTAGTTTACATTGCAGTTGGGATGTTTAATGAAGGTTCAAAATCATTATTGTACTTTATGAGTGCAATGGAACTTTCATTAGGCACCGTAGCTCATGTTTATGTCGGCAAAGAGGACGCATGGAAGCACGCAAGAAGGAAGAATGGCTTGACGACAACACCAGCTGGACTTATTAGAAGCTACCGATATTGCAGAAGGTCCCTCTTATGGCCCTGGAATAGATGATACCATGTAAGTTGAAGGGAAAAAAATTTAACTGTGTGTAAACTACTTCTGATACTTTAAACGCGGTTTCTCTCAAAACGGTATTTTCAATGTCAGTGGTCTCGATTTCTCAGAAATGGCTGGAACTGCGATTGGTTTCAAATTTTTACACAACCTTCTCAGATATATTCCTATGGCATTGAACGAAGGAATAAGATTTAAAATATATATATATTGCAATTTTTTTAACAATTTAAAACGAAAATTTCAGTCAAAAACGAATTTTTTTTCAAATATACGCCATTTTGCCAAACATCAAAACTTTTATTATCCCTTCGTTCAATACCTGTGTATTAATCTATCCGTTAAAAGAATCCACCATACTTTTTGATTTCAGATAATCCAAACCATCGAAATGGAATTCACCGCCAAGCGCCTTTTGGAGGTCGTTCTGGAGATCTACAGGAGTGGTGCACATCAATGTTTTTACATGATCAACGAGCTATTGTATTCTTAAAAATAGGCTCTATTTGAATTAACATCACTTGTAATTGATAAGTAAAAACTGTTTCTATAAAAAAATTCATAAAAAGACGTCTTTTTTTAGCCTCGCGACTGTGTATGCCCCCTTAATATTGTTAATTAACTTATTAATTAACAATATTAATTTATTACTGTTGTTACTTAACTTAATTATTTTAATGACTAACGTACCAAACTGATCTCAAAATAGAATTACTCAAGTATAATATTCCGAAAGTATTCGCTAGTTTTACATATTTTATTTCAAGCCAAAAACTTATACACCCATAATAATAATTCCTGATTAAAAAAAAATCTCACCAGCTAAAGTGCAAATTCCACGAAAGAAAATCTTTAAGAAAATGCGTTAAAAGAGTAAGATTACAGTTAAACTTTTGCAAGGTTTTGTTTACAATAATGTATAAAGATTAAATATATCGTTGTTTTATAAAGAGAGAGAGAAAACGATGTCTCTCTTCTTTTTCAATTTCTACACTATTAGCTCACAATCTCTGTATATTTGTTTATTTATATATTTATTTATTTATCTTGGTGGAATTTTCAATCGCTAATAAAATACATTTTAAAGCGCTCGATTGAGCTGAAATTTTATATACAGGATTAATTTGGATGACAATACAATAATATAATAATGATTAGTAAAGATTAATTGATTAAAACTAATTATTTAAAGAAAAAATTACAAATACAACCCGTTGGGGACATTTTTGGCGACATAGCGACCCTTTTGGCGACTTAGTCAAAACTTGAAAAAGGTTTTTTTTCTCACGTGTTAAAGTATTCAGTTGAACTGAAATTTATATACACGATTGTTTGGGATGACAATACGATACTTTAATGATAATGAATAAAAATTAATGACCACTTAATGTTGTGATTCTGTTCTATGTATATACATATTATATTAATTGGAACTATTTAATAAAAAGTAGCTAAGATAGAATTTTTCTTTGTTGATCTATATAAGCAGGAATTGACTTAAGTTTGTTTTATATTACTTGTTTACATATTAGGAATATATCAGCAGTACAATAAAAACATTTAGATAAAATTCATAGTCGTATTTTGCTTGTTCTTTCGCTTTTCTCGATTTGACATAGGCATGAAATTTAATTTCCACATTTTTCTCCCGTCATCAATAATTATCAAACGCAAAGCCACTTACACCATTGAAACTCATCCCCAAACTCCGAAACGTGTTATGGAAATCAGGGAACTATTCATTATCCTCTTCCTCCTTCAAAGTCGAATGAAAATAAGTAACGACATTAAGAAAAATGAAACGAAATGTCGAACTTTTCTTTCTTTCTTCCTAACTCGGGGACTAATGCCTAAACAAATCGCCCTCTCCACTAGAAACATCAGCTCCTTGATCTTCCATAAATCTGAGCTTACCTTTAACGTTACGATAAAAAGAAAAGCCCATTTTACCGTAGATTTATCATCGTTCGCAAAGAAGCAAAAATAAAGTAAAAAGGGACTCCAAATTTCTTGCTTCAGGAAGTTCCGTGAATAAGCGGTGCTATTAGACTGGGTCCAGTAGCGACTATTAATAGAGGCAATGAGTTGAACATTGATCCAGAGAGGCTGTGGGGGAGTTAGGTGGCAAAAGAGCTTGCTAGATGAGCCGCAGTGATAACTTAAGATGCTTCAGCCATCGGTGATAATAACTGCGTGTATTGGAAATGTGATTATTTCATCATTGGATAGCGTCGACCATTAAAGTGTAGTGTCTCTACTAAATCAACGGCACTGGACACCGCAATAAAATTCGTTTTATGCTCGATGGGATACTAAACGGGGTGCTTGGCTCCACGCTGCATTTATCGTTGGGTGAGTGATTAAATTCGTATAAATACGGGAATAAAATTTGGCCCCTAAGCCCGACGGTTATGGATTTTTGAAAAGAGAATGTTATAGTACTCTGTAATAGTAATAAAAAGGTATAATTATTCCTGTGCACTTGTAATTATTGATTGGGGTAAAGAGAATGAATAGTGGGCTTTGCGATAAGATTTGACTTTTGATGGTTAATTACATTAAGGAAAGTATTCTACTCTTACATTATGTACACTTCTCATAAGTGATAACTCTATTTTTAGCTTTGTAATAAAGACAATTTTAGTTTGTTAAATTAGTGTTACATAAAAAATATTTATTGATTGTATATAGCAAAATAAAACTCTAACAAAACATTCAGATTTTTGCCTTTCAGTAATTGATATTTTCAGATTGATTCCAACATTGAAAAACCTTGATTTTAATTGTTTTGGATGGGAGTCTCATTTTGAGCTCCTTATTCTTGAAACTTATAATATATGAAAGTGATTAATTTTGAAAAAAAATATTTGGAGGGGTAAACAGCGAGGTTTATACATTTATACATAATCCTTTGCAAAAAAGTGAAACACTAATTGGTGTTTTATTACTGAATTTAAGCATGTGAACACACATGCACTCAAACACAGTGAGTGAATGAATATTAACGTTGCACCATTTTAAACCATGGTAAAGTGACAAGAGAACCACATCCGAGTTGGCTTCCTCTCGCCGAAAGAACACACCACACCTATGGGAGAACTTTGAGCCACGACGGATTCAACGTGCAGCTGCGCAACCTTGGTCTTGTGGGGTACTAAGCTCGAACTCTTGAAATTCCAGTCACGAGTCGATTACCTCGACCCCACGCTCAAACACAGATAATAAAATGATTAAGAATTCAAAACCATAGGATCGAATATTGACTAGAAATTCACACTGAATGTTTAAATCAGTAATTGGTGAAATTAATTTCTGACGCCTACGAATGCTGTTACATGACAATGCAAGAAATGATATAGAATTTTAATCTCTTTTTCAAGACATTCCTGTCATTCATTCATCAATTGTTCTAAATCTGAAACATTGAGATTTTTGAATCTGTGGCGGCCTGCTATGTCTCATACATGTTCGATTTTGATGAAAGGTCTTCGGACCTTACTGTCCAAGAAAGAGCATCAACATTTCAATTGTAGTTAACAGATATAAAGAGTGTTTTTTTCCAGGTATAGAAGTTTAAGTTGGCATTACTTTCCAAGATGGCGACCTATTTAACAGCTGTCAAGTGATTTATTCTCAGTTTGGTTTGGCAATTCACCAAAACGATCATCAAACAAGGCGTAGATTCGTCAAATGGGCCCAAAACGAGATTGCCGTTCTTCCCGATTTTCATAAACGAATTTTGTTTAGCGATGAAGCAGACTTCTGGTTGAATGACTACGTCAACAAACAAAACTGCCGCATTTGGAATGAAGCTAATCCACAAGTGTATGTCGAAACACCGTTACATCCAGAAAAACTGACTGTTTGGTGTGCTTTATGGGCTGGTGGAATCATTGGTCCGTACTTCTTCAAAAACGATGAAGGCCACAACGTTACAGTCAATGGTGATCGGTATAGAGCCATGATTACTAACTTTTTCATTCCTGAATTGAACAATCATGATGTCCAGGAGCTGTGGTTCCAACAAGACGGCGCAACATGTCACACAGCTTGTGCCACAATCGGTTTATTGAAAGACACGTTTGATGACCGCCTAATTTCACGTTTTGGACCTGTGAATTGGCCTCCAAGATCTTGTGATTTAACACCGCTAGACTATTTTCTGTGGGCTATGTAAAATCATTGGTCTATGCGGATAAGCCACAAACGCTTGACCATTTGAAAGACAACATTCGCCGTGTTATTGCCGATATACGGCCACAAATATTGGAAAAAGTCATCGAAAATTAGACGTCCAGATTGGACTACATCCGAGCCAGCCGTGGCAGTCATATACCAGCAATCATATTTACAATGTAATGCCACAAGATTATCTTTTGAATAAAAAAAATCATGTCAATCGAATAATACATCGTTGTTTTATTGCAATTTAAAGTTCTATACCTCTAAAAAAACACCCTTTACAAGCCGTATGGAACCTGGTTTTATCTTTTATGGAAGATGATTTCGAAGATGATAAAAAAAACTGGTAGAGGTAATGAACTAGCTAGAGGATATCATCGTTGAGTTGTCCAATTCTACATAAAGGATAATAGCTGTATACCTTTGTTAAACAAAGGCTGATATACACCACTGGTCCACGCTTTTCCATACACAGATCCGTAAGTTATTTCTTCTCCGGCTGCAGGTGGCTGTGGTTACTGATTGTGGTCATGGTCACAAACTCATGAATTCGAGTCTTCTTGCCACTGAAGACCCGCCATATAGATAGACTAATGCACGTTAAATCTATGCCTACTTCGCATTTATGTGGTGTGGATTTTGAGAGTAGGGTGGCAGCTCAGTTGTTCTCGTTGTCACTTGATCACATTTTAAAATTACGAGGTTGGTCACCAATAACCCTATATATTTTGCAGGATATATTTTCTGTATATCTCTATATTTTGTATTCTATGTTGTATTTGTATTTTTTATCTTTAAATTGTTTATAAAACTTTTGTTTCTGTTTTTTAAAAAAATGTGTTTGATTTGTAAATACTTTTTAAAATTTAATATGAAGAGACTACGCAATTCATATTAAATAAGTTCATTTTAAACTCACTATATGAAGAAACTGTAAATCCTATAAAACAAGTTTTGTCTAAATTTATCCGCTGATCTCCGTAAAAAAATGGGTTTTTTTCTCAATAAACCGTGAGTGGGACTTGGTTGTAACCTGGGGGTAGGGGGGGCGCTGAATTGGAATTCTACGCCATTTGGGTGAGTTTGGTCTCCATAGGTATTCCATCAATAGCCCTCATGATGTTTTAGAGCGTGACGTTAGTGAAAAAATATCAAATCTATGACTTTAGCAATATTTATCGCTGAATACTATGCCATGCCAGTCTATAAAATGCCATTATGATCGATACTATTCTAGACGACTCTGCCAATTTTTGGGGGGTTAAAAGCATACATCTTAACCCTCTTTGAAAATATAAATGCTCGTAATGTGACCGGCATTAACATTCATTGGTTTTGAAAATTTAATCATTTACATACTTCATATAAACGAATTTACATGCAAAATTTCGAGATGTTTGGATTACTTTTTTAAAGTTTATTCATTGTTTTTGCAAATGAGTATATATATATATTAGGTTGAGGAAAAAGAAATTCATTATTTTTGCATGAAAATCAAAACTTTATTTAACGTGCTTCCGATTGTTCGATTTGGGTCAAATATGCACCGTTTTGTTACATAATTTGTTGCCATTTTAAAGGTAGTTTCATAACACCTCTCGCATAGAAGTCTTAACACTAATTGGCGAAAACATCTAGAAATCGATTTTCACAATCTTCTCTTGATCCCAATTTCTTATCACTCAGGAAGTTTTGCAATGCGATAAAAAGGTGGTAATCGCTTGGTGACATGTCCGGACTATATGGTGGATGCATTAAAACTTCCCAATCAATCTCCTAGAGGTTCTGTCAAGTCACTACATAAGTGTGTGATCTGACGTTGTCCTGATGGAGCACAACACCTCTTCTGTTGACCAGTTCTGGCCATTTCTGGTCAATCGCTAGCTTCAAACGGTTCAGTTGTGGACAGTAGAGATCTGAATATATTGTTTGGACATGCGGAAGCAACTCCTAATAAAGGATTTCTTTCCAGTTCCACCAAATGCACAGTAGAACCTTCCTGGCCGTTAGCCCTGGTTTGGCCACCTTTTGAGCTGCTTCACCGCACTTTGACAATGATCGGTTTCGCACAATATTGTAGTATATGACTCATTTCTCTTCTCCAGTAACCATTCGCTTAAGAAATGGGTCGATTTCATTCCGTTTGGCAAAGGCTTCGCAGATGGAAATTCAATACATCATGTCTTTTGGTGTAATTGATGTGGCACCCAAACATGGAGCTTCTTTTTGAATCCAACGTTGCGCAAATGGCTTAAAACTGTTTTATGGTCAATCTTTAGCTCCTGGGCGGTACTAGAACTACTGACATACCCGTCAACTTCGATTATTTCTGTGATTTTATCGACATTTTCGACGATGGGCATGCCTGTGCGAGGTGCATCTTAAACATCAAAAATACCTGAACCAAATCGATGAAACCAAAATTGCACGTAATTTGTTGTTACAGTATCGGCACCATTCGCAATTTCAGTCACTTGGCTTACATTTCCGCCTTTATCAAAGAATAACTGTAAAAATAGCAGAATTTTCTCTTTGTTGACTTCCATTTTAACACCTTGTAATTCACAACTAAACGGACTAAACAAAAGAAAGCAAAATAATTTTTTTAGTGTAAAATGTCATCTTGACAACGAGTATAAATTTGAAATTGTTTGATCGATACTTCACGAGATATCGACACTACAGCCATCCACCAAAAAAATAATGGATTTCTTTTTCGCCAACCACACTCTGGACAATATCTCAAACTCCATTACTGTAAAGAATAGTAAAGATATCGTTGAGAACACGCAAGGTAAGAGTATTAAATCTTTGCATAGCTTTGACTTCGAAGACTAATTCAACTCTATTGATATAGAGGATATTATTAAAGTACTTAAAAATGTTTATATTAAATATTCATTAAATAAATTGATAAATTATGATAAATTTAATACTATTATTCAATTTGTTTTGAAAGAAAATTATATATTTTATAATAACTATTATTATCCACAAATTAATGGTTTGCCACCAGGTGGCCCAGTGAGTAATAGTCTGGCTAATATTTATTTACACTATTATGAGAATGAAAAATTCATAGACTCTTGTTACTTTTTTAGATACATCGATGATTTGTTATTTTCAGTAATAAAGTTGATTTTACTCCTATTTTAAAGTATTACCCACACTACTTGAAATTAATAAAAATGAATTGCGTTATAGAGTCAGCAAACTTCCTGGATCTCCAATGGAAAGTTGAAAATAATATGCTAAAAAGTAATATTTTTGATAAAAGAGAGTCTTTTGATTTTAATGTCATAAAAATGCCATATTGGAATAGTTCCCTTCACATTTCAATATTTTTAGAAATATTATTCTAAATTATATAAAAAGAAATAACGATTTAGTATCTGAAGAAGTTTTGAGAATCAATAATTATAAAAAAAAAATTTCAAGGTTGCCTAGACTATAACTATCCAGCTAATTTTATATATAAATGTATGTCTTCAAAATTATAGCTATTTCAATATTATTATTTAATATATTCATTTCTATTTAGTTTGTATTATATATTATTCTTAATTTTTTATGATAAGTTTAGTTACTAAATATATATAGAGAGAGGGCACCATTATTCTTAGTTATGCTGTTTTTCTGTGCTTGGTGTCAGTACACGAATGGAATCTGTATACATCGGGTAAGATTTTAGTTTCTTCTCACATTATCAATATTATTACTTATGGTCATAATCATTTTTAACCTCTTTTGCAAATATTTTTATTTATACATATTTATATTTGTCTACTTCATCCGGATTCCTATAGTAATTTAATACTCCAATTGTATTATATTGATGTTATATTCACCTACGTGGTTTTGGGGGCCTTTGCCTTGGTTTATCTCCTATGCTATTATGCCGAAAATTTCCACTATAGGGGAAGGTTGAGATCTCACAAAACACTGTTTAACCCAGTTTTACTGTCCTAAGACATTGACAGCTCGGAAAATCATAATAGTTTTTTCCACTCTAGCTAAATTTCTCTTTTATGGTTTGTAATGGTTCCATGTTCTTGGTTCTTTCGGTTTGTTCTTTAGATGCTTTAGGATTTATTAGCCTTCTTTTTAATTTATCTACTGCTATATATATATATATATATATATATATATATATATATATATATATATATATATATATATATATATATACTCGCATATATAAGTTGTGGGGCTGTAAGATTTAAGTTCTTTAGGAAATATGAAGTTACTAGTATTACAGGGTGTTGCCGGATTCAACCGAAAAATTCAGAGAAATGATACTCAGCATAGAGATGACAAATCATCAGATATGAGGTCACAAACCCCGTTTAATCAGTGAAATTTGCGACAATAGTAGACGTCGGGAGGAGGAGGATCCAGACGAGGGGGTGGTCCAACGAATTTGGGGATGAACATATACATGCCAAACGCCTCGATGGCGTAAAATACCTTGTTTTCTTACATCACGTACTCTTTGAGTTGATGCGGTGAGCACAGGTTGTTGTACACCAGAGCGTGAAGTCCATGCAAGGTGGTGTACCAGCACATTTTGTGGTGCGTAACCACCTCCCTGATACATATCCCTAGAAGTGGGTTGGACGTAACGGACCTTTTCTTTGGCCTCCACTGCCCCTGGGCATCAATCCATTGGATTTCTTCTTCTAAGGTCGGCTTGTGTAAGAGACACTGGTGGTTAAGGGAGGGGGATCTCATGGAACGGATCGTCGTCGTTTCAAATGATATCGCCACTACACTGGATTTGTTTTAACGCGTCTGACAATCTTTTATCCGTCAATGTCGGCTCTGCTATGACCTAAGCAGTCACATCTTCAATCAATTACTGTGACCATTACTTGTCCTTGCCTTTCTGAAGTCGATCTGTGAATCAATGTTCGTATTGAAAACATCTTTATGTCTAACAAATGTATTTCTTATCTCTTATTGCCCCTTTTCATTCCGCCTGACATCGCACCCTTCATAGCTTTTTTTTGCGAATAACTCCAAATGGTTTGCGAGCTCATATTCTAAGGCGATTTGTCGTCCCCATGCTGCGTACTATCACCCCTCTGAATGTGTCGGTTGAATTCAGTAGTACCCTGTATATAAAACGCATTGGGACACAGCCTAACCGCCTTCATATTAAAGCCTCATAAGGCTTTAGCTCTAAGTACGTCTTATTTTGTAAAATTGTAAGCAACATAGTTTTTTGAACTTGAAATACGCCGAATTTTGCGCGAAAAAAGCATTTTGTGGGAAGCTTTACTTTTCTGCATCCATTCGAAGAAATGAGTATCTGAAGGTCATAGAATACAGTTTGAGGCTTATAAGGATTATGTTTTATTACCTATAACTTGTAAGTACTGTTTTAGATGGTTCAAAAGGTACTATTTAAACACAGAGGACAAAGAACGTAAAATAATCCCAAAAGCATTTGAAGATGCAAATTTGGAAATATATATAAAATTCGAGTCAAATCAAGTAAAATTTGCAAGCTTTTTAGCAGTGATTCAACAAGTGATTTCATTACGCTTCAAAGCCATGGGAAAGGCACAAAAGTAAGGAAATGTAGTGCCATACGAATCAAAGCTAAAAATGGAAAAGGAAGATTTCTCACTTGTAAACAGCTTCTCCGAAAGCAAAATAAAGGAAGGGATTGTTTCGTCGAATTTTAATAGTGATGATAAAAACTATAATATTCACCATAATTCAAAGCGTAAGAAATCATAAAGTAATCTCGGTCATGCATCAATATTAACGGATAAGTCAAATATTCGTAGCTCAAAGGTCCCTTTTTGTACTTGATGCATTCAGTTGGTTATATTATATTTTTTTTATGAACTACTAATACTGAATGAAACCATGTCGTGGAATCCCTACCGAATACAGTTGATATATTTAAGCTAACCTTTAAAGAAACAACGGACAGAATATAAAGTTGAAACAAGATGAAGTGATTTTGCTGCGCGATCATGCTAAACCACATGTTTCAGTGCCAGTCAAAATTATTTGGGAGCACTCAAATGAGATGGGGCTATCGAATTGTGATTGCTCTGGAAAGAGCATTCCAGACATATGTTCTTTGTAATTCAGATAGGAAGGTTTGGTTGGCCACTTCTTCCGAATATCCTGTCTCGAGAATATACGGATCCGTCCGTAGATCAGTACCTGATAATACCTAACTGGTCTATAATTAGTCAAGAAAAATAAAACAAAATCTCTCAATACAACGTAAAAATGTAGTTTAAAAAATTCGTTTGGTAAAACAGAGTGGTAGCCCTCCCCCCTTTTAATTCTGTGAATACATGTTATACCATAAAATTCTACTCTACAACGAATACGTAAATTTTGGAGAAAGTATTACATATTACCTCTACTTGAACACAGTGTTTTCCTACAATATAATTTTCAGCACGCTTTTAAAGTTCAAAGAAGCAATAATGCTGCCCTGTAGGAACTTGCAGTTTGTACTTACTGCATTCCTTACCTAGAATATATTTCTAATTGTACTCACATCAACTTCAAAATTTTCTACTTAAACTTCTAGATCATAGTTCCATTTTTTCTTTTATTCTTATGTAACATGAATATGTATCTCTTTTCATTATGAAGACTGCATGAGTGGAGCGTTAAGTGTTCTATTTGATCAAGTCTGGTAATTCATGACAAACCCATGGATGGTCTACATATGTCGTGTACTCAATTCCTCTTTCCATCCACTCTTGCTGTATAATAAAGTGAATATGTGGGATGTTATGCATTAACTTTACAGGATTCTCAAAGTCCTCACGTGGAGTGTTTGTAAGCCAGACGAGTGAAAGATTAGCCCACGTTTCATCCTCATTAATCGACTATTGTTAATGATTACGTTTGTGTTACATACAAAGCTCTTACCGTAGATCTAGTTCTAACGCAGGTTCCATTAGCATATAGTTTTTATTATCTTTTTATAATTTATATTTAAATTTGTTGTTGATAAAATAGACGCATCAGTGCCTCAACATAATGTTTAAAACATTCATTTTATTGTGATGTCAATTAAAAAAATCTGCTTTGTATAAAAGCTTTAATTTTGTGAGAAATGGCCAAACTCTTATATCATTTTAAGAAATGAAGATAAATTCGACAAAGCTATTCAAATGATCACATTTTCCTTGAATGTAAGAAACTCTAAGCCCTAGAGATATTAATTATGCTGGTAAAATATCGGAAGTTTATTAAGATAATAAAGGAAAAAGAATAGACCATCTGGTCACTAATACATGCATTTATATATATATGTTCATATTTTTTTCTAAAATAAAACAAACTTATTTAAGAAAAAGGGGGAGGGACTTTTTGAAGTATTTTCTGTTAGACATTTCTGTATATGGCTCAATGAGAATTTCTAATCAGTTAAAAAAAATCACATATAAATTACAGAATTATAATAAAAATGTTTTAAAGATGCGTAAGTATACTCACGCAACAGAATACTGGTAATACATTAAACACTCTCTCTCAGTGGCATATTTTTTATCATTCATTTGATCAAATTATTAAAAATTAAAAAAATTTAAAATAATCAAGATCTGCTGATCAAATATTAACTAACTTTTGCAATTTTTTAATATTGGTGTTCTTGGGTACATATAATTAACTTATGATTCAAAAGGAAAATATACACCATCATTCGTATATCTCACTAACGTGGAGTTCATAATTCATACAGCTAAGCTCGAGATCTCTAGCTATATTCAATAGGTTAAACTAGCGTATACAAGAGATCTGTTAACAAACAAAAAAATTCGCCGACCAATTAGGAACGAAAGACAATTCGGTATTTCTTGCAGACTGTGAGTGTGAGTGAGTGAATATTAATGTCGCACTGTTCAACTACACGAGGTCTTTTGGCGACGGACCTCGGAATTTTGAACCATGATCAAGTGACGAGGACGACATTAGAGCTGGCCCCACTCTCCTAACTACCACACCAACGGAAGGATGTTTGAGCTCTCGACAGATTTAACGTGCATTATTCTACTACACAGTGGGTCTGTAAGGGTACTGGGTTCGAACTCGTGACATGTCAGCCATGATCCGATACCTTGACCACTAAGCTACCGCGGCCACCCTTGCAGACTAAAAGCCTTACAAAAAATCTAATCCCTCAAGATATATTCTCAATAGACATGATAATAAGGCATTTTGATGAAACTATATACACACCCTCATTAGTCTATCTCACTAATGTGGGGTTCATAATTCAAACATATTAGCTTGAGATATCTAGCTATTCAATGGGTTAAACTAGCGTATACAAGAGATCTATTGGCAAACCAAAAAATTCTCCGACCAATTATGAATGAATGACAATTCGGTATTTCTTGCAGACTAAAATCCTTAAAAAATCTAATACCAGAAGATATATTCTCAATAGACATGATAATAATGAATTTTGATAAAAGCATTTCTGTTTCACAGATGAGCTTCTACCATTTCTTTTACTCAGTTTAGTTTCAATAATTTATGTGAAATAGTTTTTCTATAATTGTCAAGCACAAAAGCATGCAAAATTCAGTACAAGTAGTTCATTAAACTATAGATTAAATCTCTCCAAAGTGGTTTATTATTTCTTTAAGGAAATTTATTGCTTTTTTTTCTAGTTATGATTCAATTTTACTGTACTATTCAATCATTTGTAGCTACAAAATCTTGCTATGAAGTAACTGCAATAGAACACATTTTATCCATTTATTTCCTAATTGTTCCAAAGGGTCATTTTATGAATATTTTTAACTCTGTATATATAAAAGTAATTTTAATTTTCTAAGAGATGCATAAATCCATGGAATAGATTTCCCGAATTACAGAATGGGATATCCAATAAAGATATCTAAATGAGATATCCAAAATTAAAAAAAAATCTAATTTCCTTTGTACCATTAATTTTAAAATTTTAAATGTGTATGAAAATGCTAGACAAAAAATGTATAGCCCAATGATAAATTACCATTAAAGTACGATTTAGATACATAATAAAAATAATATATATTTAATAGAAAATATTATACGCTTATAACTCGGGTTTAACCAAATTAAAATGTTTTTAACCTATCGAATTTTTGATTTAAGAAATGTCTAGAAATTCTCATAAAATATCATCTAGTTATAATTTTTTAAAGTATCCTAGCCATATAATCTGTATATTTTGTAGAAATGTTATTTATTACTACGTATAGTGTCAAAATGTGAAAACGAATAGTGTTCACTTTTCATAAAGGAAACATTAATTTTTTTTTAAAGATCTCGTTTAAGTACGCGACCACCTTCTGTTTGGGCTATATAATTCAAAGACTGATATTTTAACCCCTTCCCAGTTTTTCCCTAGCTAAGCTCCCGCAGGCGAAACGTACAATTCTGGCTCATCCTGAGTATAGCTCGGGCACTGCGAAAATTTACACTGTACATTCGGTTTTTCCCGAATTATTTCACGTGTGCTTTTTTTATGGTTTCAAGTAATTGAAAAGTACCAGTCGGTGAAATTTTCTGCAAAAAAGGACGTCTTTCTGCTGATCAACACCCATCACGTTTGCCTGAAAGACACTTTGTTGACTACATTCCTCCAACAGAGAAGAAAACTAATCCAACACGAAAATGTATTATTTGCTGCTCAAAAGAGAGACAGTAAAGGGAAGGAGAAACAAGATTCTATACTGTCCAGATTGCGATGTTGAGTCATGTGCAGTAACGTGTTTTCGAATTTATTGTACACGATCAAATTTTGATTAATAATTTCATAATCATTTATGTAAATGCAAAGGATGAAAATAAAATTTGTAATTCCAGATAAAAGCTAAGTATTCAAGCTTTATATTAATAGTCATATAGTGTGAGAACTGTCTCAAAAGTTTAATGATTTTTGCCGTACAAAAAGCCAACTTTGCAGGTAAATTACTCATTTATTTAAATAGATTTTTTTTACACTAATATTTAGGAAATTTTGTATTCAAATGGTGCTATTATGTTTAAAGATAAGCATAAAAAATTGACATTTTTTTATGTATAATTCAGCAATAAAATGAGCCTGAAAGGGGTTAATTTACCCATGTGGCTTATAACTTGACTGCTGTTACTATGTAGCGAAACTACATACAATTTATGTACAAATTATCACATCTTATATACCACATAATCCAAAATGTGGAATGATGTTCAAGAGGCCAATTAATTATAAAATAAAGTTTTAAAGTTCAGATGAAAATATAAATACTAATCAGAAGTACATTGAAATATAATTTAGAATAAGTCACCAAATGGAATAATTATAAAGTGATATTTTTTCAACAAAAAATTAAATGCAATTTTTTTACTTTTCTAATCTTCTTACCTAGATAAAGCTCTTCCCGTTTTTTTAATTAAGATACAGGTAAGGTATTCTTTCACAAGAAAAAAAAATTTCTCGTGTTTCATCTAGCGCAAAACTGTTCTGCTTCTGAAGAAATTGAAACTGTGAAAATTTACTTTCAGCCAGAATTCAAAATATATATATACTATTCAATTCCACATCCAAATTACATTGCGAATGCTAATAAAAGTAGCATGCATATTTCTGTCCTTTCCGATTTTATATATTAATCGTTTTCATGAAATCAAGTAGGAGGAAATGCTTCATTTCATACTTTTCTTGTGGTTTATCTCTACCATGTCTATGAGGAAATTAAGCATAATAAAATGTTTTGAGTTGCCGATTTTAAAGTTTAGTCTTAGATGATAAAGAGTGCAAGAATTACATCCCTACTCAGGTAGTAAGGTGACTCCAAAACTATTAACTTATTTGCTAATCGGTATCATAAATTTAGACCGTTTGTACTACGATACGGCAAATTAAAATTAATCGTATGCATTTCGCTTATTCTTATTTTACAATGTGATTAATTAACGTAATTAATCATAACTATATTTTTAAGGGGTAACAGGGGTGTTAACTGTCTCTAGAGGGCTGAAAATATAAACAATATTCAAACATATATAACTCTTTGAAATTAAAATTAAATAATTCGCATATTTTACACATTATTTATAAAGGAATGGGGCCTCATAAAAGTATAAATGTTTAAAATATAATGATAATTTAAAAAATTATGAGTATATGAAAATAAGAAACACATTTCTATAAGAAATATTAATTAAGTTTTACGTTCCGCATGCCATTTTCTAAAATAGTAGCTTTTATTACCAGCTATAAGTTGATTTATAAAGTTAAATGTATCCTTATAACAATGTAGTAATATTATATTAGTAGAATAATACAAGTTATATTTTTTTTAAAAATTACATTTTCAAAATGTTTTTACAAAATTACATTTTCAAAATGTTTTTTAAAAAATTTCAATATTTTTCAAATATTTTGAAATACAAAAGATATATTATTCTTAAATGATGTAGGGTTTAAAGAGTATGATACATTTTATATAATTCTATTAAGTTTTTATACATCACAGGCTACTATTTTAGAAAATAGCAAGCACAACGCAAAAATTATTTAATATTTATTACATATTTTCATATGCTTATAATTTTTAAAATTATGATTATATTTCAAACACTTTGTAGTTTTTTAAGGCCATAATCATTTGTAAATAATGTGTAAAAGATTCGAATTATTTAATTTAAATTTAAAAGAATTATACCGGTTTGAAAATTGTTTATATCTTCACCCTTCGAGAAAAAGTTAACACCCCTGAGGCCCCTTAAGTTACAAGCATTTACATGTAATAGTTATAACTCAAAAAGGCTAACTAAAAAGCAATTTTTAAGACAGGAAAAAGTATTTATAAGTACCAAAAGGGTGGTTGCCGATTGGTCTTGTTTCGTAGCTCTTGGCCTACTTTTTTTGTCGGTTGACGCATATTCGAGTGTTGATTGTGGCCGCGGTACCCTTGTGGTCAATGTAACGTACTCTTGGAATGACATTTTATGAGTTCGAGCCACGTACTGCTGAAGATCCGTCGTGTACAAGGGGCCGATGCTCATTAAATATGTCGAGGCTCATATGCTGGCTCATGTGTTGTTGAAGTTAGGAGAGGGGAGTGCCAGCTCAGGTGTCGTCCTCGTCACTTGACCTCAAAATTACGAGGTCCGTCACCAATAGGCCTCGTGCATCTTTATAGTGCGACGTAAATATAACTCTCAACTCTCGAGTGTTTATTATTCTTACTAAAATCTCATGCTCTGTACTAGGTTTGATGAGCATTATATTGCTCTATGTTTAGAGTGCTTACCTTATTATAGTGAAGTGTCCCTGGTAGCTTGGCGATCCTGTTCGGGAGCATGTGATCGGTGCTGTCGAGTCCTGGTGATACTGAAGATCCTCTTTTAGAAGGAGGATCTATGCGTTGTAAGGCACACTCCCTTGGGTGCCCCTGTTCTCCATAATCTACACGACCTGTTTCTGTAGGGAATAATGAAGAATCACGCAAATCGTTCATCGTAATATCTGTTTATTAAGATCTTAACTTAATCACAATACACAACAATAATAATAATCAACGTAAGTAGATTTGGAATGAGAAGACACAACTCGTATTACCAATTAATCGCGTAATTGACCACTATATCTAACTTCACAGCTTAATTCTAATCTCACTAATACATGCACTTTCCTTATAGTTTAACCAAAGGTGCTTACCACTATATCCTAAGTAAACAGCTACCTTGTTTGTCCTAACTGACGTGGCGTCAATCTTTCTCTAATCATTGAGGTCACGGATCCACCTTTAACTTGATTATACAAGTACCGGTAGGTTAAATCTTGCACATGGTATTTCCTCTACCTTTTACTCAATCACTTCTAAGCATAGATATATACCTTGTGACAAATCTATACGGAACTTCATCACTAACCTTCTGAGTCGACCTTTTTTAGGGAAATTTAATTCCCTACCTATTTCCAATCAACTCCAAAAAGCGGACAGGATTCCTTGTTATATGCAGATTAGATAAAGTATTTAAGTCAAACGAAATAGTAAAGTTAGAGCAGTAGGAGATAGATATTGAAGCATAAAGTTATAGTGAATTTGAATTGAAGATTTTTTGTTGGAGATAAATTAATCTCAAGAAGAGTTGAGATTCCGTTGGTAATTATAGATTTATAATTAAAGTCTCATTAAAGTTTTAGGAGTGAGATTAAAGTTAAATGTTCAATGAGAACATTATTAAATATAATTCTGGGATCTCTTATCGTGGTAATCTCTGCGTGATCGTTATTTAATGAATTAATTAATTGGATCATTAATTAAGTTAATTTAAAGGATATTACCTTTAAAACCTCATAATACTAGTTAGATAAATTTGTCAATAAGTCTTTGAATCTATTTGGATAAGATAACCAAATAAAGAAAGTTGCTTATAAAAATGGCTACTGGTTCTTACATGACTCCTATTTATTCTCGTTCTCAAAGTGAGGTCCTAGGAGACCTTCACAACCTCACATAGCCATCTCGCGAACACTAAACTTTTACTATATATAAGATTCCTAATTTGCCTGCACACGTTCTTCTCGAGTTGGTTGGAAATAATTGCCATTTCTGCCCCAAAGAAACCCAAGAGGACTGTTAAAAGAAAAACGCGATGAAAGCCCCGTCACAGCGTTGGGCCCATCGAGGCTCAAAATCTTCACGTTGTCTGATGTAGATAGTGAAGTACGGCCCAGATGTCATTTATCCAAGGCTGAAAATTACGAGGTTCTTCGCTAATAGCTAATATTCACTTTACGTCAGAGAGAGAGAGGGAGATTAATAAAAATTTATTAAACCTAATCGAAACCGGCCTGGTGTTTAAGTTAAGAGAACAGGTTTCAACTCAGGTGTTGGCCTTAATATTTATGGCTAAATATTAATATATGCATTTTCATTAACCCTCAAGTCACTTTTAAGCACAGCATCAATAAAAAACAATAATTCTACAATATCTGGTATTTATTCCCCGATTAATAAAGAATTATACATTGAAATGATATAAACTTCAGTAATCACAACGGAAACCAAATCAAAACTTGACATTGAAAAAAAAATAGATCAAAATGCAAATTGATCAAGAAATCCTGTAAAACAATTAGTATATAAAAAATTAGAATACACCACCTAATATCAATAGGGCTCGACTTTCCCCCGTAATGACTTCAATCTAATAAACCTCCCACTCTATTCCACTTCCCGAAAAATCTGGATTCATTTTTCCGGTCTAGACAAGAGTTATTGATCATCACGGAATAAGATCTTCCAGGTTTAAGCAAAGATCTCGATCCATTTCCGAAGAAGAAGAAACTGTGAAAAAGTAGGCTGGCCGATTTCAGAAGCCGCGGCAAGCAGGCCTTCAGCAGCAAAACTCCCCAGGGTGTCATTAAGGCATAATTAGACGGCGGCATGGCGCTTATCAGCCTCACCTAGTATTTATTGTCCGACAATTTTTCACCACTACGATCGGTAAAAACTAGCTAATTACTCAGAGTATGGGCTTGTTTGAGTTCTGAGATGAATCTTAATTTAGAAGCAAAAGGATTAAAGAGTTCGTCATTTGGGAAAGAAAGAAATGAAAAGCTACCCTACCATCCTCACCCCCTATGCCTTTATTTTATCTACTGATTCTTCCTCCCCCTTCACCCCCTAAGAAAATCGTCGACGTTATTATCTGGAATTTGCGAACAATGGGCGGGGGTAGAAGAAAAGTAAAAATGGGCAGGAAAAAAATGGATAGAACGATGGTCTATCGAACGAAAGAATTGGGGTGGGGGGGAAGAGATCTAGCGGCCATTTCTTCTTGAGGTGGTTATTGCTGATAGCGGTTATGATTAATCCTGGGGTGAAGAAAAAGAAATTCCGTCGCCACCTTTCCGCTTTTCTCACCCCCTTCAAGAGCTCACTATTGCTAATTGTTCGTATTTATTGTTTCGGTTTCTTCTTTTTTTCTTTCTCGCTCTCTCGATGCTCCGTCGTTAAACTAGGCGAGTTTTTATAAACGGAGCATTCGGAAAGAAGAGGTTGAAGAAAGGCTTCTGAAAAAAATTCTAATGGGAGAAGCTTGGAAATGTATGTACATTAACAACTTGAAAATAGGATTTTGTATGAATTCAGTGCATTAGCGCTTCTGTTAGAGAAATGATACTTGCGTAGTTTTCTTTGATAGGTGTTTAAAGAGGATAGAAGTAGTTTAATGTTTCAAAGATAAAATGCTGCTTTTTATTATTGAGCAAGGATTGATATTACTAGAAGTAATAATTTCGACTTTAAGGAAAAGACTAAGTAACATTGTTGACATACATTGATAGTAATGAAACATTCTATATTTAAATGATTATAATTAACATTAAATGATATCTTTCTCTTTGTAAGTAAAAGTTATAGATAGAAATGTTACAATATATAAATATGTGTTTTATAAGTAGATACACATACTTTTGATTTGTATTTTTAATAAATGTGCAATAAGTCTCGGTACTTATTAGGTGTGACTGTTTAATGAAAGAAAAATAATTTGTACGTATCTTTTTGGGAATATTTCTTCTTCCTCTTATGTTAATACACATGAAAAAGACAATGTTACAGTTATAGTATCTAGTAAGGTTAACTTACTTCAAATTTATTACAGTATTTTCTTTTTCATGTGTCGTTGGCAGTACCTCAAAATATTTTTTTCTTATTTCATCAAAACAATATTTAATCAAATCCACAGAAAATGTAAGAAACAATAACAGAGGAAAAATATTGTATTTCTCATCACAGACAGTTGTAAATATGTTTGTATATTTCCAGACTTGTGTAACTTAGATATAAATGGATATTTTTTGAACGAGACCTAGAGAGACTAGAGTGAGAGAAAGAAAAAGAGAGTGTGTTATACACATATACACACACACACACACACACACATATATATATATATATATATATATATATATATATATATATATATATATATATATATATATATAAGAGAAAAGTGACCCCCACACTCACTCATTATGAGATTTCTAGAACTATTTGACCAACAAATTTGACGTTTGATGAACATGTTTCTAATGTTGAGTAGAGATCCACTAAACGAATTTTGGGGAAATCAAATCCCAAAGTGACGAGGTGTTATCCCACAAAACTCCCGTTTTTGAAATATAAAAGCTGTAGACTTGAAAATTGCTAAACCGGTTTCTTTTATTAAGGTATGCGACAACTTTTTTTTAGAAAAAATGGAGTTATAGGGATTTTTTTGTGATTTTTAGATTTATTTAGTATATTTTTTAAAGGAAAAAAATTAAACTTGTGAAAACAGAAAGAACATTTATTGTTATTAAAATGAAAAAAAAAACTGGTGAAATTGTACAAAAAATTGCATAAACGGGGCCCGCTCTACAAAAAATTTTATGAAGAATTTCTCAATTTTACAATTTTGATGTGTTATTTTGTTTTTCATATTTAAAATGACTTTCAGGATAAGAGATGTTTTAATTTTTGCAAAAACTGGAGCACTTTATTTTAGTGGATATATGAAATTGCGTAAGAAAACAGTGATTATATTCACATAAAGGACTAAATTTTGAATTAAAATAGTGATTGATAAATCTAAAGGTTAAAACACTTCCACTGTTATAGAAAACATGAATAGAAAATTTTAGCAAATTATTTTCAAAACTTTTCAAAAATCGCTGTCCCCGTTTGAGGTCTCCCTCCCCTCCAAAAAAACACATTTCGAGTAAAACGCATTAGTAGCTTTACTTTGCCCTAGCAAACCCTTTTGTAGTGGATCTTTTAAGAAGAGATCCACTACAAAAGGGTTTGGTGGAAATCTATTCCCAAAGGATTTCAAGGGATGTGGGGGTGTTACAGATGAAAAAAAAAACTTTTTTTACAGTTATTAGACTTCAAAATTGGTAAGCATGTTTCTTTTCTTAAAAAGATATCATGTTTCTTTTCTTGAATAGGGTTTTGTGAAAATTGACTTTCAAAGGAAGTTGAGAGAGATTACGGGGTCATTATGTCCAAAGTTTCATCGTTTTTCAATAATTAGATCGACAGATTTGAAATTTGGCACGCATGATTCTTTTCTTGAGTTAAGATCCGGGTTTTGCAAAAATTAACGTCCAAGGGGGAGGTGTTACATCCAAGCATTCATGTTTTTGAAATATTAGATCTACAGACTTCCAAACCAATAACTATGTTTCTTCTTTGTTGAGAATATATCGGCTAAGAATGGTTTTTGAGGATATCCACTGCCAAGAGAAGGGATTACGGTGTTAGTTAAAAAATATATATCAATCCCGTAATAGATTTTTAAAAAAGTCATGTTTTCGAACTATTAAGCCTACAGATTTCAAAATTGGTAAACATGTTTTTTTGGCTGAGTAAAGATCCGCTAAAAATAGGTTTTAAGGAAATCGACTTCAAAGGGAGAAAAAATAAATATATTTCCATTTTTAAATTTCAAGTCCAGTCCTTAAATCAAGAAGCGAGGACTATATATATATATATATATAGGAATGTTTCTCAGTCCAATTATTCAATATAATAATTACCAATAATTCTAGGACTTATATACAGTGTGGTGGCAAAAATTCCTGAACACACAATTATTTGCCAAGTTTTCATGTTTTACATTATTTTTCGTCGTGAGATTATCGTACTATCTTAACTACAGTTATTCTTTCTAATGTATTTTTTTATGCTGATTTCGAATCTGCTTGTAGAATTTATATAAAATAAATAGTTTTATCAATATTTTTAAAAGAAAAAACATAAGACACAAGGAATTTGTGCTTGTAAGTTATTAATTTTTTCAGTCAATGAAATCCACCCTTGTTCCTGCCAATCAGAGAGCAGTAGTGATGGAGGGTTGAAACGGAATGTACAGAATTTTTTAGTGTATAGGGTGTTTTTTTAGAGGTATAGAACTTTAAATTGCAATAAAACAACGATGTATCATTCGATTGACATGAATTTTTTTTTATTCGAAAGATAATCTTGTGGCATTACATTTTAAATATGATCAAGCAAGGCGTAGATTGGTCGAATGGGCCCAAAACGAGATTGCCATTGTTCCCGATTTTCATAAGCGAATTTTGTTTAGCGATGAAGCGCACTTCTGGTTGAATGGCTACGTCAACAAACAAAACTGCCGCATTTGGAGTGAAGCTAATCCACAAGTGTAAGTGAAAGATAATCTTGTGGCATTACATTTTAAATATGATCAAGCAAGGCGTAGATTCGTCGAATGGGCCCAAAACGAGATTGCCGTTGTTCCCGATTTTCATAAGCGAATTTTGTTTAGAGATGAAGCGCACTTTTGGTTGAATGGCTACGTCAACAAACAAAACTGCCGCATTTGGAGTGAAGCTAATCCACAAGTGTATGTCGAAACACCGTTACATCCAGAAAAACTGACTGTTTGGTGCGCTTTATGGGCTGGTTGAATCTTTCTTCAAAAACGATGAGGGCCGCAACGTTACAGTCAATGGTGATCGGTATAGAGCCATGATTACTAACTTTTTCATTCCTGAATTGAACAATTATGATGTCCAGGAGCTGTGGTTCCAACAAGACGGCGCAACATGTCACACAGATCGTGCCATAATTGATTTATTGAAAGACACGTTTGGTGACCGCCTAATTTCACGTTTGGGACATGTCAATTGGCCTCCAAGATCTTGTGATTTAACACCGCTAGACTATTTTCTGTGGGGCTATGTAATGTTATTGGTCTATGCGGATAAGCCACAAACGCTTGACCATTTGGAAGACAACATTCGTCGTGTTATTGCCGATATACTTTTCTACTATCATGTTGGAAAAAGTCATCGAAAATTGGACGTCCAGATTGGACTACATCCGAGCCAGCCGTAGCTGTCCTATGCCAGAAATTATATTTAAAATGTATTGGTACAAGATTATCTTTCGAATAAAAAAAATTCATGTCAATCGAATAATACATCGTTGTTTTATTACAATTTAAAGTTCTGTATCTCTAAAAAAAACACCCTTTATTAAAAGCAGTTGAATATTGCAATTTGAAGTGCAAGGGTGGATATTATTGAAATTATGTCTAAAATTTCCTTTTTGAGTTATAATGAGACACAAAATAGTAGTTTTGAAGGGAAGAAGGTTATTCCTTGCGACAAATTGCTACTGAAGTGGATTGCTACTACGTGGGTTTTCTACTATTATGAAAACGTTGAAAAAATATTTTGAAACAAATTCTATTACGAACAGGAAGCTCTATCTGTATGATCTTGAAAAACACATTTTCCTGTAGGCGTGGTACTGCACACTTTTAATAAATGGCTTAATTCACCCCAAATTTTGAAGTAATTGATTTTGACATCGAATAAGAATATATACCCACGAATTGTCAGAGGAAAGCTGCTGGATATTGGATGAGGCTTCAAATCTCGCCCAAAATAATTACTGACTAATTGGCGCGAGCAAAGGATCATTCACTATGGACTGTTAACGACTTAAAAAAGGTAAAATTTGGTGATGAAAGTCAGTTTTACACTTCAGGTAACACAAGTAGATATTATATAAGACGACATGCTTATAAAGAGTTTAGCCCTGAGTGTCTGAAGTCCACAATAAAACGTGTTACGAAAGGAATGATATGGGGCTGCATGCCTTCTCTTATTGTTAGAAGACTTCACATTGGGAGAAGAACAGGGAAATCATGGAATACTGCAAAATAATACAGGATGATACTAAATAAATTGCTACCAACAACAGGAGATTCTTTTTGAAGACCAATTACGGGGATTTTTCAGCTGAATCATGTTACATTTCGCAGTGCAAATGTTTTACAAAAATGGCTCGAAGACACTACTGTGAATAGATTGAGCAGATCAAGAAACTCCTCCAGATCTTAATTCTATAGAAAACCTGTGGCATAAAGTTGATTACGATTTTTCAAAGAAAAAACCTTCACTCTGCTTGAGTTAATTGAAGCTTTGATGGGGTTTTTTTATAGCATGTGGTCATTAAAATGCTTGTTGTGAAATAGGTATATTCCATGGCAAAAAGTTAAAGCGCTGGCCCACAAAATAATGATGTTTGAACACATGTAACAATAAAGTACTTTTCAAAATGCATGCTAAGCGTATAGTATATGTAAGGTTTTGTGTTTTTTATTCTACTTTTTGTAATATTTTTTTCTAAATCGTATTATTCTGTACTTACTACGCATTCTTGTATTCAGGCAGCTGCACAAGAAAAAATATTTGTTGTACTGAAAAACTAGTTAAAGATTTGTAACCAGCATTAAAATACATCAGAATCAATGAAAATCGGTTAGTATAGCATGATAATTTCATAACGAAAACTTAAGTTTAACTCAAAAATTAGGCAAAAAGTGAATATGTTCGGGACTTTTTGCCACCACTGTATGTATACTTGTATATACAAGGTCTATTCTGAAAGTAATAGAACTCATTTTTTCGTGCGTCCACCCATTCGGTGGAGGGAGATATTAGGAATTCTGAGAAAAATTGGCAGTTAGCTTTCGGCCGTTGAAGAGAGCAGGTCACTTGTATTGTGAATCCCTGTCGAAACGCCTCGTCACGGAGAATCATGGAGCGTTTTCTCAAGCAGCGATATGGCATCAAATATTGTGTAAAGCTTTGTAAAATGGGCAAAGAGACTCACACACACACACACACACACGACATGATTAAGGAGGCCTACGGTAAAGCTTTCATGGGTAGATTAGGTGTTTTTGAGTTGCACAAGCTGTTCCGAGAAGGTAGGGAAAGAGTGAAAGACGACAGCCGCTTCGAACACCCATCGACCAGCAAGACCAACCAAAACGTGTTGCAAGGGAAAAATTTACTGAACAATGATGGTAGGAGGAGTATCAGAATGATTGCTGATGAATTGAGCATTCCTGAAACCCAAGTGTTTGAGATCGTGACACCATGACAACGCACCGAGCCACACAGCGTTCCACGTTGTGGAGAATCTTGCCAGCACACTGTGGCAACGCTGCCTCATCCCCCGCCACAGCCCTGACTTGGCCCCGCTAAACTTTTTTCTGTTCCGAAGAATAAAATCAACGCTCAAGGGGAAGCATCACGGATCGGTAGAGGTGTTTCAACTGGTCGTGATGAGTGAACTTAAGAGCATTTCAGTCCAGGCGTTCCTGGAGGCATACGAACACTGGAAAATTCATTGGCAGCAGTTTATGGATGCGGAAGGGTGCTACTTTGAAAAATTCTAATCGTTTGTACTATTTTCATGAACAACATTTTTTTTTTTAAAAAATGAGTCCTACTACTTTCAGAACACACCCTGTATACCAATATACCTCATAATTCAAGTCCACAAACACACACTTCTCACTATGTTAGAGAGTTGGTTTAAAAAAAAATATTTTCACTGCCATTTTTTCCATAAATGAATTATCCCAGGCAGTGATTAGAAGTATATTAATGCATTAAACAAACTCCTTTCTTTAGGTCATTTAAAAGCTAACAGAGAGTGAAGCGTTTCAATAGAAAAACTTGTATGCATATTAAAAACCACATATTTTACTTTACTATTTTTAACTGATTTAAATTTTAAGTAATGCATTTTAAATTAAAGCTGCATTTTATCAAAATACAGACATTACTCAACTTCCGTGTCTAATTGGTTCACAAAACATATGCGAAAGTTGAAATGCATGAAAATAAAATGATAAAACACAACAAAAGTGCTTTTCAAATAATTGCAATGTGGTCTGCTAGCGTATATATATATATATATTTTTAATTTATTAAAGGATTTCCTTCAAAAGTTTAAGAAGTTTTGAGAAGTTTTTTCTTGACAAACAGTTAATGTCTTTTAAATTATTCTTCAATCATAAGATTGCATTCATTTCAACTACATACTTCCTTTTAAATATAAATTGATGACGGTTCTCCCTTCCCATTTTGGTTGTCTGATTCTTAACAACAATAGCACGATAAAACAATCATATCTGTGAAACTCAACTTTTAAATATAATGCGAAATATATGTTAAAAAACAACTTGAGGACCTCTCCGCCTCCTCCCTGTTTACATATAAGAGACGTCACGCAAACATGTTTTTAAAATGCCTTGAATTCATTTCCTTAATGAAAAAGAGTGTGTGTGCTTATGACCACACGATATAAGTGATAACTTCAAATTTTGTAATGTTATTTCAGGGATTAGTTAGGTAACTAAAAAACAAGGGGATGTTATATTAGTATTGTCCTATAAAATTATATTTAATCATATGTCTGTACCCATAAACTAATATATTTTGCTAAATATACATATTTGTGAATTAATTGTATTCTTAGAAGAAAACAACAGGTTTATGGTAGCTGAAATAGGTTGTAAATACTTTAGATTCAAAAACATTTAAATATCTAAAAAAAACTGTGCCAAGCGTTGTTCCGTAGTTTGTCATGCTTTCATTTGGATCATTTGACATAATTAAATTGAATTTTGATTTTTTAAAAAATCTACTTAAGGCTTTGATTTGTCTTTTGAAAAATATACATTAAAATCCCCACTTAAAATAATAGACAATTTGTTCAGAAGAGTTTATCTGGCTTCACACACAGTGTAGACAACTAAATGTTTGTGAATTAATTTGATAATTTTCTTTACACTTTGATTGGGTGAAATATAAATAGTAACATTTATTTGAAGCAAGGAACTTCACTTTCGCGGAATATTGGTGCTGGGAGGGGGGACAAGCTACCACGTTTCATGTTTTTTGGGAGTGGCGGGGAAAAGGGGGATAACATTTTGCAGTTCTATACTTCCCTTGACAGCAAGAGTGGCCAAAAAAAATTGCCGATTTTTTCAAAAAGTCTTAAAATCGAACTTGTTCTTTCATTTTTCGATTATCCATCGCCCTTAATATTTCTTCATTGCTCTATTTTGAATAATTATTTAAGCCAATATAATGAATGTTTTTTAAAAAATGAAAATGCAGGTGAGTTATAGTTTACAGAAGATGAATTAAAAGAATGCAAGGCATTCCATATTTCATGTAATTCCAGATATGTTTCTGTTATGCTTGTAAAGCAAGATAATTGGCAATCAACTTTAAGATATTTTAACTCGAATTTTTTCGATATACAAATTTAAAAAAAAAATATTTCGATGAAATGATTCTCATAACAATATCTGTGAACATTTTAAACCTTCTCTATCCAGAAGTCTCAAATATTTTGCCCCATCGACATTTTCTGAATCGAAATGGATTTTTTTATCTACAACAAATCTATATATTTGTTGCATTCGAATTTGATGTTATGAACGCAATAACCCGCTATGTACTTTAAAACTTGATACACTCTTCTATAGAAATATCATCTGATTTATTTTTAAATTTCCTAGGGATTGTCCCTTTTAAAGTTTGCATCAACTGTTCATCTTTTGGGAAACAAAAACCGAAACGTATGGTTGCCATATTTATTAGATAAAAAGTTGGGAACAAAAGAAGAACGATGCATTAGTATAAAATGTGCGCAGTTTTAGGTAATTAATTAATAATATTTTTAAGTTAATTAAGGTTTGTGTGTGTGACAGTGTAAACAAAACACTAATTTCACATTTAAGCACTAATTTCTCATATAAAACAAAATATCTTAAATTTATGCATAATTAGGGATGTTGACATAAATGCATCAATTTTTTTATATCGTGTCCTCAAAACTAAAAAGAAAGAAATTCAATAATGACACAAGAATAAAGTTATACAAAAATATAAATATCGTAAATTTCTTTATAGGTATTTCTATTGATATGTCTTGCATAATAAATACACGCGGGAAGAATACTAATTAAATAAGCATACAAGAAGGAAGACCGAATCCTAATAAAACCCGGGGAAAACGTCCCTCTTTTAGTCACATGATTTCTTTTTAGGGGTGGACAATCTTGTCGGAGCAAGTTTTCCGAATACAGACGAAAAAAGCCGAATGAACGTTACATGTCCGAGCGTGGCGTTCATTCTTCCCTCTTCAGCAAAATGTGCCAATAGAAGTTATCACTTCAAAAAAAAAATGACATCATTTAAAGTTTCTTTTATTAAAAGGTGTAGAAGTTTTTCTTATTTTTTAAAAATTTTATTTTTGTATTATTTTAACTCTAAATATCTCTTATTTGCACCTTCTTCTAGATCACTCACACGGTATTGTACGTAAGGAAAATTAAAATTTGTTTTATTTACTTCAAAGGCTTAGCTAGAGATTTAACTAGTGATTTTTTCCTTTTTTTTCTGATATATCGCCAAGCAGTGAGGGATAGGCGGATAAAAAAGTGTAAATGTGAATTTTATTTTTTATTATGCTAAAATGTTTTTTTTTTTTGCTACCTTTCACTAAATAATAATTCTTTAAATAATCTTTTATTTTCCACTTTTCGATATGCTTGCTCCCCCCCACGCAGAGCTAACACTCTTCCCTAAAATGGCACGCCTCACAGTTTGAGAATCTCTGCCTTAAGTCATTTTCAACGTTATCCAGCCACCTAGAGTTGGTGATCTAAACCAGTGCTCCGCAACCTTTTTATCGCTGCGGACCGGTCAACGTTTGATAATTTTACCACGGCCCGCTGAGGGTTGGACACGTTGATTGTTTATATTTCAGATTGGTTTGATTTAACGATTTGAATTTAGTTACATTTAAATATGCCTTCAGAATAAAATATAGTTACACCAAAAATTAATAAAAGTGATTTAGCATGGAATATAAAGTGATTTCCGTGGAAAGTTGCACAAATCCGAAGGAAATATACCACTTTAAATACTATGGCAATAGTTTAATGTTCTTCAGGTGGCCCGGCGCCATTTAATCCACGGACCGGGGGTTGCGGATCACTGATCTAAACTACTACCGGGGAAATTTAAATTGTTCAAAATTTGTTTCCACTTGTCGAGAAATGAAATTTTTTTCACACGTCACATACATATTTTTTAAGTCCTCATAACTCAGGAATTTATGAAATTTTATCCTCATAGTTGGATTATTTTAACCATTTTTTTCATAGTATGTACAGTCCCTGGCCAAATTATTAGACGCACTCCTGTTTTTTAATAATTAATGGCTTTATATAAGTTTATATGCAATACTTTCACTTTTAAACATAGATCCAATCGATTTTTAATGAGGAAATTTATTATATATTTTGTATTTGTATTTATTTCTCCACATGGCAACACGAAGTTAATAAATTCTCACACGGACGTAAACAAGTCTAAACCTGCTCGAGTCGCGTTCGCAAATGCTTCATTTGCTGACGTGTTTTTGTGGGTTAATGTGCTTTGTTTGTTAATTTAGCAGTTTTATATTACGCAGTTATTTGTTTATTTCGTGTGCGGCGCTTAAATAATCAGTTTGTACACTTTCATCATGGGTAAAAAAGGCGATCTTTTTCACCATGTAAGAAATCAGAAGTAAAGGCCCTTGTGAATGCAAAATTGTTTTCAAACCGAGAAATATCACGAAGGCTGAAAGTTTCTGAAGCTAGTGTACGACGCATAAAGAAGAAAATTGAGTCAGGGGAAGAATTAAGCCCAAAAAGAAAGAAAAAATGCGGCAGAAAGCCTATTTTCACCCCAAGGTCAGAAAGATCTTTAAAGAAAATTTGCCTTTAAAACAGATTTGCTACCACAAAAGTGATAAAATCACAACTCCAAGATATTAATGTTAATGCTTCTGAACGCACTGTTCGAAGAAAATTAAAAGATTTAAATTTTAAGACCTGCCGCCCCGCTAGGAAACCTATGTTTAACCCCTGCAATGAAAGCAAACGTTTGAATTGGGCCAAACAGTGGCGTAATAAAGATGTAGACTTCTGGAGATCGGTATGTTGTTATAATTTATTCACAAAGTGTTTAACCATTTTCTATGATTACAAAAGGAACAGCAACGATGTTTATTTATTATTTTTTTTTTATTTTTGAAAGGTCTGCTTTAGTGATGAAAGCACATTTGAAATTTTGCAGAACAAAGCTCAGTTTGTGCGTCGTCGTCGTGGAGAAAAGTTTCATTCTGACTGTGAAACACCCTACAAAAATAATGATTTGGTCAGTCATCAGCAGTAAGGGTACTGGATGTCTGGACGTGGTTAAAGGTATGATACGGCAAGACCAGTACAAAGATGTCTTGTAAAATCGCTCGATTCCGCAGCTGGAAGAATGGTTTTCAAATGGAGAATCATACATTTTTATGCAAGATGGAGCTTTCTGCCATACATCTCGTTCTATAAAAAGCTTTTTTGGCAGAACAAAATATCCTTCTGTTGGATTGGCCGGGGAATAGCCCTGATATGAACACAATCGAAAACGTTTGGGAGTTAATGAAAAGAGAGGTGGCTAAAGATGTGATTACAAATAAAACGCAGTTCTTAGAAAGAATAATTCACGTGTGGAATCATCCTCCTCAAATGCAGGAGACAGTACAATCTTGTATTGATAGCAAGCCGCACAGAATTTAAGCTCTCATAGCGGTGAAAGGTGGCACAACAAAATATTAATATTTAATTATATTTGCTCCTGTTTTCTTTCAAGAGTCAATAAATACATATTTTTTTCTTTAATGATGATGTTTTATTTGTGATAATAATAGATAAATAAATGGACAACCAAGAAACCTACACTGTATCTGATAAATACACAAAACCTGTGTAGTATCATCCGATAATTAATGTTTTTCAGAAAATCTTATAGTGCGTCTAATAATTTGGCCAGGGACTGTATATTAAGGTTTTATAAATAAATTAACGTCTGCATGGGGTATGGCAGACAGGTCTTTTAAAGCTGAATTACAATCAATTAACGAGGTTGATAGCTAGAGAAAGTTATTTGCTTATATTTTCTTCCCGACGTACTATACTATATAAGTCCAGTTGAGAACTAAGCAACTACAATTATTTCACACGAATGACTACAAAAATACAGATTTGGGGATGAGTAAATACTATGAAGTTACATGAGAGCTATATTGGCGATGAACCTCGTAATTTTTTGAGCCTCGAACTAGTGACGAGGACGGCACTTGAGCTACTCACTCTCCCTAATTACCACACTACTTCCTCAGAAACGCCCGTTGGGTTTTCAATGATTGATTGATTGATTGAATATTAACGTAGCACTGTTCAGCTGCACGAGAGCTTTTGGCGACGGACCACGTAATTTTGAACCATGGTCAAGTGACGTGGATGACACCTGAGCTGGCTCCCCCTCTCCTAACTACCACACCACACCAAGGGAGGACGTTTCAGCTCTCTACAGATTTAACGTGCATCGCTGCCCTACACGGCGGGTCTTTAGTGGTATTGGGCTCGAACTCGTGACAAGGCAAGCCACGATCCGATACCTATACCACTCGGCTACCGCTGCCACTTGGTCTTTCAATGGCACTAAGGTTCGAATTCATGACAAAGGTCGACCACAAGTTCGTGACCATAACCACTAGGCTACCGCGGTCACATCAAGATTTGGGGAAAGCAAACCAAAGAGCAAAAACTTTGCTATTCCGTCACCCTGATTAGAAGGGTCGTATAATCTTAAAAATTAATGTAAGGGGTAGCTCTTCAAAAGCTTTCTATTTTCATACGTTATATTTATATTAGCTGGACCTTCCAGAACAATTTTAGGTCTTATTAAATCATTTATATTCTAAACGGAGGACGAAAAACAAAGAAAAAGAACCAATGTATACATCTTTAAGATTTATTCCAATTTCATAAAATATTTTCTTGATTTTTTTACTTACTCTTAAAAAAAAACACTTTATTAAATTTAAATCTCTCTGTATTATAAATTTTTTCCCCTGGTGTTATAATAAGTTTATTCCAATGTTCAAAAAATGATTTCTTGATATTTTTTACTTACTCTTAAAAAAGAAACCCACTTTATTAAATTTAAATCTCTCTGTATATAAACAAATTTTTTTCTGATGCTGTACTAAATTTATTTATACATAAGGTATAGTTAGTAAAAATAAATCGTAAAAAGTTGAATTTAACTTAAAAGCAGCGCCAAAAGAACGATTTGCCTAGGGTTCTTCCAACCTTCCAACACTCTCTCGAAAAATCCACTTACGCCATACATCCTGATGTTATAGATTTCTCTAATAATTTCCATAATCATCCATATGGTCATCAAGTCACCAAATTTGATCGCCAAAAATGATGCCAACTTAGCTGTATCGCAAATAGAACTAACTACATTATACATGCACATTACAGTTTTATAATTTGAGCAAAGAGTATGAACAGAGAGAGAGTTGTATAATTTGTACAATGGTGGTTGTGGTTTGCCGTTAATATTTATAAAAAAAAATTATAAAGCTTTTGAAAAATTCTAATTTTGATAAAAATGAACGCTATCGCAACTTCTTAATCCTTATGTTTATTGCCAGATTCGCAAGGTAGTAATTGTAAGTATTAGTTTCTGAGTGACAAAATTCATTAATATGCATTAAATGTATTATTGTATCATTACGATTTAAAAAAAAATGCTTCGCGTTAAAAGCTCTAAATCCCCGATATAATTACGAAGTTGCTAAGGTAATTAAAATTAATTTTTTCCCTTAGGTCAGACATATTGAGAATAAAAATAGAGTTACGGTTAATCTTTTCAATAATTAAATCTTATGTGGAGGTTAAATGGGCAATTAGTTGAATTACAGATAATTGAAGAATAAATAAATAAATATATAAAAAAAGAGAATTTCTAAGCTTGGGGTTATGTACAGCTATATATAATGCTTCTTAGATTCTCAATGGTAAAATTCTTCATACAGTTAAAACAAAATCCGAAATAACAGCAGTTGTAATGGAAAAAGTACATCTTGCTCAAAGCAAAAAAACGAATAATGAACAGCCTTTCGTGAAATTATTTGTTTCTTAATCCTGATCAATGACATTTTAACATGTGTAGAATATATTATGGAAGCCATTTTTTTTCATTTAGGATTATCACTTTTGGACCGCCTTTTTTGATAAGGGAACATGGTACAATTTATACAATTTTTTTAGTTTAATGATTTTCATAATTTCTTTGATTGCCTCCTATGTGTATCTATGATGTAAAGTAGATTTTGTGCTCAAAATTTCATTAAAAACTAACCATTTAATTTTTTAAGGGAAAATTTGAGACTTATGAAGTGATTTTAAAATGCTACTCTCTCTCTCTCTCTCTCTCCTCCTACAAAAATTGACGTACATAGATGAAATTTGATTTATATACAAATACGTCAAACTATGTATAACAAAAAATTGTATGGATTTTGTAATAACATGATTGGTATTCGTACAATACTTTTTTTATGAATGCTTATTGAAAATTACTTAAAAAATGCATAAATTCTAAATTAAATTATTTTTTTAAAAAAATAAGTATTGCATTGCTTGAAAAATGCAAACCAACTTTTATTCCATGTACTATTAGCAACAAGTGAAAACAAATTTCCAAGTTTTTTAGGCATAATAGAAAAAAAGCCTTAGCATTTTAAACGAAGTCAAACTAGTTATTTTATCTTTCTGAGATAAATCAGTTTAAAGTTTTGATTTGCCATTGAGATGTGAATAGAAACGAGCATAAAAATTATCACAACTCTACGTTAGAGCTTTCAAATTTTGTGAGAGTATAGAAGTGTATAAAAAAATAATTTAGGCTAAAAAAATTAGATTTGATTTTTTGACTTACTTTTGTCATTTGAATCGTACTGTGTACTCTTAAATCTTGAGCTATTCATTAACATTCAAAGCTAGCGCATATTTGATATTAAAATAATTTTAAATAAATACTACATTGTTATAATTGCAAAAAAATACACCTGTTAAAAATTAAAAGGATAAATACTGTAGCCAACAGGAATAAGAATTTGATTGATTCTTTAATTTTTGTTTGTTTTGTTTTAATTATTTGAATTACACATCTTTGTATATCTCATAGCATACAATTTCTCCCATAATAACTTCCCCGTATTTTAAATTACAATGTTTGATTTAATATTTAAATCTCTGTTTATAATTAAGTTCAGCGTTTAAAAAAATATTCATTTTAGTTTTTTATTGATTAAATTCTACTTTATTTCATTGTACGGCACTTTCACAAACGTTTTTAAATTAATTAATTGATTTGTGAATTGAAAATATTTCAGCACTTTAAAATATAATTTCTGTAGATAAGAGATTTCAGAAAATCTGCTTTGACCGTCATTGTTTTTGTGTAGGTAAAATACACGCCATTTAAATATTCTGAATCCAGCGGTATATACGCTACGGTAGCCTAGTGGTCAAGGTATCAGATCGTGGCTGGCATATCACGAGTTCGAACCCAGCACCACTAAAGTTCCACCGTGTAAGGGAGCGATGCACGTTAAATGTGTCGAGAGCTCAAACGTGCTCCCGTTGGTGTGGTAGTTAGGAGAGGGGGTTGCCAGCTCAGGTGTCGTCTTCGTCACTTGACCATGGCTGAAAATTATGTGGTCCGTCGCCAAAAGCCCTCGTGTAGCTGAACAGTGTGACGTTAATATTCACTCACTCACTCCAGCGGTTTATGCGAGGTTTATCTAGAGAAAATAACGAATGTACCTAGTTTTCAAATATTTTTAAAAACACCTTATATTTATTGTAAAAAATATAACTCTAATTCATACTTTGACTTCCTGTCGCGGCCCGAGTCACAGTGTGAGAGGGTTTGAGGAAGCAGATGTGATCATAAAAATAGCTACTTTTATTCAATCTTTAACACTTTACGAAAGATGCAATTATGCAAATTAACTCTGAGAGCACAATATGAAATCCTAACCCGTAACCGGTTTACTAGATTATCGAAAATACTTATCTTGATTGAAACTCCTTATTATGATCCTTCTTGAAGCCCGATATCTCGGTCAGCTCAAAGATTGATTACTTCATCACTTCCTGGTGGATTCTACGTCGACTTCTTATCACAAGATGCTTGACCGCTCAACCGTTGTTCACCTTTACTTTTTTTAAAAATTTCACTCTTAACCATTAACTCACATACTCAAAGTCAAGCACTTAAATAGTAGTTATATTTGCATAAAATTAAGTCATTTCTACGGAAAGTGACTTTTAAACTAAAATATCAAGGAGTATGTTTCCCAAGAGGATTAGTAGAAGATCTGGAATAGTACCCGTCAATTTCCTTTACATTTCTCATAATTATTTAATACACTTAAACAGTTGCCGTTGTTTTTTCGTGAGCTTCAAAATTCTCAAGGTGTACTCTTTTGCGACCACTGCATTAAGCCAAATGGTCACTGGTTTCTCTAACTTTTCATCTCTTCCAAAACGTTTACGTGGCCGCGGTAGCCGAGTGGTATAGGCATCGGATCGTGGCTGGCTTTGTCACGAGTTCAAGCCCAGTACCACTAAAGATCCACCGTGTAGGGCAGCGATGCACGCTAAATCTGTCGAGAGCTGAAACGTCCTCCCGTTGGTGTGATGTGGTAGTTAGGAGAGTGGTGCCAGCTCAGGTGTCGTCCACGTCACTTGACCATGGTTCAAAATTACGTGGTCCGTCGCCAAAAGCCCTCGTGTAGCTGAACAGTGCGACGTTAATCTTCACTCACTCACCCAAAACGTTTACCGAGAGAAACTCTTATAACCTTTTCCCTCTTCTTAGGGAAAAGGGCCTCGGTGATACCGCGAAGACTTAACGACCATCAACTACTCTATATGGGGGTATTCAGTAGCATTTTGGTGGCCCCGGTAGATGAATGGTCATAGTCGTCACCTCGCGATCATTGTTTTCAAGTCATGAGCTTGAGTCCCAGTGCCACAAAACACCCACTGAGTAGAGTGGCTGCTACATGCTAAATATGTATTTAGGATAAAAGGATGGCAGTTCAGGCGTCGTCCTCGTCAAATGACAGTGGTTTCAAATTACGAGGTCCTTCGCCAATAGCCCTCGTATTGCTTCACATTGGGACGTCAGAGACACAGACTCACTCACTCACTCAATGCGTCACTTCAGGCCATACATTCCTCAATAAAAAAATGTTTCTTTTAATAAGTTATATCCACTTCAAAGTCTATCCCATAACTGTAGAATCACCCTGTATTATTTTTAATAACTTAGTTCTTCTAATTTAAATAAACCTTTCAATTTTCTATTTTTGATGTTGAAGTGCTTTGAGAGTTATATTTTGAAGGGGAAATTTTGTAATGGAAAAATGTGTGTGGCATTTATTTTCCTTTCAAATCGGTTTTCTACTCCTGTAGCTGTGTATAATACTGTTTAAGAAACACTAAATTATTATATTTAAAAAACGTAATATTATAGAATAAATGTGCAATCTCTCACAGAGTTTTAGAAATTAAATAATTTTTTGGTTGTATTTATTTCTTGCTCGTCCTCAAGTAATTATTTAAATATCATTTTTAAATAATTTTTAACAACATTTTTTTTTATTTCAATGATCTATTCCATCTCATGGTGAAATTCATATTGAAATGAATTCTGGTTCTGAGAATAATTGTTTATATATATATGAAATTACAAAATATTTGAGAGTATTGTGACCATGGCAAAGCACATTATATTCAAACATTGCAGAAGGAAAAAATATCATATAATAATTTACTTTTAGTAAAATGTCCTTAAGATTATATGAGACCTTAGTAGTTTTTGGATGTTCAAATGGTTATTTATGAGCCATAAAGTTATAAGTTTGGATTCTCGCTTGCTTCCACTAAAAATCATTACACAAAACAATAATGTTTGCATTACGCGGGATCCATTGTGACATTAATTCAAATTCCTCATGTTGCGTAGTCCCAAAGTTTGGAGGGTAAGTTCACATATAAGGTATCCCCCTTATAATTTGAATAGTATTGAAAGCTATGAGATCTATAAATCCGAAATTAACCTTTAAGTGGAAGTTAATCAATTGTATATTTTAATGAGAGCTTAACCTAAGAAAATAATTTAAGCTTAATTATTAAATTTCAATTATACAATGAGATGGATAGGATTACAATTTTTATTACAGAATGAAAACTTCAAGTAGTTTATATATATATTTTTTTATCTTGTGTATATATTTTTTCTATGTAATTACATAGATATCAATTAACCATTAGAGTTGCCTGTCAGTTATAATTTATAATAAAAAATCTGTATTATTATTCTTAATCATTTTTGTGTGTGTTTTTAAACATGTAGTTATTATCATTATTAGAACAATTTTAATTCTCTAGAACAAAATATGAATTTAAAATAAGAACTTATTTATGTGAAAAAATTTTAACAAATTATTTTTTTCCTCCAGAAAGAGAAGCGTTAAGAGAAAATCCTAAAATTTTCGAATGAATATTAATACTCATGATTCACTGTGAATACGATTCCGAAACGTGTGTGAAATAATGCTTATAATCCCCAATATTCGGAGAAAAAAAATTGCCATCAGGAAGCGCCATCTATTAGCAAAATACAGAAATAAAGCGTAGCGATGGAATCTAATCTTTAATAAAAATACAATGCAAAATTACTTCTCTCGGAAACTGTCATTCAATTATTTATTTTCCATTTTATATTATTTATATAAACTTTTAAAGTTAATGTTTTTCTTATTTCTAAAATGATAAGTTTTCCGTTTCTAATTGCATGGTTTAATTTTATTTTTGATTCCAGTAATTTTTAATGAAGCTATATTTATTTTATGTAAGATACTCTTTTAATTACACATTTTGTTGACTTTGTTTCAAAACAAAATAAAATTTTAATAAAGTAAAATTAATAACAAGGGTTTTACATCCTTAGTATTTTTGTGAAGAAATTTTCTTAGCGTATTATCACATTGGATAAAATTTTTGAGGTATTTTTAACTGACAAATACTTAATCTGTGTAAACTAAGAGAGTTATTTACAAATCAGCAGAAAATTTTAAATAACAACCTAATTTTTGAAAGAATTGAAAAATAATTTTTCTTCTGAGTTTAAAGACTTGCTGTGTATTAAATTAATTCATGATTTGTTTCTTTTCATTTTTCTTAATTCCAATAGATGGCGCAGCTAATCAAACTTCGATACAGCTGTCACATAATTCTATTTCGCGAGGGAGATTTAAAAAAAAGGAGAGATTCTCTTATATATTTTTTGTCAGTGTGTGTTCAACAGATAACATGTCAGTTATTTTTTAATATTTAGACGTAAAATGAAGAAAACATATTATAAAATTAGCGTTTATAAACAGAGCAAGAAATTATACATTGCTCTATTTATTTAAAAAAACAGATTCTCTGCTAAAAAATGTTGCTTGACATTTTTTTCTGACTGAATTATCTACTATTTAGTATAACTTCAGGTATAAGTATGCTGAAATGTAAGTACTTTCGGTTTCATATAAAAAAATCGTAGCTTTCCAAACTTGAATATTTCACACATGACTTAAAAATTGTTTTAGAAATCATAATCAGCTTAAACTGTAATTTATATATATATATATATGTATGTATGTATGTATCATGCTATTTTATCATTAAGTTTTTTTAAAAAAAAATTTCTAACATGATGCTTAGAATACAGGAAATACTCAAAAATATCATATAGAAATCCCTTTTACCAGTTTTAGCTAACTATCTCAAAAATCCACAATTTTGGGTTTATGCCCTCTTACACAGGAATTAAAAGCTAATAATTTAGCTATACGTAATCACTAGCCATATACATTATACATGATCAACCCGCTCAAAAATCAGGGAAACTTACCATCAAAGCTAAATATTCTCATTAGGGCCAAGATAATAAATAATCCCTCATCTCAAGAATTCCTCATAATTTATGAATGCTATGCACAGAAACATTGTTTACTTTTCGGAAGTAAGCTGATAAAGTTGAAATAAAACATCAAAAATGTTTTATGATTTATAAAATAAAAAAAAAAGGTTATATATTGAAAGAAGCTAAATTTTTTCCTAGACTGAATAAAAATGACTAAACAATTTGGTCCTTTTAGTAGATTTGACCATTCATTTATATTCTATCTGACACTGAAAAGGTAACACCAGAGAGTGACCAGAAAGTGAAGAAACTCAGCAAACAGAAAGAGGCAGTAATGAAAAAGGAGTGATGTTTATTTTAAAGGGATTCGTGAAAGGCAAAGATAGAGCAACACCAGCTCACCCAATCATAAGATCACCGTGGTTGGAAGAAGTAACACGTCCGGGTAGTAAGTAATCCAAGTACGGAGGGCATCCCGAGGAATGATTCTCCTCTACCAACCTTAGTCCAAATTCGTCTTCTGAACATGGCAAGGGTAGGACATGCAAGAGGTGTCTAATCACGTCCTAGACGTATTCAATTAATTTGAGATCAGGGGAGAATGGTGACCAGGGATCTGTATAATTGCAGAGCACGTTGGTTGGCATGCAGAGGGAGCTTAGACGTTATTCTGCTCGTAAAGAGCACTGAACAGTACCAAAGAAGTGGGAGTGCATCTGACCGCAACTCAACATCCAAGAATTGTTCATCCATAATAGTACCCTGAATACAAATCACAGGTAACTTGCTATCGTATGCGATTGCACTCCAGTCTATAATGCCTCATTGACACGTGGTGAAGCATTCAAAAGGTGCTGCAGGGTCGGACTTTTCACTACGTCAGCACCACACTCGTAAATGGTGACTATCACTGGAAAAACAGAGTCGTTACTCTCTTTTCTCTTTTGAGAACTATTTAGTCATCCCCAACGGTACCATTGTGGAACACCCCCAGGGTGTTTTTCTTCAAAATTGGAGTGGAACCGAGACAAATTTCACTATCACCTGTATGGTGCTCACAGCTACGACTAACGACAGGGATACATGTAGCATCTAGATATGAGGAATTTAGTACGCCTTGATGTGACACTGCCAATCAGGTGGCATTAGAAACAACAGCACTAATGCGGATGTAGGTATCTGTGCAATGGAGTTAATAGTAGCCATTTTAGCGGAAGATGAGTGTAAATTATTAACAATAAAACTCTCGGTAATGATTCTAGTCAATATGGGAGTACCAAGGGTGTCCTAATCATACTAAAAAGGGGCGGTAAAAAGGATTTGATGGGCCGCCACCACTTGCAAGTAGATGCGTCAATTCACGATTGCTGATGTCGTTCTGGTCACTCTGGCACTCAAAATTTGTTTCAATTCTTGTTTCAACCATTTTTCACAGCCAGTGCACCACTGACGCATCTAGGTGAGTTTCAATTGAAATCTGGAGTCTGGTTAAATCTGCCCTTCTCAGTCCAATTAACATGACCCTTGTAAGTATGTCTGCTGGAATTGCCTCCGTTGGAGACGGTCTAGCATTCTTTATTATTGCGCTTGTCCTTTTAGACTAGAAACAAATTCAAAATGGTGTCCTTGTCAGAATTAACAGCACAGTATTATCCACTTTGTGGGCTTCTTCCCTTATATTTTATTTAGAACGTTCCAAAGAGTTTGCGGATTTCATATCATTATCCATTATTCGGTGAGCTGAAATCCTGAAATTTCATAATTTTCCGGCAATGCATTCATGGTGTTGTATTTTCAATATCACGAAATGTATGAGTTAAACAGGAATATAAAAGAAGATAATCAACTGATCAATAATGTGTTTCAATCTATAAAAGCATTCAAAATAAAACTTAAACTATAACAATCTAAAATATAAGCTGAATATCTGCATATTAACTAATCACTTTGCTTTTAGATTTGGTACAAGATCTTAGAAAATATGAGATTTAAAAAAAGAAAAGTTCCGGAAATTTAAATCAATTTTCCAGCAAATGTGAGACTTTATTTTTAATCAATGTAAATATATTGGCTGACAATTTTTAAATTAAATCCAATGAGTTATAATCTTGTATTAAATATAAAAAAAATTCTCCTTATCTGCTTACCGAGCGTCTATATAAGATGTGCTTTCCTAAACAAATTATTCGTCAGTGTATAATCATGTATCTTTTATCCATAACTATTTGAAAGCCTTTACGTTTTAAAATAACAAAATATTGAATGAAAACCTTGGTAACTTTTTAAGAGCTACATTTACTTCTATCGTGTATCACATGTACAAGCATTAGTCTCTCAAAACAATAAATCTTCTTAATTTCAATTTGTTGTCTTGCCTTTTTCTTCTTCGTGCAATATTGGAATTTAATATTTGGTAATTTAAGTTTATATATTCTTCTTTTTTTTACTTCTCCAGTTGTCATTAATGTTTGTTTCTTTTTCTATTTGAGGAGTGTCGATAACAAACAACTCGTCCTCTGCCAATATGGTCAAGAGAAGCTAGAAATGTGGACATTCCCGGTATACACAAACTTCAAGGCATGTGTTTGAAGTAAGCAGATTGTATTTTTTTAAGTTCACGATATAGAAATAAGATGTGATTTTTCTACACTGAAATACACTCATGTCCATAAATTAAGGATAATTCAGAATCACACAGAAATTGAACTCTAAAATAAAAATTTCACCTGTGGAATTATCACACACATCTTGAAGAAGAATATGCAAATTACAGGAAACCACCAGATTACGAGGATACTACGTCACAATGACGAGAGTGTAAGAGAGGGGTACATAAGGAATGGTGGCAAAGAAGTAAAATTGTTCACAAGCGCTTTAAAAGCTGTTCAGTGCAATAACCGCATAGTTATGGCACAAATGAAGCATTTGGATGATTTTTTACGTGGTAGAAATATTGAACGACTGAAATGTGGACGTACCCAGCGGGAAGTATCCGAGGAACTTGGAATCGCCCAGAGTGTCTTTTCCAGGATTTGGTAACGATTCCAAGATGATGGTAATGGGAGTAGATGTTACAGCACAGGTCGCCCCCGAGTTACAACGCCGAATGAGGACCAGTATATTTGGTAGTTACTGCCAAAAGAAACAGACGGAGCATAACATCAGACCTGTCTCGTCAGCTCTCTTCAGCTACCGGTACGACAGCTTCAAGGCAGACCGTGTACAGACGCTTAGAGCACATTGGTATATATACTCGTAGGCCTGTCAGATGTGTTCCACTTACCGCAACTGACTGTCGCCTGCGATTAACCTGGAGTAGAGAGCATGCATGTCTTGTGTGATGTTTTCCGACGAGTCCAGGTTTAGTTTGCAGTCTGATTCTCACCGGGCTTTAATATGGAGATCGCCAGGTACCCGTTACCACAAAAAGAACACCATTGAACGACACCGTTACGGAGGTGCAGGATGGCTCGCGTTTGGGGAGGAATTATTCTTGGTTCCAGAACTGACCTTCATGTTCAGAGTGTAATGATGACAGGCCACATCTATCGGGATGTCATTCTGGAACAACATGTACGTTTGTTTCGGGACGCTATGGGTGCTGAATTTCTGTTTATGGATGACAACGCCCGTCCTCACCGTGCAAACATTGTAGACGAATGCCTTCAATCGGAGGATATCACCCGTATGGATTGGTCAGCATACTCACCGGACTTGAATCCAATAGAGCATGTGTGGGATATGCTTGGCCGACGAATTGCAGCCCGTCAATCCCATCACACCTGTCTACTGGAACTTGGGAAGGCATTGTGTGCTTGATGAGTGGTGTAATATTCCCCAAGATCAGATTGATAATTTGATACTCAGCATGCCTAGGCGTTGTAAGGCCTGTATTGCATCGTTCGGGAGACATACTCAGTATTAACCATCGTACTAACCATGTTATACTGTTTTTTGTAAATAGTTTATTTTTTTGAAATTTGCTCCAGGGAGTAGAAATCGCAATTTTTATTTTGTCAAACATATAACATCTTTTGTGCTCTTTACATTTTGTTTAATAAATAGACTTTACAAATAAGTCAAATTTGTTTCGCTTCCGTCTCTTTCTTTGCCTGAACTTCATTATCCTTAATTTATGGACATGAGTGTATATTACTTACAATCAAATTATTAGTTATAAAATATTAAAATCATTGTTAATTACCACAACTTTATAAAACGATATAATAAGTAAATTTCAAAGTCTGGATATTTTTCTTATAAATTTCAAGGGTAATCATGTAAAATCATCCTTGTGCATTGTAAAATACACCCCCAACAAAAAAATCACCCTTTTAATTTCACGTGTAAAATCATGTGAAGTAAAGAAATATAAGTTTAAAAAAAACATGAAATACTACCTTAAAAGTATTGAAATGTATTGCACCCTATAAAAATTAAGTGTTAATTGAAGGGAAATTATTAATCATATTTTAATGCAATTTTTCTTAAATTATCCATATTTCTCATGATACGCATATTTGATAAATATATCTAAATTAAACCATAGATAAAATTTGTGTGTGTGAATGCTATTACAACACATACAAAAACATCTGTAGGAAGTTCAAAATATTTCTGTGAATTAGAAAAACGGGCTTTTTTTCAATATATTTTTTACTTAAAAGTAAACGAAATTATGTACTTGCAATCTTTATATTTTCAATTTTTTTTATCTTATTTGTTTAAAAATTTGAGGAAATTTACTTCACATTTTCTAAATAGTAGGAAAGGAAAAAATATTTTTTTTATCAAGTAATGATGGGGATTACTTAACTTTTCATATTTTTATAATTTTTTTGATATTTTAGAACAAATTTAACCCTCAATTTTTTGAAATTACGTAACATTACATGAGCTTATATGTTTTTGAAAAATCAAATGATAAGTCATTTCACCTTTTCAAAAATACATACTTCGAAATACTTTCGCTTTCATTCCATTTCAAGTATAAACTGAAATTAGTTCTTTCTTTAATTTTATAAGTTGAATTAGTGGTGAACTTAACTAAATAAAACTGAAAAATATCAACTCTACAAATATATTTTGCTAAAACTTATTTAAAATAATACATATGTGTGTGTTAAGGAACAAGTTTTATTAGCTTAAGAAAATATCAGTTATCATAGTATTATTTTATAAATTCAGGATTTTATGTCTTAAGTTAATGCAGTTAAATTCTTAATTTGGGGTATTAACCTTTATTTGCATGGTTTTTTTCCTTTTTCTGTGAAATAAATCACGATGATAAAGTTCATGCTCCTGTGAATAAAGGAAAAATGTTTAAAAAAATCCCTAGTATAAATCTATAATATAAAATAACTAAAACACCGTACGAGATGGAAATCTCCATCATCATGCAAATTTACATGTTAACTCAGCACAATATATATATATATATAGATATATATATATATATATATATATGTGTGTGTGTGTGTGTGTGTGTGTGTGTGCGTGCGTGTTTGTGTCTGTGTCATTTTTTGTTCCTGATGATAGTTTAAAAAACAATTATTATTATTGTTATTCTAACATCATCTGCATAGTGGTACTCGTCGTCAGAATGTTTGTCATAATGGCCATTTTCTGATAGCCTACCGCCTCGTCCAAGAAATCTTCAATGTTTCTTTCTTCTAAATTTCTGTACAAAAATAACATAAAATAAACACATAGTAACAAACATTTTCGTCATGCATTAGAAGTAAAACAACTACATAATGAAGCAAATTTCTGTCATATGTTTTTTGGAAGATTATTCATGATATTTGATATAAATTGGACAGAAAATAACAAACACAAAAAAAACATACCTTTTCCATCCATTATTGTTTTTATTAGCAAAACTCATTACGATTAATAATAAAACATTTTCAAGAAATCGCACGTTTCTTTTAACTCCGACAAACAACGGAATGGAAAGTTCTAACCCACGAGAATGATTATGACGTTTGATTTTTTTGACACAGCTACGTTCCTTATTTCGCAATAGTCATGAGAAAAGTTGCCAGAAACAACCAATTTACAGGGCAATTGTTTTGAGTACAATTTTTTTGTTCACTAAATATTATGATGGAAATTTCCATCATCATGCGAAGAAAGGTTAATTCTCTTATTGATGAAGAAATGTACATTCAAAAACAGGAAATTTTAATAAAGGAATCGTAAAAGTAAAAGTGTGTGTAAAAGTACTCAACGAAAAACAACTAAGGATTGCAATATGTGTCACAGATTAGACAGTTGTGCAGAGTAAACTCTTTTTTGACGTGGTAATGAAATAACGTTTATACAATCTGGAAAGCTAACCCACATCTCACAGAAAAAAGGAAGTGAAGTGTTTAAAACGTTAAATGCCAAAATATTATTCTCGGAAATAAATTAGTATAATTATAATAGTTTGCAGATTAGTTGTAAGTTCAAAAGGAAGAGACAATGTGCCGCATTTGTAATTAATTCTTTAAAAGAGGCTTTTTTTAATTAGAAATTTATTTTTAATTTATTGTTAGCTTACTGCTAAATTTTTCAAAAATGTTAATATTTTTTATAACAATTCAACACAAAGGAATTTGATTATTATACGTAGATAGTTGTTTTTAATCTTGATGTAAAATTCTAGTACACATTGATCTTTAGCTGGAGAGCATACAAATAAGATTGTTTGAAATTCAACAAGTGTAAAGGAATGCACATGGTTATAAGAAGTAATTGTTCTAAATATATGTTAAGAAATTAACATATCTACTTTAATTGTATATTTTACCTTAATTTTATATGAAAATAAAGGAATCATAAAAATTCTTGCTTATGTGGCTTTGATTTCAAATGCATTCTAAAATATAAAATCAAGCATCCTGAGGAGTTGTCTAATCAAAAAAATTAACGCGAGGAATATGTATATATTGAAAGATTATTCAGAATGATTTGATGATTATTTATCCCCTAGAATTCGATCACTATAAAAGGAAAAGGTCAATAAAAAAAAAAGTAATTGGTTCTCCTCTAGACTGGATGTAAGTTGATATCCTGGCTTGACGTAGATTTATAAAGTTCCTGCATTTGATGTTAAACGATATTTTTTACGTAATTATCTCAAAATTTTCGAGCTAAATTGACATTATTCTGACATAATTGTAGACGATTTTAGAGTAGGTTCCAAATGAGTTGTATGTTGAAAACGAAGAGACAGTGTGCCGCATTGGTAATTAAGTATTTTAGGAGAGGCATATACCCATTTTTAATTAGAAATATTTATTTTTAATTTATTGTTAGTTTATTGCCAAATACGACAGATACGGCAAAGAGATCAGACTACCTTATAGACCGAAGACATTTTCAGAAAGCCTGAAGACCATCGTCATCTATGTACCACTGTGCTGCAAATGAGTCCCCCTTGACTATAAAAAGAATCCGAATATCAAAGAAAATGACATCCCAAATCATAATACTTTGTTGTGGGCCTATGTAGTATATGACAGTAAGGGTAGAATCCTTAAGTTCATTAGCAGTTCCAAGCTGATAGAGTTCGGCAACACTATAATCCGCTTGGCAGTGTGCATTGATAAGAGGTCTGCAGAGTTATGGTGACTCGAGTGTAGATCACACTATTTCAGAAAACTATCAGTGTTTCTGTAGGTAAGTTCTGTGTGAGTCACATGTCTGATAGGTGATGACGAGATATTCCATGCAGTAACAGTTGAGCTGACAGTCATTTTGTGCACCCAATCTTCTCCTCTGGGTCAATAACTACCGTTCTGATGTTGATTCTAGCGATTATCGTCTAATCGCTGCATTTTTCGACTAAAATGTCGAACGGTTATTTGATTAACCTCTCCAATCTCAATGGATCTAAAGTGATGACTTCTTTCAAGCTCTCATACTCATAATGAGCCCAAATCTGTTGGCGAGACATTGCCCCAGTCAAGGTAGATATCTGTAATTGACATATATCTGTAGAGATATTTCGACCATAAAAATCGTGCAACAATCCCTATATACACCTGCTCAATGTTCACTTCCGATGCACTGGAGCTCTCGTTAGTGTTTCAATGAGCATTAGATTTTAATTCTCATTTGGATGTTTAGTCAATAAACCATTGCAATGAAAATATCATACCAATAAGTTTATTTTTTCTAAGTGCATCGATTTATACGTCTGAAAATGTCTAACTAAAATGAAAGGAGTAGAATTGTTTTTAAAATAAAAAAAATATGTTTTTGCATGTTGAACTATATAATTACAAAATATCTCATTGCCTTCGGGGAATTGTACTACTTGATTCTATTCAAATGAATTGTACAATTTGTATTCGAAAACTAAGAAATGCATTTCCAGAATAAATTTAACCTAATTTCTGCTTATTTATTTCTTAATTTTGCTTGCTATACTGCTTTGTATTAAAATAATATTGCTCATTAATTTGTATTTTAAAAATAAAAAGCTTAACACACACTCTGTTTTCAAAAATAATTTTACTTTGTTAAATATTTTTATTTATTACATGACTTTTTTATGCTGTTCATTTTGTATCAGTAAAAATAACTTCAGAGAGACAAAATCAGTCTTACCTTTAAAGTATCTCATAAAGGGGTATTAAACTTAGAAATGGATCTTATTATTCTGATGTTTTTAAATTCCTTCATTTTTTTGGAACGACGACTGTTAAACTTGGATTTCATTATCTTTCCTGGTGATATATGTGAATAGATAAGCATAACTGTTGGAGAAGTTTTGGGAAACACTCTTTCAATGAATCCTACAGATATCAAATGCTAATCCAAAATATAATTTTCTAGAAAAAACTATTTGGAGTTTATTTCCTAAAAGAAGAAAAATTATACAAAATTTTTTTAAAGATATTCATATGTAACTATAATAAAAAAAAAATTGCATGTTTTTGGAGCTTGAGTTATTTGAAAATATTCAAGCTTTATTTTATTTCTAATTTTTTTGTTAGTGTTGCTGGATTTAATTTCGAGTGAAAAAAATTATAAGTACACCTAGACAGATCTTAAGCGCATTTTTTTTCACACAATCCTACAATTATATAATCATTTAAAATCAAAATTCGATTAATTGTTATTCAAAAGCAATGTAATACTTTTAAAACTAAGATAACTATCTTTTCAGCAAAAAAATTCAACTTTAAGAGAAAATTTCCAGAGAAATTTCTTAAAATGTCGATGCTATGTACACAGATTAGCAAAATAGCACGATTGACAGCAATCAACAAGAAGTTTGTTTTTTCACTTTTCTCTTCTTTTTCCTAATAGAAAATTTTCCACAAGCAGGTAATTGTCCTGTTCTTCTCTATCTTTCATTAAATGTTATTGCTGTTCAATACTCTATTTCAGCTTGACTATTCGTTTTTGTGTTTCTCCCCTCTCCCCCATTATTGATTTATTTATAGTAAAATCTTAAAGTATATATTATTACATTACTTTGACCCATTATATTTTCAATATAAAATTTCTCAATCGTGAATTGAAGTAACCGTCTCCCTCAAAATAGAATTTTGATCGGGTTCCTTTAGCAGCTGCAGTCCGCCGAATTCAGTGACGCATAGCATACAAGAATAGTGTAACTTCGTGTTAGAAGTATTAGACGTATTGATCGTTAACCTTAGCGAACATCTGCCTCTCAATAGTGTATTCCCTTTTTCAAATAGCTTTCATCATTTTTTAATAAGCCTTAATGCAAAAAATAATTATTAAATGTGTCAGTTCTTTTCGTTGATGACATTTGCAAGTATCCTTTGCCTTTTAGAGGTTATACAGTATTTTTTACCTAAACTTTTGTTCAATCCTTCTAAAACTATTTTTAGTAAAATTTTGAAAATAATTTCAAGTAATATTCATAGAAAGATGATTTACATTCAACACATAATACATTTTTTCATTAATAGGAGTGCATACAGGCGTTTTTAATCAGAAAGAATTTAAATAAAATTTAAAAATATAAAGTTTTCATAACTCTATTCCATTCAAAAGGAAATTTACAAATAAAACTTATGTAAATTACAAATTAATGAAATATGAGAAACATGAGTTATGTAATAAAATAATTCAGAAAACAAATGACTCGATGTATAAAGATTCAAAAAGATACTTTTTAGAATACTAGTTTCTGGAAATATATACAGAGTATCCTAAAGATAGCACCTTTACACAGCTATATTCCTCTTTGGGATTACACAAAAAATTCCCAAAGAACTGTATATTATTTTGATCCCTTATATATTCTATATAAAATTTCTCAATCGTGAATTGAAGTAACCGTCTCCCTCAAAATAGAATTTTGATCTGGTTCCTTTAGCAGCTGCAGCCCGCCGAAATCAATGACGCATAGCATACAAGAATAGTGTAACTTTGTGTTAGAAGTATTAGACGTATTGATCGTTAATCATAGAGAACATCTGCCTCTCAATAGTGGCCATAGTTTTTAGAGAAAATACGAAGATAAAAGTATGACGGTGCAAGTAAAAGACTCTGTTTTGGACAGATCAACAACAGTATCTTCAAATTTTTTAAAAAAGGCAGTGGTTCAAAGTGTCTTCTGGGCATATCAAGGCAGGTTTGAGTGCACTGTGGAATGAAGAAGTGCCCACGTCGCACCAGTGCGGTGTACATCGAAGTGCAAGCAGCATGCAGACGAGCAACTAAGTTTGTTTGTGTAGTCATTACGCCTCGATACAGCAGATCCATAAAATTGCCCCATAGGGAAAAAATCAAAGGAGCCTCTCGTCTGATTCAGTGAATGGAGCATGCTATATCAAGTGAATTACGTACAGGAGCATAGAAATGCGCTGGAGCCTCATCATGAACATCATTATTCATTCATCATCATTAGCCGTATTTTACTCGTAAACTATAGATCATGCAGGTACAGCTCTTTGGGTTTACAATGTATAGACCCAAACTAATTGTATAATACATTGTACAATGTATAAACAGTACATGTTTATACATTGAATGAATTTATTCTTTACTCTATGGTTTTTAATTATTAAAACCATTAATTAAAATTAATACTGATGTATGTGGTTATAATCATATGTCTCACTTAAAATACCGCATGAGTAATATATATATATATATATATATATATATATATATATATATATATATATATATAGTTATACATATATTCAACTAGTGCTGATAGAAATTTTGAGTTGGAGACAAATGTTGATACTGAACATAAATAATTCCGATTTATAAACTGCTGGTCATCTAAAGGGTATGAGGTAGAAAGAAAGAGGTATGAACGTATGAGATATCAAAGCTAAATTTATAAGATAAATAACATACAACACAAAAACAAAATGACTGAAAATGCGGCATTCTTCAAGGTGAAGAAGACGATGAAATTAGTATTAATTTTTGATGAGACAGTTGTGGGGGGGGGAAACCACTGCAACACGCCTATGAATTGAATGAAAGAGACTTTGGAAGTCTTGTTGAGGTATGGAAGCCCGTTCTTCCTACACCCATTTGCCGAAGTTGGTCTGGTTTAGCAGCGGGTGATATATACAGAACTGTAGTGATTCTCTAGTCCTTCGACTACACGAGAATATGAGACAGATGAAAAGAATAGGCAGGCAAAGCAAACAATGGGCGAAAAACTTTTGAAGAATGTAAGTGACGTATGTCACGCATTGTCCGGCTTAAATGTAGCCTCAGGCAAGCTCTGTGAGTAAAGGAAGATAACAGGTTCTAAGGCTTCAGATACATAATTCTGGCTGGTCATTGTATAGGCAATACAAACTAGGGTCTGCGGCAACGAAATCCAATACACCCCGAACCATAATATGAGTAGCACAACCAGTATGATGATGATGCATAAGACAACAGTTAAGCTAACTTTATTTATATTGTCTCCATACTCTAATTCAACCATACTAGAGAGAGAGATAAAATATGATTATTCTCCTTTAAGACTGGCGAACCATTCGGTTGTCAATGCTCACCATTCAATGCACCATCGCAGACGCAAACGTCTGTGGCTTTGAGACAAAGAAATTCGCAGCAAGGAACGACTTGAGGGCATTTTATTGCTCTTCAAATGATGTCGAATGAATATCTGGATACCGATTATTTTGCAACACACCGTATTTAGTGTGAAATAGTTCTTGATATGGTATAGAGATCCATCACTGTCATGCACGCGATATACCAGTCATGAAATGTATTGCTAGTACAATGGGTGCATTTGGTCATTCATTTCATCCTACATTCATCAGTTACAGATCCGCCTCACTGGTTTCTAGGTTACGTCTAACACAATGACCAATTTAATGGAAAGATTATCTGCGTTCTCTAAAAGTAACAGTTCTTCCACAATCGGACTTAGAAACGTGCTTGAATGATGCTAGCATTTTCTGCGAGGTATTCTGATGTTGTTCACAGAAAATATCCGCATGAAAAAGCAATTCCATGGCTTTAAAACGTAATTCTGTTTTTCCTCTACATATCACTTTTTAATAACTCTACTGGCACCAATGAGGAACTTTTCCACTGAAGAACTAATAATTTATATCTTTCAATACGATATACTGACGGTGAGATTTTTATGCTTATTGGGGGGGATGTTTCCTTCATAATGTTGCATTTTAGGGGCCAACAACGTACTTTTTTTAATCTGATGAGCAATTAGTGTACTGACTTTTAACTAATAAATTTGTAAGTTTTGGTTATATTACGAATAATGGATAGTAATTTTTCGGAAAAATTGAAATCTGTAAGCGGACTAATTAACCATAGTTTGCAACCCATTTCTTTTCTTTTTTTCCGTACCCGAGAAATTACCAGAATTGTGAACACAAGAGTAATATATTTAACAATTAAGTCATAAACATATTGAACAAAAATGGTAAAAATATACTTGTAGTTTCTCTCACTGCGCTTTATATATTTTATTTAATTTGGAATAATTTCAAACTTTTTTGTGCAGAAACCTTGGGTTACACTTTTTATAACTCTTCAGTAAAATAAAAGAATGAGTCGTACTTACATTTATGATATATATATATATATATATATATATATATATATATATATATATATATATATATCTTACACACACATTACCTTAATTACAGACATGCTTTTAAAAAATATTCTGTTTAAAAAAATAGTATGAAAAAGTTGAATTTAACATTATAAAAATAAAAAAAAAACCCTTTTCATTGAAGCTATAAGGATTTTAGCTTTTGTGATTGGTGTTAAAAAATACAAAAAATTTGTTCATCCGAGCATAACATAAAGCCTGGAATTTACGCCTCAATTAAATTATTTTCTTTAAATTTATTTATGAACTATACTATATGAGTAATCGCTCGTGAATAGCTTTTTAAAATCTATATAATTACCCAAAATTATCCCCTTATAGTTTTATTAATGCATGGACTAAAAGTATTAGATAATATTAAATATTCATTCCCCCTTCTCATTAATATATATATTTTTTTTGGTATTTATTTTACAACTGTGCATCGCCTCATTTAAACTTTATTCCGCATATTGATTTATCATCAACAAGATGGAATTGAAATATTAGGGAAATTAGAATAAATAGCCTTGATATTAGTATATTTACTCTGCGAGAAGCTTAAATATAAGCTTCTGTAAATATTTAATATTTTATTCGAAAATCACGTATAATCCTATCACATACGTTGGCCTTCTCTTTGAAACTTGCATCTAATGACCCATGGTAAAGATTTGTTAGTGGATAATTTCAGTAATAATATTCCCTGACACTATTCACACCTCATAAGTATTAGGTTCCGATAGAAAATGGCAAGAGAATTTTAATTCTCTTTGGGTTCCTTTTGTTTTCTGTTAGACATTAGAAATGTTTGTTGAACGTAACTTTAAATACAAAAGTACGAAAATGTACTTTATAAATTTGACAAAAGGAATAGAAATAGTAAAAGTTTATCTAAAATTTAAGAGTACTAAGCATCGTCTACATAATCTAATATAAATAAATGAAAAAGTGCTAAAATATTTCGAAGGATATTATAATAACAGAATAAATCTTTGAGATTGAATCGGAATTTCAACTTAGTATAATATATTTTTCTGCTCAATTCAAGAACTCGTAAATTTAACTTTGTAGCTTCTAGATGTTATATAATATGATATCGCACGCGTTTCAAGGTAAATTAATTATCGAGTAGTCATTCAGAAATAAATCAGCCTTTCATAGCTAAAAAAAAATTATTTCTTTCATTCTTGAAGTTGAAAACCAATTAAAATAAAAGCTTAATAAAATAGTTTGGTCTTAGAATATTAGTTTGAGCAATATATACGTACATGGTGTCCAAAATCTCCTTGTACAAGCTTGGAGAAGTGAAGAACATCGTTAAGAATCATAATCACACTGAAAAGCATAACTAGAAACGGATAGTTGGTGTTGTATTTGATCTCTCCAGGTTGGCAAATGTAGTTTTCCTCATTTCAGACGCCAGCTGTGTTTGCTGAGTATGGAACGTTTTACGAATGCCGAGTTGGCAGATATGCATCTTTTTCCATGACTTAGAGACCGGAAATGAGCTAACTACTGCGTAGTTGTATGGGAAGAGACACCCATTGAGGCGTTGACAAAATTGCAAAATGTTCGTTCGGGTACATGAGAACCTTGCGGAGAAGGGATCTATCTCTCTTGGCAAGGAAACAGAACACAAGACAGCCGTGAGCAGAACAAATGCCCGTATTACAGGAGGTGTTGCTACACGCTGCGGTAAGATATTACGGAACAGTGTGAGCTGATCATCTCGATTAACTGTCTGTTGCGCCGTTGTATTGCATCTCTTTCATCTGCATAGAGTTCAATCATTGCAACCGGATGAACATCCACCACGTTTTCCATATGGGCAACATTTTCTCCACCAAACTATGACACATCCATAGTTTATTTTAATACAAACAACACCCACATATGGGCTACTGTTAACACACGCGGAAAGAAAGTACGAAGTGCAATAGGCACTTCGGTATCATTAGGCCCTGTGTCGTAGCTCCATACCTTTTACCACCTTGGATAGGTGGTTAAAATGATCTTATCTTCCTTCAGGAGCTTCTTCCAGAATTGCTTGACGTTGCCCTTTCACATGCTTGACGTCGAATACGGTTTCAATACGATGGGACTCCATCTCATTAGGACGCATACTTTCGTGACCATTTAAAGTTGATCTTTAAACACTTTGGTTCTCTGGTAACGCATGTAGACCATTATTTATGATACTCCAGTAACTTTTGAAATGGAACGAATTAATAAGCTATTATCTGCGAAATACTATTTACCTCCATCAAGCCATGGCACGTGTCATGCATGCATCAATGTCTATGGGTTTGATTTTCAACATCTTCTGTGATGAATAATAGTAATTTGGTACTCTTTTGCTGTACAATAACATTTTTACACCTCCTTCTGTTGATGTCCGTAGTGAATAATTATCTCTATTGCGTTTCCGGGTGGTATTTCCTTCCATGCTTTCCTATGTGATTATGATTCATAACATGTTCTCTACCTATCTTCCATGTTTTCACACTAAGAGAGTTTTAGGATGATCTGTACATACACATCTATTGCTAATAAAGATACTTTTAATGTTCATTAACTTCAGGTCTTAGATATTGAAAGCTCTGAATTTATTAAGTTTCCTCACATTCATAAGAATTGGAGAGAAGTCTAAAAAAAAGTTCACACATTTTTTTTATTGTGAAATGCTTTCTTTTTCTTGCATGTGATTACTAAAATAAACAATGGGCAATCCAAGGATTACTTTGAAAAGGATTTAAGCTAAGTATTACATTATTCAAATAAACTGAAATTTATTAAAGAATGCGTTTTAAATTCAAAACATTCCTTAAAACTAAAATTATATGAAATTCAAAAAATGGGTCAAAGCCTAATATTTATCATTTAACACATAGATCATGAGTTTTAACATACAAATCCCGAATTTTGGTTCTAATTATTAAACTGCTGATCAATTTTATATAGTATAAGGTCTGTTTCGTAGCATAACATTAAATTTGTATTCAATTCTAGAACACAAAATAAGAATGCAAATGTAAGCTATAAGGTGCATAAAAGAATATGGAAAAGTTATATGATAAATTAATTTAGTCTCAATGTTTTAAAAAGGGCAGTGCTGAAAAAAGTATCATTTTTGTAAGGCAAAAATAAATCATTAGTAAACATTATTAAACCGTATTGTGTGTTTTAAATATGGCATAAATGTATTAAATTAGGAAATTCTTCATTTGTCATTATTCAAAAACTTTTGTTCACGTCTTTTGAATTTCATTTGAAAATATTCTCCCAAAAACGCTCCCGACAGATTTTTTAATTTAATCGTTGCTCCTTTTCTTTGTGCTTGAACAAAAAGTAAGACATAAATGCTGAAAACTCGAAATAAGCTGTTTAGACATAATCACTCTTTTAAGTATTAATCCATGTAGAATCATGAAAAATGCTATCTATAGATGAGTGAACATATTCACTTAATTTTAATATTATATTGAATTGTGTTTAAAAGTTTTTTCTCATAAGAATTAAAAAAGTACACTGAGTTTACATTATAATTTCTGTAAAAAATTTAAATAGTCGCTAAAATTTCCTAAATTAGAATAATCACAATACACCTACCCCTTATTTACATAGAGAGAGAGAGAGAGAAAATAGTTTTTTTATAAATTGAAATCGTAATGTTTTATACGTAAGACCATATAAACTAAAAAAGAACTAAAATATGCATAATTTAGTGATTTATTTCTAAATAAAATAAAACTTATTTGTGATTGTATACTATCTGTTTTAATCATCTTTTGAGTGTTGTCCTTAGGCTATATCTTTAATGCTTTTTCCGTATATTCCATTGCTTTGAAAGCTGTTATTACTTTACCGATGTGTTTGATACTATTGAATTGTTATACTGTTTGATTGTTGAAGGTATGCTCATTCTTATAGAAGATCCAGATTCTACACTTATTTTCCTGATTGTCGAAACTTATTTTCCTTTTATTGGGACTTCAATAATGAAATAAATCCATGAACATCTGTTACCCTTTCTGTTTTATGTAGATGAGCTTAAATTTTAATAATGTCTTATTTTTCCTTTGTTTTTGACTTTTGTAATTACTTTTGGCATGGTAAACCCAAAAATGCTTTAAAAATAGCAAAAATGCCACATAACTATCATTTTTATTATTAATCAGTAAAAAGGAAGTTTTGCAAAATTCCAACTACAAAAAACACAATGATGTTCATTTTTCTCTGTCACTAAAAATTCATTGAACTAAAACACGTAAGCACTAAGTTTGATTGTACAAACCAAATGGAGAATCTTCATTTTTAGATTGAAATAAATGGAATTCAGAAGAGAATGGAATTTAAAAATTACTCCAAAAATATAAAAACCAATGTTACCAAGTGGACGGAATTAAAAAAATTGGTACTTTTCCGTTTCGCCGTCGCAAGCGATAAAATCGCCCAAAATGATACAACCGATGCCAAACGGAATATTTCCGCTGGTAACCTGTTACTACCACATTTTCAAAACAAGTCGAGATCTTTTCTCATCACAGAGTAACGTCTTTTTCATAATACATAAAAAATAGGTGAAAAACCAGTGAGAACTAACACTTATAACATTTTTATGCGTCTATTGTGTGTTGTCGCGAATAATGCCCGCTTGGTGAAATTTGCACCGTCATAACGAAAAAAAAAACATAATAATAACTGAAGAGTTTTTTTAGATCCTACATTTTAAAAACCGTGTAAAAGTAAAATCGGGCAAGAGTAGAGTACAGATTAGGGAATAGGTGTATTAAAATCAATTTTTAACTCTTTAAAATTAATAACTGTATATTTATCATAAATTTTCCTTATTAAATTTAATTTAGCAGAATATATTTCATGTTGAATGTATACAAAATTGTGAAAAATTCAGTGTGAGTAAACCAGGAAAGAGTTTTTTAAAAAAACCTAGTCAGTATTCAACCCAACACTAATATCTTAAAAAGAGATTGAATATTTATTTACTTATCGATTTAGGTAATTTGTTTAGATTTATCCAATTTAATTCTTCCATGTCAAATGTTTTATTCATTTCACTGGTTTTTGAGAGATATTTCTTGATTTTTCACTTAAGAAAGAAATAGGAAAAATCGTTACATATTACTCAAGTATTTGAAATGGTGTAAATTAAGAATTTTGTAGAATTGATAGAATATTCTTAAAAAAGTCGACTTATCAGAAAAAGTCATTTATCATATGCAATTCATGTGCCTAGTATTTCTTTTGAAAACTTAAGATATTAAACATTTTTTATAATTTTGATTAGTCTGGATATAATACGCAATATTTTAACTTAACCTGTTGTTGCCCTAATAGAGTTTTATATTTAAACATTCATAAGTTCCGTACAGATATTTGCATTTAAAAAAAATTTTACCATCAGTGAAACCAAGTATTACACACACGTTTTTTTTCTTTTTAAAGATTGAGTCAACGTTATATATACAATGAATTTCGCTGTTATAAGCAATTTTCGTTTGTGTTTCATTTGTATAGTTTCATTAAAGCTTTTTTTAAATAAAATTTTATTTAAAAATCAAAAAATATATACATTCAATTTTTTTTTATTTAAAAAAAATCTCAAAGCAAATGCATGAAAAATAAATTTAAATGTACATTTTCCCTCTATTCCACTTCTCTTTTTTTAAAAGAGACATAAAAATAAATATTACTTATTATAAAACTTCTTAATAATTATACACTGTATTTTGAGATAAACAAGGTTTCTTTTGAACTCGAGAAATTAGTCTTATTGAATATACAAAATGTATGAATTGAGCAAAAATTCTAATATACAACCCTCTAAAAACTAATTCTAATATATGTAAAACCCACTAATAAAAAATTATAATATAAAACCCTCTCAAAATCTCCAGGATAGTAGGAGCAATTAAAAATGTTGTAAGCAAATATGATCAGTTATCCGATCTCTTTAAGCAATTTGGTTATATGCTACTAATTATTATCACGTTATGAACATTATTTAAAGAACGCTCTCAAGCGTGCATAATTAATATGATTACATTTTGGAACACTGAAAATGAATGTAGTTAAACTTCAACAAATCATTTTAATTTAAAGTTGCGGTGCATAAATTACCAAATAATATTACCACTCGCAGTAATATACTTAAACTTAGTAACAATTTCTCCTCAATTGATATTCAACGCTTGTGTTACATTCAGCTGCACTGGAGTAAGTGTAAATTCTGGATTAATGTGTAGCTTAAAAGTTGGTCACTGTTTTGGAAACTGAAATTTTAACCGCACCAAGTATCTCTCTTGGTTTGAAACTTGTGAACTATTAAGGTATCCAACTACGTTCAGAACCACATAAATGGATAATTTTCATGATATTTAGTGTCACTTAGATTATAATATATGTATAAAATTGTTTTAAGGACATTATGACAAAAATTATTTAAATACAATGTTTTGGCAAAACACCAACTTAGAAAAACTTTTTTTCAAAATGTTCTCCGTTTATAAAAATTGCTTCAATAATACTATTTTGCTTACATAAAGTAAAGACTTCTCCAGAGAGTCTGAACTATAGAATTTTTAAAAAATTCATATTATGTTCAGAGTTACCACCAATTGAAATAATTATCGGCGTTTTTTACTTAAAATTTCTCCCCTCTGTTGTCGTAAAACATGGATAAACCCACTTCTAAGTTATATATTCCAAAAAATTCTAGTACAGTCTCTGAACAGAGGTCTGATCTATATACAAGCAAAATATTGTTATAGTAGAAGCTTTTTTCATAAAAGGAGAATGTTTTGAAAATGGGTCATTCTATTTCCATTTTTTTTTTGACAAAATATTGTACTTAAATAATTTTTTATTGTAATAATGTTCTTAAAACAATTTTATATACGTTTTCTAATCTAAGTGAGACTAAATATAATCTATTTATACGCTTTTGCAAAATCACGGTTCCGAACGTAGTCGGATACCTTAACACACATTGTTAAAGAACCAAGTTATTAAGATTAGAAGCATTTGTCAATTTAATTAACACAAAGAAATTTAAAATCTTTTCGTTTGAATAAACCAAAGAAAAGAAATTTAGTTCTAATTCATTTCTTTGAAACTGCTTCAAATTTTCAAAATTCCATCTGTTTACAAAAAAAACCCGAACATTCTATTATATTCTAAGTTTCAACTATGAAACAATCATATAGAAACATCTTTGTGCTGTATATAATCTGTCAAAAATCGTTTTTAGTCATAATTTTTGAATTAATTATTGGTAAAAAATCTTTCGCCCTTAATCAATTAAGTTCACTAACACAACATCCAAATGGAATAGTAGTCCTAAAAATTGTATATATTCCGTTGAGCTAAACTAAAGTTAATTACTATAATACAGTATATATATATAGCTTTTAAATGGTGTTTTTTTAGACAAAATAATATTATTTTTGAAAATATATAGTAGGGCACTCAATTAATTCATATCCTAAATTAATTAGAAGTATCTATGTACTGAATTTAATGAATAATGATTAAACTATCGTATACATATTTACATCTTGATATTACTGATCTTATTTATCGGTCATTGATTTTTAATAACATTACGTGGTCTATGAATTTTTCAGAGAAACTATTTATTGGACATTTGCTGTTTTTTTACAACATATTCGGATCTTTTTTTATTTGCATGACTATATGATATCACTAAGTACGCTACTTAATTTCATTAAAGTGACTGATTCAATTGACAAAAATCGGCGACGAATTCAAATAAATTTTTTTTATCCTAAATTATATTTTTATATAATTTTCTGTAATCTCACAAAAATTGAAAACTCTAAGTTAAAAAAATCCAGAGCTGTGGTAACTTTTATGTTCATTTTTATTCACATCCCAATGGCAAATCAAAACTTTAAGCTGATTTAGAGCGAAGACAATAACTAGTGTATCTTCATTTAAAATACTAACTAATAAGGTTTTTTTTTCTGTTGTGCTATATGCTTTAATATTTTTTCTCAGTATTGATGTGGAAGTACATGTAACAAAGTTGGTTCACATTTTTGAATCAAAGTAAAACTTATTTACTTAAAAAATAGTTGAGTTTAGAACTTAACATTTTTAAGGAATTATCAATAAGCATTCATAACAAAAATATATTTTACAAGCATCAATCAAGTTAACAGAAAACCCATACCAATTTTTGTTTTACATAGTTTGACGAACTCGTAAATCAAATTTCATGTGTATGCGTCAGTTTTTGTAAGAAGAGTAACATTTTAAAATTCCTTAATAAATTTTTAAATTTTTATTTAAAAAAATTGAATGGTTAGCTTTTCGTAGTATTTTGAGCACAGAAACTATTTTACGTAATACATATACATAGATTACAAGACACAAAACGTAAGAACCATTAAATTAAAGACTTAAGTATAAATCGTAATATGTCCCCTTAACTTGATTTAAATAACTGAGCATGGAGGGGTAATGTAGTTACTATTTATACAGGTGTTATTATCTTCAAATAATATTAACAAAATTGATGGAAAATTAGCGACATCTAATATAACAAAAGAGAAAAATTGTTCTTTCCCTTCCTGTTTTAAAAATTAGAACTAATTTTAATTATAAACTGAACTAAAGATATTATGAATAGTTAAAGATTTTTGGAGTAAGGTTATACACACTTTGAGAGTAGAGTAAGAAAAATAAACAATAAATCCTCAATTCACAATAGCCGATGACTAAACGTCTAGTTTTAAAAATCCGAGAATAAACGTTACGTTTAGGATCCGTTGTGGAATAATCATGGTGAGTACGATGAATCCTAAAATCATGATGGTACTGTAACTCCGCAACAATCTAAAAAGCGAAATAGGCGTTCTGGGCTTTGTTCAACGAGGTTGCGCGAGTTCTAATCCGGACAAGTGGTAGTTGTTGCGTTGGAACGTGAGGACTTATCCGGCTATTAAGGAAGAATTCATTGTTTACTGTAAGCGTTACCGGATCATTCGAAACTTTACGGCTTACCACTGAGTTGGTTGATTGTAGCTGAGATGTCACTGATTACACATATGATTTTTTTAAAAGTATAATTTGCATATTACGGAGATTTATTCGTATTTTATTTATTATTCTATCAATTTCAAGTTGACTTTAGTGCTTGAAATAGAGATTTAAAAGAAAGGAATCTAACGTTTTTGGTTCAAAAGTGTTTACTCTGGATAAGTAATAGTGTTACTACTAAAATAGACTTGATACATGCTATGTACGACTGGTTTTAGGCTGCTACTGAATGTAGATTTAAAAAAAAAATTAAATCAAATATTTTTAAAAATTTGATTAAAACTATATAATTTAAATATCTAACGAAATATTAAAATTTTTTAGAGTTAAAAATGCTAATTAAAACGCATAAAGGAGAAGGTTGAAAAAAATGATTGACCATTTGTATAATTTTATTGTCAGAAGCTGTACGAAAAGCAAGTAGTCTGATTTTTTATCGTTAAAGTTTTAAATACCTTTATTATATTCAAATTTCTATAACTTAGTAAACTATTTGTTTTTTATGTATTCATGCTTTGGTACATACCAATACTTCAAAAGGATTTGAATGTATGCGCAATTTTTATCTAAAAGTTATACGCAAAAGCTGTTTAATATTACTGTTGTTTTGAATTTATGTAACAATTTTCAACATTATGATCACATTTTCCAACATGTGAGTTGTTATTTTTAGACATGCATTGCTATTCTCTTTTAATTATCTATTATCATTTTATGATAAATATATGATCAGAAAACGAAACAACACCACATAAATCATTACAATACTTCTTTTATTTAAACAGTCTATTTCAAATACGGGATGAAAATGAAATATATTTAAATACAATATAACATACATAATGAGGATGACAAATAGTTAAATATGAATGTTACATTACACAGTTATTCATAGTTTACATGTGAAATATTTCCTTTGCAGAAAAAATTACTAGAATATTTTAGCGTTCATAAAACAATACCCTACAATCACATAAAGCAAATTCTCTGAGCTAAATTGGTCGCATTTCATTAAATATGTAAGCTGTAATTATGATTTTAAGAATACTTTCTAATTTTTTTATTTTAAAGTCCTTCTTAATCAACCCACAAATTATTTTGCCTTAACACCCTAAGCCTCCAATCAGCAAAATTGCATAGCAGAGCTACCAAATGTATCACCAAGAGCCTCATTCACTATAATTCATTACCAAATGTATCACCAAGAGCCTCATTCACTATAATTCATTATCATTAAATTCCAATTCTTACACAGCATTTTTTATAAGATTTTTTTTTCCATTTTAGTCATTCTTCCCTGATCATGAATAACAGTATAATGAAAACCTCGGAAAGAAAATAAAACATGAAAGGAGGAATATATATTTGCAATAACTTCAGCGATATTTAAAGTGTTTTTAATCAAATAGCTACGATCTCTGTAAATATCCTTCAAATGATTCTTTTTCAACACTGCAGAATAATTCTCTTAATTTTATGCAGTGTAATGCGAATGACTGATTACAATCCAATTTTTTAACAGCTCCATTCTGATAAGTATTTTGGTACTTATGTTCATATCAACATTTATCATTCCTCGTCACCTTTACTTAATTGAAAATAAGGGGTTTGTTAAGTAACTTAGTTATAATGAGCAGTTCCTCAGGTATGATTACAAAGAGTTTATACACATGCACAGGTTTAATTTTCCATTAAAGAACTGAGTCTGAAGTGTCCTCGTTTAAAGAGTATCATCGGTGAAGCACAACGCAGTTGAATAACGCGCAAATGTATCCAAACTGTGGTTTTCTTATGTTTGCTTTCTCAGTCTCCTACTGGTAGAAAATAGGTCCTGGGCTTTAGGTTAATGGAAATGCACGTTATGTTGCGTTGATAATTTCAGGCATTCTATACACTGGGTGAAGTAGCAGGAGTAAAATAAGCAAGATGGAGATGCTACAGTCACACTTCATGCTGTTTGCAGACACTGTAATATACAATAAATAAATAAATAAAATATAGGAGCTTTTAATGAATTGAACATCTACATAATGTTGTAAATCAGAAGAAAAAAGGATGCAATTCAGAAAGATGTGATGTAAATCGAAAATATGCTACCATAGAAAGATAAGGAAAAAATGTAAGTCTAAGACAATGTTGTGTTAATTACAATGACACGTGTTTGAGTTCTAGAAAACCATTAATGCATTAACTTACCATTCTGTTTTTCATTAAAAACAATAAAAAAGCAACAAAAAAAGATTTTAATTTTGTGTCCCCTTCTGGATATTTCACAATTATTCGATTAGTTAAAAAAAATATTTGAAATATTTATGTATCAAATCAATTGTCTGCTGCCCAAAATTGAAAGTTTCATAGATAGAAATATTTGTTTCGTAATTGATAAAATTAAAGCGAATTTTCTTTAAAAAAATATTGCATCAAATTAAGGAATACATCTAAAATTAATTATTTGAGGGTCTAAAATTAACATGAAATGTGGTAATTCTTCGACAAATTTAATGAGATTTGAAATAATTTCGATTAGAAAATATCATAGATAAGATTTTACATCAAGGTAACTTTAATTTTGTAATTAAGGGAAAAATGAATTAGAATCCAATAACAAAGAAACTTTTCCACAAAATTTGCTTTGGTAGATTAATTTGTGAATACTTATATTAACTATAAGGATGATTAACCAAAATTATTCAAACATAGGGATTTTTAATACATTTTAAATACAGTTTTTAAAACACGAAAAGGTAAGCACTGTGTCATATTAAGTCAGTTATTAATGCCAAGAACTGATTCTTTTATGTTACAATCAGTCAAAATTTATCAAAAATTATACAAAACCTCTGAAAAATAAGCGTTCGAAAAATTCGCTTTCTCTGAATATCTTTGCATCTAATACGCGTTTAACTAGGTAGTTCCTCAAACAACTTTTTATTAGCCTGGAATAGTAAGTTGGATGTCATTAAACAACAGATATAATTTCACTATAGCTTAAGGTTTCGAGGTGGATTATTTGTTTTGAACAGACCTTCAAGTCAGATTTAAAAAAAAGAAAATCTGAAACGTTCCTTAAACGTTAATAAAACCTAAGTAGTTACTAACATTTAAGCCCCCCACACACAACTGCCATTTCCATCTATACCAAACCTATAACAAAAGCAATTAGAACGTGCTCCTTACAATTATTTTGAATATTAAAATTTCTTTCTTGCTAAGCTAAGCTTATTTTGCTAAGTAGATATTCACAAACTCTAGCTTTCCTAAAATCAATTTCTTTTAAATACGATATTCTCTAACCTAATGATATTAGTCATATTTTTTACATTCCCCTCATCATTACTTTTTTAAACTAAGTTATAAATTTAAAATTTGCTTATAAAAAATATTTTTTCGAGTACCTGAATTGGCAATCTGTGCTACTTGAAGCTCTGCTGTTTCATGCCTTCCCTCAAATATGACTTCTTCTCTCCTTCGTAGAATTTCTCTGGCTAGGGTCGATTCACAGCGCAGTCTCAGCTCTCCTTGTCTCAAGTGATGCTGCTGTACATGGAAACGTAACCCTAAGACACTTGATACCAGAGCAGAAGATTGAGAACGTATGGAACCATAGTCAACCAGATGAAGTCGGGGCACCTACAAATGCATATTTAAAATATTGTAGTAAATAAAAATATATTAAACACTTCACATAATGTTGCATTTCAGTTAAAACTTTTTTAAATTCAAAAAAAAGTGTAGGCTTTTAAATAATTGTTTTAACCATACTGATATTGTATAAAATGCAATTATATTTTATACACAGTAAATGTGGACTTAATTTACAAAAAAAATTAAGCTACTATACTGTTCGAATTAATTGGGACAAATGTAGAAAATGATTTTTTCTAAAACCCTAGCTTTTAATCCTTACATGCCTTAAGTAGATAGAACAATCTCTACATTAGTGCATAGTATGTCTTCCTATAGAAGAAATGATTTCTTCAACTCATCTTGGTATTGATTCCCCCGTGCAACGCACAAGTTCACTTCATCATCGTGGAACCACACTTGTTATAGAACTTTTTATCATT